>OX369285.1:6276535-6692998 GCA_947284805.1 Coleophora flavipennella | reverse complement strand
TAAACAGGTAATTAATTGATGTGTTTAAGTGCTAAGTAGTTAACCCAAAGTAAAATACCCTACTAATCAAACCCTAAATGTAAGAACTACTCCTTATATGCTGAAACTCCTTATGTATTTGCATTATTTGAAACCGGTTAATACATGTTATTATAGAAGATATACTAACAAATAATGAAAAATTAAATAAGGTACAAAAATGAGATGGTTCCCATACAAGATATGTTTTTTCGAAGCATTTTATTTTTGCTCTATCTTAAGAACTAATACACACATGCGTGAAACTAAGTGTAATCGTTTTACTTATCAAAGTAAAACAACTAATAATAAAACTGGTCAAGTGTGAGTCGTATTCGAGTTATATAGGGAGTCCGAACTGAAAGAAGAAAAAAGGTTTTCTGTCGCTGTCGTTGATGTCTTTTGTTTAAAATTAAAAGGTATCATTGTTTTACTCGTGTGAGAGATGTGACCATTTTTAACATTTACATTAAATTTGACCATTTTTAACATTTACATTAAATAAATTTATTCCATCTGAACTGCTGTGTCTCGGTATGTATTGGGTCACAAAAGAATTATTGACCTATCAATCACAAATGAAGAAAATTTAATGTTCTAAAACTTTGTACTTTTCGACAAAAACACATAAATTAGAAAGTATATAAGCTAAAAACCGAAAAAAAAGGATGAACATTTCGAGGTTTTTGCCCACCTACAAGTTTTCACAGGCTCCTCGGGGTTTAGAACTTAGATTCCGCACCATACACCTTTCTCAAACAATATCTCAAAATTTTATTAATTTCAGAGTCGTATTCTTGCAGAGTAACTCGCAGATTGTGTGTGAAGTTGACCAACCTGCACTGGGTCCGCGTGGTCGTCTAAGGCCCGATCGCCCTAATTTAGGGTAGGCTTGAGCCCCTCGGTGGGGACGTATATGAGCTGATAGGTGTAAGCGCCTAAGGATAAGCTGACTGGTGTAAGCGCCTCGCTACCGTAAAAAGTCATCCGTCCCCGTCCGACTAATTTACAATAGCGATTTGTTGTACAAAGGTACAAAACATAATAATCGTGATGTTTAAGCATAAAATCGTGTTTGTGTGAGCGGAACGCATGGGAGGATAAATGGGTCTTGCTATGTTGTTTCTATTTTGATTTATTTCTGTGTTCGGGAACGAATCAGCTATAGGAATCAATCATGCCCATCGGAATACATAGAGACTTCCGATCAACCATCGAACATTTGTGAAGAAAATTGTGTTAAGATTTTATGTTCTCATTGTAGATATTTTTGAAGTGAATCTTCTATATAGACGGGGGTATTAGAATGTTTTCTGTCACGAAAAAGCGTTACGGCCACGTGGAGGGGGGAGGACAGAGAAAGGCTGGCGGCGGCTTTCACTTGTCCGTTGAAGTTTCACTTCTACCAAAGTATATAATATAATTATATAATATATTTAACCATTCAGGTTTAATGTTACTAGATGATTAATTGTTTTGTATTTTGTTTTGAAATTGGTAAATTATATATATATATATATATCTCTCGAAGGCGGGTGGTGAGGTTAGGGATGGCCTCGTGGTTCACGTCCTTAACTATTTCGGTATTGGGCGTCTCAAATAACAATGCAGCTATATCACAGAGGTCCTTCTTCAATAGTCTTGATCATTTGGTAATCGAAATTGTACAGGATGCCTTGGATAACAATGGATGCAAACGCGGTGATCACAGCGATGGCGTGACACGTCCATTTTGCTCACAGATCACCACTACTTGTGTTCTGCTCGACGCTCCGTCAAAAAGTGTCTGCTCCGAGACTGACGTCCAGCTAATGTGCTTCTCCACAGATCTAATAAATTCTCAACTCAGTGTGGCAGCACAAACAGCCTTCCGTTAATACATCATCTTTGCTACCACAAACGATCGTCTCACGAGTACAAGCGATCGTCACGCCACCACCGGTTTCACCCAGGTACTAATACCTGACGTTTGATCCAAACAAAGTGTAACTATGTAAACTTATCTCGAGCTGGTATTGGTCGCGTTTTCAATGACACTCCGACACGGCCATCCTGCGAGTCACACGTCCTCGGGTGACTAACCTGAAAAAGAAAAGGGTAGCCAGTAGATTCCATTTCGTTCGGCCAATCCTGACCTTCATTAGGAAGGTCCACAGCTCAAGGAATAAAAGCAACGCTAATAATGTGAAGCTTTAATTCAAGACTACAATCATGGTGACAACACATTTTAACAGCCTCAAAAAACCAAAATAATTTCACTCTCGTAAACTAAATAAACCTCAGCATTAGCATCGTAACTCAAACAATCTCAAATCAGTTTAGGTCTCCAAGGTAAATCACAGCTGCAAGGCTTGAAACCTTACAACCATTTACAACTTTTAGGGGCACATAGAACGGAACATAATCATCATCGCAAATCACAAGCGACGGAACACCAGAACTGAACATCACCACATCCAGGTGGCGGGACACCACAAAGAATCATCATCACTAACGCCAAGCGACGGAATACCAATCAGTCATCATCACCAGTCCAGGTGACGGAACACCATCACCACCAATCTAGGCAGTGGAACACCATCATCACCAATCTAGGCAATGGAACACCATCATCACCAATCTAGGCGACGGAATACCATCATCACCAATCTAGGCAATGGAACACCATCATCACCAATACAGGCGACGGAATACCATCATCACCAATCTAGGCAATGGAACACCATCATCACCAATACAGGCGACGGAATACCATCATCGCCAGTACAGGCGACGGAATACCATCAACAGTTTTAGCCGGTAAACGGGATACTTCTTTTTTACAAAAACACGAATGTACCTGCTACACATCATGACAGAACGAGTCTGACAAAACAAGCAGCAGCCAATTCATGCAAACATATAGCGCCATTCAGCACTCTTCATTTACCGCTGAAACATGTTGGAATACTTCAGTACTACACACAAAAATAAACGATAAAGAAAAAAATTACAACTGTACACAATTGATTGAGTTACGATCTGTCAATACAATTAACATTGAAAGGTAGACGCCTCTGCACCAGATTCATCGTCAACATCCGGAGGCAAATAACCTTCGGACATACTACGTAAACGGTCATGGGCATACTTGTAACTTCGTCTCAAATTCAAAGCTTGTAATTTGTATCTGTCACCTTCTAAGACCTCTACGACCCTGAACGGCCCTCGGTATTTGGGATCTAACTTGGTTTGGTTACGCTCCTTATTTTGTATCACCACAACAGTCACCCATCTTGGCAACTCTGGGCCACCTCCATCCGGTGCCCAAACAAACAACAGTCACCCAACCTGGCGACTCTCAGACACCTCCATCCGGTGCCCGCCCAAACACACAGTCACTCGACCTGGCGACTCTCAGACAACCTCTCAGGTGTCCGCCCAAAAACACAGTCACCCTACCTGGCGACTCTTGGACCACCTCCCTCCGGTGTCCAACCACACTATCGCTTCCATGCGGCGATCTCAAACATCACCTCTTTCTGGTCATTGCCAACATCACCTCCCCGGTGATACGCCTGCGAGCCAAACGCACGCCACACACAGTTGTGGCCGCACAGCAACGAGAAAATCAACTCGGTGTTTTACGCCTACGTCTACGAATGGCTGAGGCTATTGGCATCCAGTTGCGAAAAATTGTTTACGTCTAAGGTTCAAAATACAAACTAGTGAACGTTAAAATCACGGTCAAGTACAAAAGTCCTTAATCTGCACTAGTAGATGGTCGAGGTTCAGTCTCTCCATCATCAATTCTGTCCAAGTCAATAATACTGTCACTATCGGGCATTTAACGTAGTCTGTCCTCAATAACTGACGGTATTTGATATCTAAAGTGGTAGGTAACGCTTCTCCATTTGTAACAACACAAAGTTAAGTAACTTGTGAAACTAAGCTTTTGTCTAGAAATCAGCCAGTGGCGCTGCCTCAGAGCAATACACCACCCCATCTCTTCCCAAGGGTTTCACAAGAAGTGACTAAGGGACTAAAAATTTGAGGACAAGCAACATCGTCCTTCACGCTCATACTGTACCGCCAAGCGTAGCGTTTTTTTTTTTTTTTTTTTTTTTTTACAATTGGTGAAACCGCTCCAACATGGGGGAGGCCCATGTCTATTATCACATCAGCAGCAAGCTGATTAACAACTCCTGTAATAGGATGCGTTACTCTCCGTATTATCACTAGTATGTTGTCGTGCTTCACTTAGATAAAATTACAGCCTGTGTGTGTAATCGACAAACATGACATTTAGAGGTTAGGCTACTTTACTCGTACCTAGAAGCAACTCCAGGAGGCTGTACTTCGTAACTCGGTTAACCCAACAGTTTGGTTACTGCCAAATGATCATCATGGAAGGACTTGTAACATTGAAATCTCATTACTATACTCGAAGGAAGTGAGCATATTTTAAAGGACACTTAACTAAGAGTACCAACGTTTAAACGTGCTAAGATTCACCTGACCGTTGCCACGCGCCTAAAGCGTTTATGAACGTAAGTTCAAATACAAGGGGGCATTACGTAGATCGAATGACACGTGGACGTATTTGAACAGAGGTTACAGAATCAGTCATTTCGATTTAATAGGTAAAGAATGCACCTGATGTAACCACTAGCTATGCCTGACGTGGTTAAATAGTGACCACCTATGAAGTCAATCGATGTTCCAAGCTATCAGAGGAAGCAATTTCCGTTCAGGCATGTTGTTATCATTTTTTTTTTCACGGTTATCAACACTTGCGTTCTATGCTATCCTTTTTCTTTACCAGCATGATAAGGCCGTCAAAAAGGGAAAGCTTCGGGGCTTATGACATTCGCAGCCTCCAGCCCATGAATCCTGTATCATCATCACATCAGCCGCAAGACGTTCACCACTGCACTCCGCATACTACCCTGTTATTATTCTTTTTTTTACAATTGGTAAACAAAATATTTTATTGGGGTCCCCGAAACTCATCTACCTACATAGGGTCTATACGATAGCGGGGCATTAAGGATGCCCTCGAAAAATTCATCACGAAAGCTATTAAAAATAGGCAACAACTTTGGCCTATGCTCAATGAGAATATCAGTCCCAATACTACGAAAGCTAATAAAGGTTTTTTTTTTACTCCATGTAAAAATGTCAGTCTCAATATTATAAAAGCTTAAAGGGGTTTCAATACTTTCAATCTTGGTTAAGGTTTGTATAACCGAAACTAGTTAACTAAATGAATCATCATATTTACAATGAGTCCTCTTTTTAAATCTTCCGTTCAATCACGACGTTGTGTCACAAGTAAAAATCCGAAAGCATGTGAAAGAGTACTTTCCACAAGGCATCATTTTAGCTGCTAATGCAATCACTACTAGAAGGGTAAGGGACTAACTACTCTATTCGCATCCTTACCGACAGTCAAGCTGTTTTGTTATTGACAGACTCGTTTAAGAATACCGTCAATCCTAGATTTAAAATATCTGAGTCGATCATAATATCGTTCGTACTCGTCTGGCATAACAAGATATGACCATTCTGAACGATACCCGTCAATATTACCCTCACTCGATATTTGTTCTGTACAGTAAACTTAAGAGTTGCCTACAAAAGTCAATAGTGCGTTAGTATTGAACACACTCCCGAAAGTCTATACACGAAACTTTCTTTAACGAGAGAACAGTAGGCACCACTACAGATTAGGTAATAGTACTACGCACGTACTACTACCACCATCGAAACAAAAGGGGTACGACTCACCGGATTTTCGTAGCTCCGCGTACATCACGCACTTCGCTGAAGCCGCACGCGCCGCTCGCGTGCATCTCCGCTGCTGCCAGCGCAGCCCACGTTGTCACCTCATTCCAATGGTCGTTCCGTAAGGGAGATGTCGACAGTTGTGCACCGTGCACGTGGATTAGCTTCAGGTATATTCGGGGTCAATTCTGTCAATGTGATTGCAGCAGATGTAGGATGGTGCTCGCATAGCCTCAATCAATAGCAGCATGTTCTGGTTCTGTAGCACGAAGAATTGTTGCCAGTGGTTTTTATTTCGCTGCTCCATCATCAATTTTCACATTTTCCCGTCGTTGTCCACTTGTTGCGAGCGCAGGGAACTATCCAACTTCTGATGTCAAAGGTGTGGGTGATGGTTAGGTTATGGATGGCCTCGTGGTTCACGTCCTTAACTATTTCGGTATTGGGCGTCGAAATAACAATGCAGCTATATCACAGAGGTCTTTCTTCAATAATCTTGATCATTCGGTAAACTAAATTGTACAGGATGCCTTGGATAACAATGGATGCAAACGCGGTGATCACAGCGATGGCGTGACACGTCCGTTTTGCTCACAGATCACCACTACTTGTGTTCTGCTCGACGCTCCGTCAAAAAGTGTCTGCTCCGAGACTGACGTCCAGCTAATCTGGCTTCTCCACAGATCTAATAAATTCTCAACTCAGTGTGGCAGCACAAACAGCCTTCCGTTAATACATCATCTTTGCTACCACAAACGATCGTCTCACGAGTACAAGCGATCGTCACGCCACCACCGGTTTC
The DNA here is from genome assembly GCA_947284805.1 of Coleophora flavipennella. NCBI lineage: Eukaryota > Metazoa > Arthropoda > Insecta > Lepidoptera > Coleophoridae > Coleophora > Coleophora flavipennella. The sequence continues at coordinate 6,686,412 of OX369285.1, read as the reverse complement.
ACCCAGGTACTAATACCTGACGTTTGATCCAAACAAAGTGTAACTATGTAAACTTATCTCGAGCTGGTATTGGTCGCGTTTTCAAGGACACTCCGACATATATTAGTACTAACATACACAGTATGGACACTCTCTGCCGCTCTCTAGATTGCAAACCTCACTCCCTCGTCACCCTTATTGACACAGAATGGTTATAGTTTGGTTCTCGAACGTGTAGAATTTCGCAGTGATTTTATTTGCTCCGTCAATTGTTTTAAGAAATGTAATTTCACGACTGTTTGTATGCAGTGTCCGGGGTGTGCTTCTGCTATGTGTCCCAGTTCCAGCACACAATTCGATTTTTTTTAATTAACGCGGTTGATTTTAATTTGTTTACCTCAGTGTCGATTTCCTATGCATAGAATCTCTTTACAGGGAATCGAAAACAATTGAGCATTCGTTTCGTATGCAAATTAGTTTCAGCACAATATCAACTTTTATTTTTCATCTTTGGCACCAGAGAGGTATCACTGATGGATGTAATATCTTCAATCATTACATTATTTAAGTTTGTAGCAACTGAAACTGCTGTTAACGTCGCGGAGTACTGGTCTAAGAAAATATTAATTTAGTTTTGATAATGGAATTTAGACACTATAGAAAAAGACATTATTTAATCAAACTAGCTATAAACTTTTAGGGTGGTAATATTACAGATTTTCGTTATTTTTGACGTCAGTTACTCCTAAACGATAGGAAAACCATAGTTGAAAAAAAAATAGCCTGATTGTTGATGATGTTCATTAAAGACAAAAACACGATTGAGCAGTTTTAGCTCGATAGAAAAAAATCCCAAAGATAGGTCTACACCGTTACTTTCAACTCTAGTTATGACTAAAATGTTGGAGTATAAATAAAATAAAAAAAAGTATACAACAATATTTGTAATGATAATACAAAGTGAGAAATGTTATTATTTTTTATATTTTCATTCAGAAAATTAAAACTAAACGAAAAAGCATTGAAACAGTGCAAAAGTGTGGTTATTTTCTTTACTCTTTACACGTAAAGAAAAAATAGAGACAACTGTTTCAATCAATGCCTCGCCTTAAATAATTTTCATAAAGTTCCCCATTGCGTTGGGGAATCTTGGTAAGGCCGCTTCCATCTTCGGCAACATTGTCACTTACCACCAGGTGAGATGTTTTCAAGGGTTTACCAACTGTAAATAAAAAAAAAAAAAAATAAAAAAAAACGGAATGTCGACACGATAAAAGAAGATAAAAGTTCTAAAAGCTTAATATGTTTGAGTTTAAGTTTAAAAATAATATTCAATTATTTTTTCTGTTGTTGTTGCTCGCGTATTACCGGTCTCCTTGCTTTTTCTCCGAGCATTGGGTTGTCAGATAGAAATCGCTCTCAGCGATAAGACCGCCTAAATTGTACGTTGTTGTAGGGTTGACATTTTCAAAAATAAATTAAAATTGGTTTTGTTGGATAAAAATTGTTATTCTTTTGATGACTTTTAAAATTGTGACATTGAAATTTTACACTAATTTACTTTATATTTGACATTAAATTTGTTTTATATTTGACATTAAATTTGTTTTATAAAATGTTAACATGGAGTTGAATATTATGTTATTAGATTTAAGTTTTTAAAATTGTTTCGCACACAGATTGTCTGTTCATGAAATAAAAATGATGATGATAACGTCTATTAGTTGTTTATTAAATTTTGTAAATATATTTATTTATTTTGATGTACAATAAAGAGTTATTTGAGCTTGAGTTTGAAGACATTGTTTAATCAAACTAGCTATATACTTTTAATTTGTTCAATTTACACAGACATTTCTAAAATGCGGGTTGGTCGACTTCGCACATAAAATTGGAGTTTTTTCGCAGGCGTGGGCAAGTTACCTCACGATGCTTTTCCTTCACCGTGAGAGCGTCGGATAAACGTACATATGAAATCAAAATTTGAAAATTCTACTGTGGGTCATAATTTCAGCTCATATACGTCACCACCGAGCCTACCCCGAATTCAGGTGATCGGGCCTTAGTCAATTACGCGAGCCCAGTGCGGGGTTGTCGACTTCACACACTAACTTCCTTCACGTTTTTCCTTCTGCGTGAGAGCGTCGAATAAATGTGAAAAAAAACCGGCTAAGTGCGAGTCAGAACCGCACACATAGGGTTCCGTACCATCATAGTAGATGGCGCTTGTTCCATGTTTCAAAAACCATCATACTAGATGGCGCTAGTTTCTTCATGTTTAAAAAAACACGATTTTGTATGGAAACCCCCATTTTTTTTAACTTTTTCTAATTTTTTGTATTTGTTGTTATAGCGGCAACAGAAATACATTATCTGTGAAAATTTCAGGTGTCTAGCTATCACGGTTCATGAAATACAGCCTGGTGACAGACGGACAGACAAAAAGACAGACAGACGGACGGACAGCGGAGTCTTAGTAATAGGGTCCCGTTTTACTCTAAAAATGTGAAATCGAAATTTTAAAAAAATAATTGGTACGTGACTGGATTAGAACCACGACCTCTTGGACAGCCGGTAGTGGCCCGAGTCGTTATGCCACGTGACACTACAGTGGTTAAATCTATATTTTTACTAACTTTCTTAATCGTGTCCAATTCCAGCAGACGTAGCACGTTTTTGCTACGAGAAGCGTAGCACTTTGATCACCCATCTCCATTCGAAGTATTTTAAATGAGTAGGTGATACTAAGTTAGAACAGTTAAGAGAAGCGGAGCTTACTTATTAAGGCGAGGTATTTATTGGAGCAGTTTTCTCTGTCTTTTTCCTTACGTGTAAAGAGTAAAGAAAATAACCACACTTTTTCACTTTTTCAATGGTTTTTCATTTCAATTAAAAACTACAACGAAAGTATAAAAAATGATAACATTACTCACTTTGTATTATCATAACAAGTATTTTTGTATATTTTTTAAAATTTATACTTCAAAATATTAGTTATAACTAGAGTTGAAAGTAAAAGTGTACACCTATCTTTGGGATTTTTTTTCCAAGCCAAAACTCCTCAATAGTATTTCTAATAGCTTTTGACTTTATGGAACATCATCAAAATTAAGGGTATTTTTATAACGAAAATCTGTAATATTAGTAGCTTTTGCCACCGGCTTCGCTCGCGTAAACATAGTTTCTGTGACTGTCTTCGAGGGTGCGCAGTGCGCGAGCCGCAAGCAGTTCGCAAGCGTGGAAAAGAGTAGCTTTTATATTAATCCAGGTCCTAATCTATCTACCTACCTAGTTTAATCCAGATCCGTTTATCTGTTGTGGCGTGAAAGAGTAACAAACATCCATACATACAAAGTATCGCGTTTATATGGATGTATGTTTGTTACTCTTTCACGCAAAAACTACTTAACGGATCTGGCTGAAATTTGGTAGGTAGACAGATTAAGACCTGGATGAACAAATAGTCTAATTTTTCCACGCTCGCAAACTGCTTGCAGCTTGCGCACTGCGCAACCTCGAAAAGTCATAGAAACGTTGTCCACGCGCGTGAAGCCGCGTGAAACGGCTAGTAATTTATAAATAAGTAGATACTTGTGAAAAAGTAGTAGATCGTCCAAAACAATGAGCCGAACAATACATACCTACTGAGAGCTCCTCGGCCGGTATTGATTTTCCATTGTTAGGGCACTGGGTAGGGGAAGGTACTGGGACGCGTGATGAATCGCCCTATCATGACTTGGGAATCACGGCGGCCTATTACTGGAATAATGGTCTTTTTACACTGGGCAAGCAAAACGCGCAAGTTGGAGGCACAGACTTAGCGATTGTTATAGTTTTGAAACTACGCTGTTAATAATTGGAATAGATTCTAATATGTTAGTTATTCGAGAACAGTTTAAAAAAATCCAACTGTTTTTAAGGTTAAATAAAACGGTTGGGGCAGTTAGTCCAACCAGTTGGACTACGGTCCTTTACTAGGGGTCGTGGTCCAACGAGTACAATATTTTGTCTCTTTATTTATGAACATGTTGCGAAGTGTGCGCGAGCTTGGTAGGATCGGTTGATATCATCCTCATTATCATATCAGTCGAAAAACGTCTACTGCTGGACAAAGGCCTCCCCCAAGGATTTCCACGACTACCGGCCCTGCGCTGCCCGCATCCATCGACTCCCCGCGATCTTCACCAGGTCTTCGGTCCACCGCTTGGAAGGCCTGCCTACGCTACGTTTTCCAGTGCGCGGTCCCCACTCGAGAACTTTACCATGTCAATAATTGAAATAGATTCTAATATTATTTTAGTTATTCGAGAACAGTTAAAAAAAATCCAACTGTGGACATGTGATTTTTTAAAGTTAAATAAAACGGTGTGGGGCAGTTGTTCAACTGCTCCGTCCAACCAGTTGGACTACGGTTCTTTACAACGAGTACAATATTTTGTCTCTTTATTTATGAACATATTGCGAAATTTGCGCGAGCTTGGGAGGATCAGTTGATGAAATGTTGTTTTTTTTTATTAATTATTTGTGTGCGTTTGGCTGCACCTCATCTAATAGTACAGTAAGTGCGCCAATTATGGACCACCATAAGGATTTTGTGAAATAAAACTAAGAATTATAAAAATTAATCAGCCTTATATATTTTGAATAGTTCCATAATTATTTGGTATCAAAAACGATTGTTATAATTCTTAAGAAACATGAACATCTTAGAAATAATCAAAATTTTCTAAATTAAGACATTATTGTGCATTTGCAAATGTGTACAAAATATGGACCACATGGTTTTCTCTGGCTAAATCCACTACTTTGATATTTCTGGTGTGGCTTGCATGGCCGTGATGTAGCACTTGGTTTCACATGCTGTAAAAAATGCTCGAACCATTGAGTAAATAGATCAAGTTGTATCCATCCGGATTGATGACAAGCAAGGATGGCTCCAAGTGGAGCACCTTTCAAAAAACCCATTTTCTTATCTCGTATAGCTTTAATTGCATTTGCCATTGCATCTTTATCCCATGTTTGTCTGGTCTCTCCTTTGGTTGTAGAATTTGTAGATGCCATCCTAAAACAATCAAATTAAAATATATGTTACTGTTTGTAATATGGACTACTAGTCCATATTCAAAACATGCCGGTGGTCCATATTGTAATACACATACATTTATAGGTTAATATTGTTGCTAAGAAAATTATAAAAACTATTGGATATTGCAACTTAATATGAATAATTGTAAAATAACTCACCTTTCCCCTAATTTAATCCACTTTCCCAAACAGTAATATTTGCTGAAATTAAATTATGAGCTTGCGAAGTTAGGTAAAAAATTACATTGCACGTTGATAAAAACCAAAAATGGCTGATGTGAATACGCGCGCGCTCTCTTCCGACCGGCAAGCGACTAGCGAGCCGGGGGAGTGGTGGAGCTTAGCGTGCGGCGACCGATGGCTTAATACGACGCGACGGACGGTTTTCGAGAAATGAAGGTAGTCCATATTACGGAACCAGTCCATAATTGGCGCACTTACTCTAAGTGTCGATGCAGCCGGGGATGTAATACGCTAGCTCAAATAGTGCATATTTACCCTTGTCGGGGTCGTGGTCCAACGAGTACAATATTTTGTCCCTTAATTTATGAACATATTGAGAAATTTGCGCGAGCTTGGTAGGATCAGTTGATAATTTTTTTTTTTAATAATTTGAGTGCATTTGGCTGCAGCTCACCTCATAGTAAGTGTCGATGCAGCCGAGGATGTAATACGCTAGCTCAAATAGTACATATTTACCCTTGTCTTGAAGATTCCTTAATTATACGAATCGGGGAAAACACACGCCCGCAGGGAATTATTATTTGTACACAGAAATAATTGTTATTAACGGTTGCTTACAAAATTAAAGTGCAAGTGACATGTTTGCGTGTGAAGATCACGCATTAAGGTGGTTCGATTATCATCACACAAAAACAATTGCAATAATCTGGTTCAGGATACAGAATAAAGCGTAAGTTGTGGGTGCTACAAACTTTTTACAAGTATTTGTTTGCGCAAAATAATTAAAAATAAAACTCAAAAAAATAAAAATTTGGGAAACTGGCGCCATCCAGCGAGATTTGAGCGTTGAGGAGCTTCATCGAACCCCCTTAACTCCAGTTACTTGCGAGGAATACAGAGACCATTAAATTTAGTCAAAGAGCCCGCATCTTTTTAAAATTTATTGCCGGGAACGCTTGCGAATTCTCTCAGCATAATTTTCTAATTATTGCGGATTTAATTAATATTTACTTAGGCCCTTTTGTGACCGTTCATCTTCTGATTGTTGAATAATAAAAGTTAAGGCTCATTATTAATAGCAGCTTATTATTAACGTAACTTAAATTTATTTAATTTTTAGGGTTCCGTACCCGGAGGGTGCCAACGCTACGAACTAAGCCTCCGCTGTCCGTCCGTCTGTTAGCAGGCTGTATTTCATGAATCGTAATAGTTAGACATTTTAAATTTTCACAGCGTGTATTCCTATTGCCGCTAAAACAAAAATAATAAAATTTTTATTAAATTAAAAATTAAATATAAATTAAATTAAGAATAGAGATTTTTTTAAAACGTGAAAATTGTTTAAAAAGTACATATTTTTAAATCTTGTACGGAAACCTTTGTGTGCGAGTCCAACTTGCGGTTTTTATTTGCAACGCTCTACTTAATAAGTCTCTTTCAACTTAACACAACGGCGATATAAATTTTCAACATTTTAGAGCTGAATTCTAAATCAGAATCCTTTTTCTCAGTACGCGCTTTGTGCTCGAATTCCCGTGTAAATAGGAAAAGGAAGGCATACTTGCACCCTCTTTGTACTTAAAGTGGAAATAGTTTCTACTCTGTAGATTTCTACTGACACGAAATTTTACGAAGCACCCACATTGTGGCAGTAAAAGCTATCCCAACAAAACAAAAAAGCCAAAGGGAGCCAAGTTCGATACGAAAATTTACGGAGATCTAAATGGATAGGTAGCAAGTTCTATAGTGGTTTCATAAATCATAGCTACGGTACATAATAGAAAATCTACAATGACTTTCAGTAGTTTAAAAGAAAATATGTTATGTTCTGTGCTACTCATAGTGTAACTTGGCTTCTTATTACTTTTTCTAAGCCCAATAACCTATCTAAATGCCAAACAAGTTTCTAAGTCACCTGGAATCGGTCTATATGTTTTAATGAGTAGTGGTGATACGAAACCCTTAGTACGCGAGTACGACACACACTTGGGAGTTTTTTGTTTTTTTTCTATACGTCCAATAACCCACCTCGATACCAAATTTTAAGTTTCTAAGTCACCTGGAAGTAGTCTATATATTTTTGATGAGTAGTAGTGATACGGAACCTTAGTGCGCGAGTGCGGCTCTCACTTGGCCATTTTTTGGTTACTTTTATGAGTATACGCGTAATAACTTAATTTGATGTCCAATTTCAAGTTTATAAGTTACCTGGAAGTGGTCTATATATTTTGATGACTAGTGGCTATACGGAACCTTTGGTAACGTACGACTCACACTTGGACTTTTTTGAATTCTGCCTTGGTATGCGTCCAATAACCTACCTCGATACCAAGTTTCAAGTTTCCAAGTCACCTGGAAGTTGTCTATAATTTTGATGAGTCAGTCAGTCATAAAATAGTGATATTCGGACGTTAATATCACAGCAATGGTAGAAGATATATTTATGAAAATTGAGATTCTAGGTGATCGAGAACGTCTTACTAGACATACAAAATCGCAAGTGTGTAGGTCAAACAGATTTTAGGTTACGGGTAGTTCCAACGTGGCCCGAAATGTAGTCAATGAAGGTGAACTTTTGAATAATAAAAAATAAATAAAAATTATGTAATATAATCCACGGCCGGTGTCGCCCTTTTTTTCAAACTTGGTGGACACACTGCCGTGTGTCTAGATCGCTAGTCTTTGAGGTTGTAGGAATAAGATAAGATATAGTCGGAGAAAAATTTCTTCGTATTTTGTATGCAAACTCAAACATGGCAACCTCAACGAACTGCATCTTGAACGTTAAAATTTCCAGACCGGAAACGCTTGAATCAAGTTTGTGCTACTGACTGAAACTTCATTAGTTCTATAAACAGCATACATTTTATTCGCGATCTGTGTTGCAATTTTACCTTTTTAGGGTTCCGCAGTCAAAACAAGGAACCCTTTTGGTGTCTGTCCGCGACTTAGCTCACAGACTATTAGTACTACAAAGCTGTAATTTGGCATAGTTATACATATTAATCAACCCTACAGTGTTACAGTCGAGTTTATTAATATATGTGCAGGACTAATGGGTCTAAATATTTTGACTTAAGTGCTAAAATGATCATAAAGTTCTACACAAACTTATATACTGCTTAAAAGTTGTATGAAAAGCTGTTTAAGAGTTTCATGAATCAAAATATACGTGCAATGGTGTGCACGTATATTTTGATTCATGGATATGCTCAGATATTAACGACAATAATATTTTGAAATAAAAAAGCGTAACTTGCACATCTGATACCATGTTATGGATGGATGTTTTGATGTAAAAAGTTGTTAAACAATCCAGGATAATGAGAAAAAGACTTGAGTTGGTACGACACTTATATTGGCCAGCACTATGACAGTAAGTGTAGAAGAGAGCGGTAGAGGTAGGTAGTCTTTGTATGGTATTGCCAAAGATAGTCTATTATTACTAGATGCTATAACAAAGATGACCCTAACACCCTACTTTTAAAGAGAGGTGATTTTTTTTATTGACGTACCCTTTCTTGTGGGGTATTGTTGAATAGATCTTTCTAAACTACTGAGGGTTTGATAAGACGATTTTTCTGTTAAAGGATTCATTTGCGAAATATTAAGTTTTAAAGAGCAATAGCACATAAAAAAAAATCTTTAATATAAAAAAATAAAATAATTTTTTTTAGAGTCGAGTGTCCCCCTCCTACCAGCTACACCATTATTGCAGGACATTTGACAAAAAATTAAATGGTAGGACATATTTTATTTATTTACACTTATAGTACACAAAAAACAATTTCGTAAAACTAATACATAGATATATTATAATATAGTGTACAATAGGCGGTCTTAAATATATATATACATATTGTAATCAATTTAAAGAAAAACTATCACGGCCAAGTAGGATTTCTTAGTTTAAGAGTAATAGTCGACCAACTTAAGATGAGCAGTTGGATTTGTAAAAAGATTGTATATTTTCCATACAAAATGTTATATTACCAACTGCAAATATAATTTTGGTTTTAACTTTTATTTATTTTAAATACTACTGAAATTCACTTTGCGCGAGTCCGAATCGCACTTGGCCGGTTTTTTAAATGAAATTTCGAAATTTATTATATTCTTCGTTACTTTCACTCATGTTCGTGAACAGAAAAAATTGTTGAAAATGGCGGGTATTTTTTTAATTTAAAATTATGAATGTTCATCTTTTTAGTTTTTTATTATAACCAGCCAGGTGTCAAATAAAACAAGCAATGAGATTTAATTACAAATGTATACCTACAAAATACGAATAAACTTTTTCCCCGACCTATTAGTACAGTCACGTCTATATATATTCTTACGTCTGTACGGATTCTTAGAGATGTACTCCAAATTGTCACAATAGACTTAAGTAAGTCTATTGTGATATTGTGTTGTCAAGGCTGTGTACCTTAATTGAAAATCATAGCCGAGTACATGTTTATGAATCTTTGCTGACGTATACATATTTATAAACGTGACTGTACCTCACAGTTTATCGATGTTTAGGAAGTAACTAGTATCTCATCTGTGGTTTAGGATTGACAAGTTGCTTCGTAAATGACACATTTTCCCTCGATAGAATTTGAACTTATAATTAGTTTTAAACTACGATACTATGGCGGAGTTACACATAATATTGTTAACGTAAAACATATTAATTACACGTTTAAGACTCGGCAATGTTCCAAGAATTTTTCATACTAATTGTTTAAGTAATAAATTTGTATAAAACCGGCCAAGTGCGAATCGGACTCAAGTTCTGAGGATTCCGTACCACACCTCTTCAAACATCTATGAAAATAATACCTAGTCACATTATAAACAAAAGACATCAACGCAAGCGACAGCAAAATTCTTCTTTTCAAGCGACTTCCAAAAAGGAGGAGGGTCATAATTCGTCTGTATGTTTTTTTTAATGTGTGTTACCTCAGAACTTTTGACTGGGTGAACCGATTTTTATTATTCTTTTTTTATTTCAAAGCTAGTGCTCCCTGTGTGATTCCATTAAGTTTTATCAAAATCGGTTTAGTACTTTATTAGAAAATTAACAAAAACCAAAAATAATAATGCAAAAATGTACTGAGTTGTTGCGATGGAAGTCGGTTTTTTAAATGTGTTTAGCGTTTTCAATTATTATTCAGTTCAGACTCCTTAGCGCAAGTACCTACGACTCACATTTAGCTGGTTTCTATTATTAGTTATTTTATTTCTAAATTAGTACTATAAACACATCAACTTTCAAGCTTGTATGTAAAATCAAAAATACCCATGAAACACGTTTTATGTATGAGGACACCTCTTAATTTTTAACTTTTCTAAATTTTATTATTTGTTGTTATAGCGGAAATATAAAAACACACTGTGTTAAAAAATTAAATTGTTTTTTATTACGGTTCATGAAATGCAACCCGTTGACAGACACACAGTCAACAGAGGCTTAGTAAAGGGGTCCTATTATTCGCCCTTTGTGTGTACGAATCCAAAAAAGTAGTCTTTTGCAATTGCAGTAAAATAACAATAATTGTACCTGTAAATAGTATACCTGGGACAAACAGTCCAGTTAGGTAGGTCCAACTTCGAGAAAGAGATCAATCGTCAAATCCAACTCGGCTGGGCAGCGTTCGGGAAGCTTCGCAATATCTTTACGTCCCAGATACCGCAGTGTCTTAAGACCAAGGTCTTCGACCAATGTGTGTTGCCAGTGATGACGTACGGAACTGAGACATGGTCGCTTACTATGGGCCTCATAAGAAGGCTCAAGGTCACCCAAAGGGCAATGGAGCGTGCTATGCTCGGAGTTTCTCTGCGTGATCGAATCAGAAACGAGGAGATCCGTAAGAGAACCAAAGTAACCGACATAGCTCTCAGAATTGCTAAACTTAATTGGCAGGGGGCGGGGCACATTGCTCGTAGAACAGATGGCCGTTGGGGCAGTAAAGTTCTCGAGTGGCGACCACGCACCGGAAAGCGTAGTGTAGGCAGGCCTCCCACTCGGTGGACCGATGACCTGGTGAAGGTCGCGGGAAGCCGCTGGATGCGGGCAGCGCAGAACCGGTCGTCGTGGAGATCCTTGGGGGAGGCCTATGTCCAGCAGTGGACTTCCTTCGGCTGATATGATGATATGATGAACAATAATTGTTCAGCTTCAGTGGTAGATTCACCACCGTTTAATTTAAAATAACCCTGATACACTTTCGACTTGAACAACGGCTAATGTTCGTTGTTGATGTTCCACCTTTCCGCACGAAGCGTTCCGCTTACTCATTTATTTTGCGGACAGCAAAGAAGTGGAACTCCTCGCCTACGTTAGTGTTTCCCGATTCCTATAATTTGGGTACCTTCACGGCGAGAGTGAATAAGCATTATTTGAGTATGCGAGTACCATCCTCGACTCCATTATCACTTCCCATCAGGTGAGTTGCAGTTAAACGCACTAAAATTTTTAGTTAACAAAATACTTTAGTAAGATGATTGAAGTACCTATTCAACTTGACAGTATTTTTACATTCATGTTCGATGAGGTGTTCCTATCAGTTGAATTTAGTCGGCATGTAGAACCAGTCACTTTGATGTCAGACGCGTCGAGATTACGCCTCTGTCTGTTTGGCAATTTGTTCTGTCACTCATGCACACTCCCAGAGCTGAAGTCTGTCCCGTATATGATACGGGTACTTACTTAGGGATGAATACACTTTAAGTATTTAGAAATGTAACTATAATATATTTATTGTGTAATACACAGAAGAACTCTTATGTTACAAATGATGTAAAACAATCGCGAGTGAAATTTCAAGAGGTTACTCAGTATCAAGTTATAAATAACATAAAATTAATTTATAAATTATTTTAAAAACAGCAGTGTGTAAAAACAGAAGAATCGACGTCGGATTGGTGCGAGCTCTCTGCTGGTGTACCTCAGGGCGGAGTCTTATCTCCTCTACTTTTCTCGATATTTATTAACCAGATCACTAAAGTGCTCACCTGTCAATTTCATCTTTACGCCGATGATCTTCAGATCTATATTCACTTCCCTGTTTCTGAAGCCTCAGCTGCCATCAACTCTATGAACGCTGATCTAGCAGCGGTACAGATATGGGCTAAATCATTCGGACTCCTGATCAACCCTTCCAAATCACAGTCGATTATTATCGGCAGTAGTCGCTTGAGGGGTGGCATGGATCAGTGCTTACCCTCAATATGCTACGATGGCGTTGCGATTCCTTTTACTGAGAAGACCCGAAATTTGGGTCTTATCATGGACTCCAACCTCTCGTGGTCCTCTCACATCAATGACGTCAGCAGGCGTATGCATTTTTCTTACCACTCCCTTAAGCGACTCCAGTTCTTTTTGCCTTTTAAAACTAAAATTATGCTCGCCCAAACCCTTCTGTTGCCGCTGCTGGATTATGCAGATGTCTGCTACTTGGACGCCACTGAGGAGCTCCTCAATAAGCTCGAGCGCCTACAAAACCTCGCTATCAGGTTTGTGTTCGGCTTGCGAAAGTTCGACCATGTATCAGAATATCGGTCTCGGCTTAATTGGCTCCCTGTCCGCCAGCGTCGTAATTTACACATCCTCACACTCCTCTACAAAATCCTCAAAAATCCTTCCTTTCCTGAATATCTCTGCTCCCGTTTCCAGCTACTACCTGTACCTTCCCCACCCAGACGTAAATGTGTCACCAAAACTCTGGTAGTTCCCCGCTCCAATACTAAATTCTTCTCCAATTCCTTCACTATTGAAGCTGCGAACCTCTGGAACAAGTTGCCCGCAAACATTCGCGACTGCCCCTCTGTTAATACTTTCAAAACTAAACTTAAAGAGCATCTTTTTTCCCTACAGAACATGTACGTTTGTTAGTATAGTATTTATTTTAGTAAGAACATTAATTATTATATTTTAGTTATGTATTATATATGCTTTTAATTTATATGTTATAAGTATGTGTTATTTATGTACGTACATTAGGTTAGTTTATATTTGATTGTATTTTATTTAGTTTATAATTATGATTATTAAGTACACACAGGTTTACCTCCCATACTTTAAAGTCTCCTAACACCCGGTAAGGTTGGCTGGAAGAGATCTCTTATAGAGATAAGTCCACCTTTGTACATGTTCTCTCTAAGTTCTTGTCATTTAAATGTTAGTGTACAATAAAGGATATATATATATAAAATTCTGTCTTTAAAAATAAATTTCACTTTCCCGTACAAAACAAGAAATTATCAAAACAATAATAGTTACGTGATGATGATGATCTATCCGACCGATTTCGGTCATGGCGACCACTTCGACTCCTAGTCGGTTTGCCGCGCGTGCGCTCGAAGATGGTTTATGTAGCCAATCTTCGCAGCGAAACTCCTCGCGCACTGAGGGCATTTAAGTATGCCACCCTCGTAATAGATAATAATAGTTAGGTAGATAGATAGCGCACTAGAAGGTCGTTTGCCCGACATCGTAGGTATGCCTACTTAAATATGATGCGTCCGGGCATAGTAAAAAGAATTACGGGTATTCTCAGAGATAATTATGCTATATTTATGGGGAGCTAAATAGGTTACATGCGTCCTTAAAGTGAAGCAAATAAAGCTCTTTTCTTTGTAGCCTTCGGTGCAACGGTAGCGAACTACCTATAACATTGTGTGTGTAAATGGGTTCGATTTTCAAATGTTGTTTGTTAGTGCATAACCCATTTATATGGCGAAGTAAGTAGTATCTCATCAATCTGTGTCTAAGGTAAAAAATCTCTGGGTATTCCCAGTTTTTTGTGCCTACCGCCTATCGGGTCAACGAACGGTCAGGCATTCATGTCTTAGAGAGCGGTATGGATTAACGAATAACGATTTGTACTAATACGGGATTTTCTAAGATAGATTTTTTAAACTTTTTCCTCTATTCTGTATTAGAGAAAGAGTAACTTTTTTAAATATCTTGTATATCTAGTAAGTACAAAATTATTTCCATTCTTTTATTTGAATGTTCTTCAATGTCAGGATTTTTTTTTCATAGCTTGTATTGTTCCCTGTGAAAATATTTACTTTACCGTTGTTTAATACCGTTGTTAAATATTTTAAATACAGTATTTTAAATATTTTAAATTTTTTGCCTGTGGCTTTTCCCGCATGGATATCGTTTTCATTCGAATGGTGAGTATGGTCTGGGGTTCACACAAACATCCCATTAAAAAAAAAATCAGTTTTTCCTACATTTTCCAATTTTCAGGAAATTCTTCAAATTGTCTTTCTCTAAAACCTTATTTGGACTATCACAACAATTAAAAAAAAATAGTTAGCCAAATCGGTCCAGCCGTTATCAAGTGATGTGCTTACCAACGAACATAATTTATTTTTTATAGATACAAAATCAGTTGATGCAAAGTTAAGTAAGTAAAAAATAATAATAATAATTATGGCTTTGAAGCATATAATTTTTTCTTCATCTTACCAGCTATGTTCCTAACTTTGGTTGTATACTGAATTCAGCCCTGTATCATTTTACACACTGTGTCATATAATTCACAAAGACCTTTTTCTCTTCTGTGTTTTCTGGAGTAGGCTTTGTGTAGAATAGACATCCTTAAAATCTCTTTTATGTATTAGTAGTAGTAGGTCATATCAGCTCATATACGTCCCCCCCCCCGAGGGGCTCGAGTCTACCTTGAATTAGGGCGATCGGGCCTTAGTCGACCAAGCGGGCCCAGTGCGGGTTGGTCGACTTCACACACAACTTGCGAGTTTCTCCGCAGGCGTGTGCAGGTTTTCTCACGATGTTTTTCCTTCACCGTGAGAGCGTCCAATAAACGTAAATATGAAATCTAAATTTGAAATCACATTGGCACGTGGCAAGATTCGAACCACAACCTCCTGGACAGGAGGCGGCGGCCCTAGCCGTTACGCCACCGAAGCTACCTAGTAGTAGGTAAGTGTAGGTACTAGCACACCCCGGACACTGCATACAAACGGCCGTGAAATGACATTTCTTAAAAGAAATGACGGAGCAAACAAAATCACGGCGAAATCCCATACGTTCGAGAACCAAACTGTAACCAATCTGTATCAATCTGGGTGACGAGGGGGTGATGTCGCAATCTAGAGAGCGGCATGGAGTGTCCTACTGTATGTTAGTACTAATATATATACTTTGGTAATAGTTTGTGTACAATGTTATCTTTATTAGACTTTAATAGGGTCTTAATAATTTAAAGAATAGTGCATTAAGTTAATTTAAGTTTTACTTATACAATAATATTATAATAAAGAGGTAAAGTTTGTATGTTTGTGAGTTTGTTGGTAGGAAGTAATCTCTAAGACTACTGAATCGATTTAAAAAATTATTTTACCAGCAGGAAGCTACATTATTCCTGAGTGACATAGGCTATATCTACCTCGCGCACCACTCTCCCTCAAAGACAGTCATAAAAACCCAGCCCACGCGAGGGAAGCCGCGAGCAAAAGCTAATATATAATATTAAGTTGTTACTAAGTATTATAAGAATGACTTCTCTTTTAAGTTACCCAGAATAGTTTGTGTAGTTGACATACGCAGCATTGTAAAGGGCTTACCAATTATGAATAAAAAAAGGGTCGTTTTCAAATGACCCTAATGAAAATGTGCTTGACGAGTATCGTTGAAAAGAACTCGTGGCGTACGAATGTATTTATGTATTTAAACATTTTATTATCTTAGGTTTTAAGATTTTTTATATTTTTTTTTTAAATTATCTTAGGTACGTGAGATACTAAAAAAGTTTAAACACATGAATACATTCGTACTCTACGAGTTCTTTACAAAGAAACCCTTCTAGCATATTTTAATTGGGGTGATTTGATCACGGAACCCTAAAAATGCTGCGTATGTCAACTTCACAACCTATTCTGACAGAAAAGTAATTCTTATATTACTTTGGATAACAAAAGCCAAAAATAAAAGGATTAATAGACAGTTACATGTTAATATTAATTACTAGCTTTTGCCCGCGGCTTCACTCGCCTGGGCATGGTTTTTATGCCTGAGCGAGCTAGATATAGCATGTCACTCAGGAATAATGTAGCTTTGTACTGGTGAAAGAATTTTCAAAATCGATTCAGTAGTTCCAGAGATTACTTACTACAAATTAATTCACAAACTTACAGACTTTACCACTTTATAATATTAGTAAAGATAAAAATCACGTTAAATAAATGCACTATTCGTTAAAATATTTCATGCATGTGCATGACCCTATTGAAGTCAAGATGAAGGTAAAAAAAATGTAAACAATGTCAAAACACTGGCAACGACGACAGCAACAGATCATCCGTGACAGACTGAACTGAATGCATTTCTATTTCCTGTACTCGGTACCGCCAAAAAAAGGAAACGCACAAAAAGGCAAAGGTAGCCAGTAGAAGGCTGCAAGGTAAGAAAACTAATAATGAGAAATCCCTTTTCCTGCTTCCTGTGAAACACAAGAAATACAGTGCTTCTATTTTCCTAACGTCTCGAAAATAAGAGACAATAATGAAATTAGTACTTATTGTTATTTAGTGTTTTTTAGGATTCCGTGCCCAAAGGGAAAAGCGGTACCCTATTACTAAGACTTCGCTGTCCGTCCGTCAGTCTGACACCAGGTTGTATTTCATGAATCGTGATAACTAGACAGTTCAAATTTTCACAGATGATGTATTTCTTTTGCCGCTATAACAACAAATCTTAAAAAACAGAATAAAATAAATATTTAAGGGGGCTCCCATACTACAAACGTGAATTTTTTTGCTTGAATTTGATAATGGCAACAAGTAGACGCTTGAAATATTCACATTATATTTAGTGATACATATATTAACACCTTTTTGATCTTAAGGAGCACGTCTGAAAACTCCTGAGCCAGGAGACAAGCACGAAGCGCTTGAGCTAGGCGTTCACCTTAACGGTCTGTTTGAAATAACCGCTACAGAGAACTGTGATAACAAGCCCCTCGCACGATGGATGTCCTAGAGTATTCTGTTCACAGCTTCTACAGCTTCCTTGTGCGCCATGAAGCAATAACCCCAAACTATTAGAAAATAGTTCTAAGACCAACCGGACTTTGTCACTGTAATGTGAAAACTCCTGTGTGTGGAACGCACAGAGTTTTCGTCTTGTATAAATCGATGGGAATCTTGACAAACATTTTATGCACAGTAGACAAGCTCTTGGTATTATCTTACTTGATGATAAGTGAAGACGATGCTTACCAAGATTCTCCAACGCTATGGGGAACAGGCTATCGTATCTTCGTGTCGGAACACATTAATATTGTTAACATTGATGTTTTGGCAGCAAGCGAGTCGGACGCTGCCAGATATATGCCAGTGAGAAATGTTTTTCCAGTGCCTCCCTGTGCATCAAGGAAAAACGTTTTTAAGTGCTACAGCCTCACGTTTCTTTGTACTTTATCGAAGGACACTTTGCTCAACTCTTGAGTTTTGGGATAACTGGAAAATTTTAACAACCTTCGTGGCGTAAAAATAATAATATAATTTATTTATCGACCAACAAAGGATCACAATAGTGTTAGTGACTTATTCTAGGACTTAGACTAGTGTTAGTAATATACACAGTTACATTTACATTATATGAAATTTATTTACAATATCACGACTGGTTACTGGTTGTAATGGTTGTCATGGTTAGTCCATTCGCTTCACACCAGGAGGTCGCGGGTTCGATTTACGGTGGGGTCAACTTGTAAGACTCGGTTTAGTTGTTTGGTGGTAGGGCATTTTCTAAGCCCGCCTTGCTAGCTACCACCATCTTATCTAAGTCTTGCCGCCAAACATCAGTGTTTACAACATTGATGTGTTCCGGCATGAAGATAAGATAGCCAGTTCTCCATTGCGTTGGGTAATCTTGGCAAGCCCGCTTCCATCTTCGGCATCATCGTCACTTACCATCAGGTGAGATGATACCAAGAGCTTACCAATTGTGAATTAAAAAAAAAGATTTTATCACTCACTATCGCGGACATTTCAGCTGCTCTGTAATCGATTTCCGCAGCGCACTTGCTGTTTATACGTCTCTGGTCTGGTCGTTTCTGTGGCGTAGTAATTAGTCCACTTGCTTCACATCAGGAGGTAGCGCGTTCCATTTCCGGCGGATCATACTTTGTAAGATTCGGTTTGGATTGTTGCAGGGCCTTTTTGAAGCCCCTGGCTGGCTGCCACTGTTGCCGTGCCGCTAAAACATCAATATAAACATCATGATATGTTCCGGGATGAAGATCTGATATCCAGTTCTAAAGCATTGGGGATCTTGGTAAGCCCATATATAATAACTCTAAAGAACTAGGATTTCGTTCAGTTTTACATTAAAACCTCAAGTAAACCTCATAATTTTAGACCAGAATACAAACTTTTCTGAATTTCCACACATGCGTTATACTCGTAGTTTCGAAGTTTCCTAGTCATAAAACGTACACAAGCGGGTACTTTGAAAACCGCCGACCAACTCATGACGTAACCACAGTATTACGATATGGCTTACAGTAGGGCAACGCCTTTGATGTCGCACGATGCCGCCACGGCGTAGGTACTAGCAGTATTAGCCTGTAGCCAGCCTGGCAAGCACCGCCGCCCGCTAGCCCGCAAGTACCCTTCCGTTGCTCTGCGTAAATAAGGCGTAAGTACATTCGTTGCACTACTGTAAGCCGCTATATTGTAATACTGTGACGTAACTGTAGCTCGTTACGAGTACATAGGTATATAGACACGTTTTTAAGTTGACTCTGGAGAAGTGGTTACTCAGAGTTTGCTGCTTATTTCAGATGTTTACTGGCTTCAGATGGCAGTTTAGCATTCTTGAATGGTAGGACAAATAGTGACGTAAATAAATTGTACAGCCACGCTGTGCATACTTTCTCGTGACGTCATCACCGCAAGGCGTTGCCGAGCATACATACTTAAGAACAAACATAACAATTACTTAGTAGCAAAGAATAAAGTTACTTATATCAGACTTGATGAAAAATGTACAAATAATTGGGGTTTGTATCGGTACCTCCGAAATTACTCGGAATTTTCCTGGAATAGTTTACTACCCAAGGTATTGCATGAGCGTCAAAGATAGTTGCATGCATACTTTTGATTTTCCTATGGGAATTCTGGAATTTTCCGGGATAAAAATATCATATATTAACCCGGGCTATAAATTTATTTATTTCCAAAAATATTTCATGTACAGACACGGCCCCGTTACAGTTTTATTACCTGTATACGTATGTATATAAATATAATGTATATATTATATAATAATATAGAATAGATTTAACATTAGAGACCAGAACGATCCATCACAGAGAGATGTAATACAAATCACATTATCTGCCTCTTCCATCAACTCAGGAAGGAGCAGATTGTTATTTTTATCTTCATCTATCTTGTTTGGGCTTTATCTCGCGATAATATGTTTAATATATCGATCATGTTTGTTAAAGCATAAAAATCAAATTCAAATTTCCTAACATATTCCAATAGCCAATCACAGTCCGCTTCCTTTTCCCAACCAATGACATTCAATCCGACACACAAGGCCCTCTACTACCGCTTCGATCAACGAGAGAAATCAAGAAAGTTTGTGTCTGCTATTTTTAAAATAAAATAAATATAAATACGTGCCGGCCGGCCACAAGAATTCATGAAAAGTGCCTTCAGTGAATATTTTCCAAAACTAAGAAGATATTTCAACAGAACAATTGGTGAATCAGAAATACGAAGGGACGCCGGTTCCTCACCTGCCATTACCCAAGTAAGCCTCCATTTTCCAACCTATAATTACAATCCATAATAATTTGAATTCAGCTGAAAAACAGTCTTGTCGAAGTACTAACATTTCATGATCCATCGAGCCGATTTTATAAAATTTTGGGTTAATTTACTGTCTTGTGAAAAAACACGACCTACATATTTCATTTCGCCATTGCAAGCAAACAACAAAAAGTAATCAAGCAAATCTACATTCCCTTATCAAAATACTATTAACACTTATAGTAAATCTGTCATCACATTTAAGCATATCATCATAACTTCTATTCTATATCAAAGTATTTTAGTAAACCGAGTGCGATTGCAGTTTCATCCATTTTTCATAACCTACCTACTTAAATTTTCTGTGTTTTTACCAAACAAACTACCAAGTTGCGTTCGGTCAGTGGTCGGCATTTTCATCAAAATCAAATCAATTAATTATCATAGTGCAAGTGTCTCGTTGTGTCAAGTTGATCAAGTGGTCATTCCGTAACATTTAGGAATAACGTAATTTTGTATGAACTACAATTTTGTATGAAAACAAAACTATATAGTTGTCGTATCAAACAAATTCAAATTCATTGCATTTGACTAAAATATCATAAACAACCAGGTACTTAACTTATTTTGATTATCACCATACCATATGTAGTTATTTATCTACCTTCAAACAGTCAAAACATATTTTTATTTACCTAACATACGAGGTAAATTCATCACATCTAAAATTATTTCAAAAGTACCTAGGTACATCAACACACTTAGGTATTAAAAATATCAATCAGGGTCCTTCGAAACATTTCATACTTAGCATACAATTTTTGAGTTATCATAACAGCTGTTGACCTATATTTGTAGTACAGGTCAATGAGCCCAACCAAAGAGTATTAAAACACGCAGCAACTCCAGCTGTTTTTTAACAGCTCTGGGTATTGAGCCGTTTTGAGCCAGGCTTTCATTACTCAGTGTAGCCATATCATAAAACTTTGTAACAATTAGTACTTTTTTCATAGTGATTTGTCCAAACAATTTTAAATATTCAAAAATAAATTCCTTTGATCAGTTATCAACATGGCTGAGGCTAGAATAGCTCAACATGAATCAAAACGTAATGTAGCGTTCAAAAGGTTGTCGGATGCACTCAAATGTGCTCGTCAATGCAAAACAGATTCTACATTGTTACCTCGGCTTGAGACGTGGTGTTCGCGTTTGGATTCAACTTTGAATACCTTCACGGATTCACATATAGCACTAATCACCGAAATGAAGAAAGCGAAGGTGGACTCAACCAAAATCGAGTTAGAATCAATACATCAAGAACAAGCAGATGAGATTTATTCGGAAGTATTAGAAATCCAACGGGAACTATGCCCATCTGATACAAAAACTTTAACACCACAACCACTTCAGAAGGAGTCAAAATCCAAATTGCCTCCAATTAAACTACCCACCTTTTCGGGACAGTTTAAAGATTTCCCTGGATATATTGATTTATTCAATACTTTGGTTCATTGTCGAACAGACTTATCAAAAGTAGAGAAGTTCCAATACTTATCAGCATCACTTACTGGTGAACCAGTGAACATAATTCGTGCCTTCCCCATTTCAGAGGCTAACTACGCTGGTGCTTATCAAGCTTTAGTCAACAGATATGATAACAAGCGTTACCTTGCATTTATATGCTGGGAACAAATGACCAATCTTAAGCCTATGACCTCAGGTTCTGCACAACAATTGCGTCATTTATTGGATACATTCAATGAGAACCTTTCTATGCTGAACTCATTAGGGTTACCAACCAAAAATTGGGATTTCATACTGTTCCATTCTCTACTTACAAAAGTAGACAAACAGTCTCGTGAAGCTTTTGAGCTATCATGCAATGGTAGTGATTTTCCCCATTTTAAAGACTTACAATCTTTTCTTCAAGAACGGTGTAGTGCCTTAGAACGTTCATCATTATCAAATATGATCAATGTGACTTCAGTCAACCAAGCAAATAACAAGACTACCATAAATCAACAACATCAAGTTCGGTCTCATCAATCAAAGCCCACTCCTACAATGGTGTTGGCAAATACAGCAATCAATTGTATACTGTGCAAAGATAATCATGCAATATTCTGTTGTCCTGCCTTCTTGTCTAAGACTCCTCAAGAGCGTTCTAATTTAGCAAGACAACAAAAATTATGTCTTAATTGTTTACGCTCCAATCATTCAACCAATAAATGTATATCTGATCACTCATGCAAAACATGCAATCGTCGTCATAACAGTCTATTACATTTCGCCTCCAAAGGTTCTAATCAAAATCAACAAACAAATCAACAGTCCATCAATCAACAATTACACAAAAATCAACCATCATTGTTAACCACCTCTACTTCAGAAGAGAATGTAATCACTCCTGTCACATCTCTGTCCAGTACTTCTAGCAGTGAATCAAATTCTGTCTTTGTGATGTTGGCTACAGCGGAAGTTGAAGTCAAGGATGGTCAGGGTTCTTATCAAAAGGTCAGAATTCTTTTGGATCCTGGCAGTCAGAGTCACATTATATCAAACACATGCGTTAATCGCCTTGGCTTGACTCGTTACAAATCTAACACACCAATGTCAGGAATAGGTGATACTACGACGCAATCAAATAGCAAAGTATTTTTGGAAATCCGCCCTCTGGGTAAAACAGACCCTACCTTTTCGACTGAAGCTCTAACGCTTAACAAGATATGCGGTGATATGCCTACTCATGCTATCAATGTGGATAATTTCAAGCATTTATCCAACATCAAGCTCGCCGATGAGCAATATCATAAACAACGTCCCATTGACATCTTAATTGGTGGTGAAATTTTTCCACAAATATTAATTCCAGGTAAAATCGATGGCGGAGTTCAAACTCCGACAGCCATTAACACTATATTTGGCTATGTTCTTATGGGTAAAACAGCATCAAATCAAGTAAATTGCACCACCCCCGTATCAATTAATCACGTATCAATAGATACAAACTTAGACGTTGCAGTTCAAAAATTTTGGGAGTTGGAAAACATATCACAACCAAACATACCGTCTCTCTCTGCGGAAGACATTCGTTGTGAAGAGATCTATCAAACAACACATCAACGCGACGCCGACGGTCGATACATTGTACATCTGCCGTTCCGTGATGATCAAGAACCAACATTTCACTGCTCATATAACATCGCAATTCGTCGTTTTTATCAACTCGAAAAGCGTTTAATTCAAAATTCAAAGCTTCATCAAGAATATCGGGAACACATTATGGAATATATATCAACAGGACAGATGGATATCGTACCACCTGATGAATGTCAATCGCCAACGGCTTACTATGTTCCACATCATGCTGTGGTGAAACCTGACCGTCCAATTCGAGTCGTGTATGACGCTTCTACCAAAGACAAAAATGGCGTCTCCCTAAATGACACATTGCTTACAGGTCCTAAGCTTCAAACAAACATCAGTGACATTCTTCTACGCTTCAGGCTTCATCCCATTGTATTCACTGCTGATGTGCGACAGATGTACAGACGTATTATCATAACCAAAGATCATAGAGATTATCAACGTATAGTTTTTAGAAGTTTCCCTGATCAACCAATCAAGGAATATCGTCTCAACCGGGTAACTTTTGGCGTATCGTCGGCGCCGTTTCTAGCTATACGTACCATGCATCAATTAGCGCAGGATGAGCAGCATACCTTCCCAATAGCAGCAAAAGTTCTACTCAACGATCTCTACGTAGACGACGTCGTAACAGGTGCTATAGACATAGATCAAGCTCTTACTATCAAACAACAGCTTATTGATATCATGAAATCAGCAAGCTTTGAGCTCAGGAAGTGGTCCAGCAACCATGTAGCTGTACTACGTGACATACCTGAAGAGCACATAGCAAACCCAGATGTAACATTCGACAGCGACAGCAACTTTGTAAAGGTCCTCGGCTTAGCTTGGAATTCAAAACTAGACATTTTCAATTACCAAGTTAATCAAATAACACGAGAGTGTACTAAGCGCTCAATGCTTTCTGAGCTGGCACGTGTCTATGACCCGATTGGTCTACTAACACCTTTAACATTTCAAGCAAAGCATCTCATACAACGCTTATGGCTTTTGGGTACTTCATGGGACCAACCCGTGCCCAAAGATATCAAAGATATATGGATAAAGTACATGCATGAGCTACCTAACCTTGCACATCTACACATACCAAGACGTATCACGCGTAATGATTCTGTGAGTTACCAGCTTCACGGTTTCTGTGATGCTAGTGAAGCCGGGTATGCAGGTGCCGTCTACCTTCGTTCTACTAATGATCAAAATCAACATCACGTAACACTCATCAGTGCTAAATCACGCGTTGCCCCAACAAAACGTAGAACTCTTCCAAGGCTTGAGCTATGTGGAGCATCATTGCTTGCAGACATCATGAATCACATCATAAACATATACTCAAGCGTCATTAAGATTGACAGCATACATGCCTGGTCAGACTCAATGATCATTTTAGCTTGGATCAAATCAAATTCAACCAGTTTCAAAGCCTTTGTGGGCAATCGTATATCAAACATTCAACGTAAAATGCCAAATGCTATCTGGAAACATGTACCAGGAAAACAAAACTCAGCCGATTGTGCTAGCAGGGGAATAAATCCAGATGATCTCATCAATCATGAGCTCTGGTGGACAGGCCCTGACTGGCTATCCCAAGAATCAGATCAATGGCCAGAGGGACCTATCTCAAATCCGAACACATCAGAAGAAAATGACGCAAAAATTGCTTGCGAACGACGCACAATCCTGACAACAACCATCATCAACCCCGAACCCCTAGAACAGCTTATCAACAAATATTCATCGTTACGCAAGATTCAACGCATTGTGGCATACTGCAGACGTTTTGCCGATGCTCTGCGCAATAAAAGACGTATAGGTCACTTCACTGAACAAGAACTATATGATGCCTTAATGATAATGGTCAAACATATTCAACAATCACAGTTCAGTGATGATATCAAAAATATAAAATCAGGACGCATGCTATCAAAACCAATGAGAAAGCTCAATGCTTTTATGGATGAACAAGGAGTTTTTCGCGTGGGGGGAAGGCTTGCACGATCAGATTTAGAATTTCAAGCAAAACACCCTGCCTTAATGCCCCGTAAGCATCGATTAACTCAACTCATTATTCAATGCGTCCATAATGAGAATTTCCATCCAGGTCTACAGGCCTTACAATATTTGCTTCTTCAAAACTTCTGGATCTTGTCTCCTAGACGAGTCATCAAACAAATCATATCAAATTGCTATCGCTGTTTCCGCATTAAACCAGCTGTTCTTCAACCTAAAATGGCAGACTTGCCTAAAGCACGCATAACTCAAATCAAACCATTCCAATCAGTAGGGTGCGACTATGCAGGGCCATTCAACATCACATTTCAGAGATATCGCGGTGCTAGAACCATGAAGGCATACCTATGTCTCTTTGTATGCTTCGCCACAAAGGCCCTTCATTTGGAGCTGGCATCCGACCTATCATCAGACGCATTTTTAGCCGCACTGCGTCGGTTTATTGCCCGCCGTGGTAGATGCAACACGATACATTGTGACTGCGGTACCAATTTCAAAGGAGCTCAGACCCTTCTAACAGATCTTATGCGTTCAGCTTGTGAAACGGAGCGTATTGAGTTCAAATTTAATCCTCCTGGTGCCCCCCATTTCGGTGGTCTATGGGAGGCCGGCGTCAAGTCTGTCAAAACACATCTATATCGAGTCATAGGCATTCAAACATTAACATACGAAGAACTCCTTACTCTTCTCACCCAGGTGGAATCACTTTTAAACTCCAGGCCTTTGTGCCCACTCAGCAGTGATCCAAATGATCTATCCGTATTAACTCCCGGTCACTTCTTGACATTGGCCCCACTTACAACAGTACCATCACCAGATTATACTGACATTTCAATGAGCAGACTCACACGCTGGCAGCTTCTGCAGCGGATGCATCAACACTTCTGGTCACGATGGCGTCACGAATACTTGACAACATTGTCACAACGTATGAAGTGGACAAAATCTCCCCAAGCGGTTGCCGTTGATCAGCTTGTCATAATCAAAGACGAATCAACTCATCCTTTACAATGGCGCTTTGGTCGAATCATCGAATTGTTTCCTGGACGTGATGGAATACCACGTTCTGCTACTATCCGAACAGCTCTAGGCATTTTGAAACGACCACTTGTAAAACTGTGCCCTATTCCAAATGGATGTAACTAGTAAATATTGCACATTATCTGCTGTAAATCTATTTCATATTATATGTATAGTTAAGCTTTTAAATTTATTCAAATCAATATCATGTATCAGTTATTCATTCACTATAGTAAAGTAACACTTGCAATGGTAAAAATGAACATATTTTTAAAAAAATTTGTTATGTTCTGGCTCAGTTTTGCCAGCAGGGGGGAGAAATGTTAAAGCATAAAAATCAAATTCAAATTTCCTAACATATTCCAATAGCCAATCACAGTCCGCTTCCTTTTCCCAACCAATGACATTCAATCCGACACACAAGGCCCTCTACTACCGCTTCGATCAACGAGAGAAATCAAGAAAGTTTGTGTCTGCTATTTTTAAAATAAAATAAATATAAATACGTGCCGGCCGGCCACAAGAATTCATGAAAAGTGCCTTCAGTGAATATTTTCCAAAACTAAGAAGATATTTCAACAGAACAATTGGTGAATCAGAAATACGAAGGGACGCCGGTTCCTCACCTGCCATTACCCAAGTAAGCCTCCATTTTCCAACCTATAATTACAATCCATAATAATTTGAATTCAGCTGAAAAACAGTCTTGTCGAAGTACTAACAATGTTGATTCGCGATTGCTGAGACGATGAAAATAATGGATTCGTTACACTTTTTACACAACTGCCCACAAAATAGGAGTTTATTGTTTTCAGGTCTAATCAATCAATCAAAATGCTTTTAAAATCGTTACGAAAAAATGGGTTGGTGTGATTTTTAGCACAGAGATGAGGAGGAAAATGATATAATTTACAAATAAGTATATCCTGACATAGTTCCCGAGGGATCTGGGGACAACTGTTTTCTACGCTCGCGCACGTCGGTGGCGTCGCAACGGAGCAACTGATTAAAGTATTTTTTTGTATATAATTTTTTGAAGGGGTGGGAAGTGACAAAGACTGCTAATCCGAATAGCCCGATGAAGTTCCTAAGGTACCGGGAGAAAACTCATGTCCACGCTTGCGAGCTGATTGCGACTCGCGCACCACTCACCCTCAAAAAGAGTCATAAAAGCTATGTCCACGCGGGCGAAGCCGCGGGCAAAAGCTAGTTGTACAATAAATTTAAAATATATGTAGAAGTAGAAGTATAAAAAATGCATGTATAAGCATGTTATTTTAACACCATTATTCCCCAACGCAGTGGGGATTTGGCTATCTTATCTTCAAGCCGGAACACATCAATGCTGTTAAGACTGATGTTTGGCGGCAAGACTTAGATAAGATGGTAGTAGCTAGCCAGGCGGGCTATGAAAATGCCCTACCACCAACCAAACCGAGTCTTACAAAGTTGATCCCGCCGGGGATCGAACCCGCGACCTCCTGGTGTGAAGCGAATGGACTAACTATTACGTCACGGAGGCGGTTATCATCAGGTAAGATGGATGCCAAGGGCTTATCAATTGTGGAGGAAAAAAAACATATTCTGTGCAATTTGAACCGACTTCCTAATACGGTTCAAAAGATCTTAAGGTACGGATAGATAGACGTCGTACGTAGGTTTTGAAATACAGGGTCCTTTATTTGTTATAAATGTACGTAAAAAACCGGCCAAGTGCGAGTCAGAACCAAACAAATAGGGTTCCGTACCATCATATTAGATGGCGCTAGTTTTTTCAGTTCCGTACTATCATACTAAATAGCGGTAGTTTCTTCACGTTTAAAAAAAACCCGTTTTTTGTATGGAGACTGTCACTTTTTCTAATTTTTAGTGTCTAAGTTTTAGTTTATTTGAATGAATGAATGAATGAATGAATGAATGAATGGTTATTTGCAGCATTTGTTGTTATAGCGGCAACAGAAATACATCATCTGTGAAAATTTCAACTGTCTAGCTATCACGGTTCATGAAATACAGCCTGGTGACAGACGGACACACGGACGGACAGCGAAGTTTTAGTAAAAAATATAGAACCCTAATAATAGAAAACTGCCTTCTACCACTTCTCTTTATCTTTCAGCACAATGTACCAGTTGTGTAGCCACCATTCACCAACTAAGTCACTCCTTGAGTTTGGCAAAGTTCGCAAGTAAAGGGTGCCCTATATTAAACGCCAATAAAACAATTTGGGTTCTTATAATACGAGTACAAGCCACATTTAGCTGCTAAGTTGCAAAATAAATCCTGCGCTTTATCTTATCATATCGGCTCATATACGTCCCCACCGAGAGGCTCGAGCCTACCTTGAATTAGAACAATCGGGCCTTAGTCGAGCACGCGGGCCCAGTGCGGGTTGGTCGACTTTACATACAACCTTCGAGTTTCTCCGCAGGCGTGTGCAGGTTTCCTTACGTTGTTTTCCTTTACCGTAAGAGCGTCGGCTTAAAGTATATATGAAATGGAAATTCGAAAACACATGGTATACGTAGCAATATTCGAACTACGACCTTCCGGACAAGAGGTAGCGGCCCTAGCCATTACGCCACTAGATCTAGACGCGCTAGATCTTTTTAATTTAAATCGACGTCACTGAAAATTTCTTGACCATTGTAACGTTCCGCAGTTCTTTCATTCTTACTAAAAATATTATAAATGTGAAAAAGTGTTCCGTTTGTTTTTTTGTTACCTGCATGCATGCAGGTAGCCTGTGTCACTAGAAAGGACATAGGATACTTTTATCCCGTGAAAATAGCATAGGCCGACGCAGTTCCCGAGGGAACTAAAAAAATACTCTTTTTTAACATCGCAACTAAACAATGGATTGTTCTGACTTTTTGCACGGAGATGGTTGAGGGGGTGGAAAATGTCATAGTCTACTAATAAGCATATCCCGACATAGTTCCCGAGGGATCTAGGGAATACTGATTTCCACGCTCGCGCACTTCGTCGTCGCAACGGAACACCTAATTGAAGTGAATTGAAGATAGGGTGGAAGTGACATAGGCTGCTAATCGCTTGCACCAATAAGACAGTCATAAAAGATATCCGCGCTGGTGATGCCGCTGGCAAAAGCTAGTTACTTTATAAATTGAATACTTTTTATCTTAGAAAACATCAATAATTTGCATTGAGAATCCCTATTAAGACCCACATATTGGGTGTTCGCTATACGTGGCAATATTCGAACTACGATATCTGTTGAAGCGTCGGTGGCTCAACCGGTAACGACTCGGTCCATCTAACTAGAGGTACCGGGTTCAAATCTGGACGGCCAATGTACCAATGAGTTTTTCAAAAACTTACGTACATACTTACCGATTGCTTTAACGGTGAAGGAAAACATCGTGAGGAAACCTGCACAGGCCTGCGAAGAAACTCGAAGGTTGTGTGTGAAGTCGACCAACCCGCACTGGGCCCGCGTGGTCGACTAAGGCCTAATCGCCCTGATTCAGGGTAGGCTCGAGCCCCTCGGTGGGGACGTATATGAGCTGATATAATAATTAGGTGTTCGCAAGTTTTTAGATGTACCTTAAAACTGTCAACAGACGGATCATCGAGTTAAGGCGGTGACATTACAGATTTTCGTTATTTTTGACGTCGATTACTCTTAACTATAGAAAACCCAAGGTTGAAAAAAAATACCCTTATTGGTGATGATGTTCCTTAAAGTCAAACGCTATTGGAAACACGATTGAGCAGTTTTGGCTCTATAGGAAAAAAAAATCCCAAAGACTAATATTTTGAAGTG
Source organism: Coleophora flavipennella (assembly GCA_947284805.1). Lineage (NCBI taxonomy): Eukaryota > Metazoa > Arthropoda > Insecta > Lepidoptera > Coleophoridae > Coleophora > Coleophora flavipennella. The sequence continues at coordinate 6,656,417 of OX369285.1, read as the reverse complement.
TAAATTAAAAAAATATACAACAATATTTTTTATGATAATAACAAGTGAGTAGTGTTATTATTTTTTATACTTTTATCGTAGTTTTTGATTGAAACGAAAAACCAATGAAAAAGTAAAAAAATATGGTTATTTTCTTTACTCTTCACGTAAAAAAAAGACAGAAACAACTGTGCCAATAAATACCTCGCCTTAACGACTCTAGCGGTCTCTTTTTGCAAATAGTATATCTGATAAAAAATCTTTCAAACCCTAATATATTTTAAAATACCTAGTAAAGGATAAGGGACAAAAGGGGTGCACAGTAAATAATTTTCCAAAAACCTTAAAACTTTAAGTTAGAAACTTTTATTTGAACATAATTTTAATTACTTCGTATTTTTCTCAGAAAACCCTTCCATTTGATACCCTTATGTAGGGGTGCATAAAAAATAACTTCACTGAGCAAACATGCATTGTTCTCCAAATTTGACGTGTAGGTATGCAAAATTTCAGCTCAATCGGAACCGGGAAATGGTTCTAATTTAGCTTCCAAGATTTTTCTCAAACTAACAGACAGACAGACTAACTAAGTAACTAACACGGCAAGTTTATATAAGCCTGTAAAAAAATTAATTCAACCTGTATGAAAGTCAATCCTAAAAAATTAAAATTCTATTTTTTAAATATTCAATATTGAGATCTATAGATGTTATTTTACTTTATATTTGTGCCACCACCGGACCACGCACCGGAAAACGTAGTCTAGGCAGGCTTCCCACTCGGTGGACCGATGACCTGGTGAAGGTCGCGGGAAGCGCAGAACCGGTCGTCGTGGAGATCCTTGGGGGAGGTCTATGTCCAGCAGTGGACGTCCTTCGGCTGATATGATGATATTTGTGCTAAATTTAATGCAATTCGGATTAAAAGCGTACGACCGAACGATATTTTAAGAGTTCCTCGTATTAAGAATTAAGTACGAGTAAGCCGAAAAAATAACCTAAGCACCTTTTACAGTTTTATAAGTTTTGACGTATCGTATCGTGTCGTGTCGTGTCGTATTGTATCGCATCGCATCGCATTGCATCGCATCGTATCGTATCGTATGGTAACAGGCAACAGGTAACGGTAACGTATCGCCAGTTCTATGGTTTTTTCCTATCTCAAATACAGTTTTGTAAGTTTTGGTAACAGGTAACAAGGTTCGGTTAGGTGTCGCCAGTTCAATGGTTTTTTCCTATCTCCAATACAGTTTTACAAGTTTTGGGTAACAGGTAACAGGGTTCAGTTCAATGGTTTTTTCCCATCTCAAATACAGTTTACAAGTTTTGGTAACAGGTAACAGGGTTCGGTAAGGTGTCGCCAGTTCAATGGTTTTTTCCCATCTCAAATACAGTTTTATAAGTTTTGGTAACAGGTAAGAGGGTTCGGTAATGTGTCGCCAGTTGAATGGTTTTTTCCCATCTCAAATATAGTTTTACAAGTTTTGGAAAAAGGTAACATAGTTCCGTAAGGTGTCACCAGTTCTATGGTTTTTTCCCATCTCAAATACAGTTTTATAAGTTTTGGTAACAGGTAAGAGGGTTCGGTAATGTGTCGCCAGTTAAATGGTTTTTTCCCATCTCAAATATAGTTTTACAAGTTTTGGAAAAAGGTAACATAGTTCCGTAAGGTGTCACCAGTTCTATGGTTTTTTCCCATCTCAAATACAGTTTTATAAGTTTTGGTAACAGGTAACATGGCTCGGTAAGGTGTCGCCAGTTTAATGGTCTTTTCCCATCTCAAATACAGTGCCCAACGCGCCTAAACAGGTTTTCACTTCAAAAAGAAACAGAAATGCACAAAAAGATTCAACCAGACCAGGAATCGAACCCAAAACGAGGAGAAAGACGCTTTGACCACTGGACTATCGTTGGTGCAGTGAACTTACCAATCTTATTGTGTAAGGAAAAGACGAAGTAAGACGAAGTTCGTAAAAACTAGGAAAAACGCGCTTTCTTATGAGACCTAGCTGGATCGAATTTCGCCCCCAAAAACCCCTACACAGGAAATTCCATCGAAATCGTTAAAGCCATTTTCGAGATCACAAACATGTAATAAGTATAAATATAGCTCGTTTAATTTTATAAATATAAAGTAAGATACAAATATTACTTCGTTTAATTTTATCTATATAAATAAAATTCTCGTGTCACAATGTCAGTTGCCATACTCCTCCGAAACGGCTGAACGGATTACCATGAAATTTTCTGTGTATATTCAGTACGTCTGAGAATAAGGTATAGACAATTTTTCACCGGGATCTGAGCCGGCGAAGCCGCGGAAAACAGCTAGTATAACATAAAAATCTCGTGTCACGTTGTTTGTGTTCCTACTCCTCCGAAACGGCTCGACCGATTTCCATAAAAAAAAATTGTGTATTTGGTCACACAACAACGTTAGTAGTATATGTAGCTAGTAGTATATGATAATTAGGGACATAACTTACTACGTTCTTAAACTTTTGTTTTAATAAGAGAGCGTCGGTGGCTCAACCGGTAACGACTCGGTCCATCTAACCAGAGGTACCGGGTTCAAATCTGGACGGCCAATGTACCAATGAGTTTTTCAAAAAAAAAAACTTACGTACATATACTTACCGATTGCTTTAACGGTGAAGGAAAACATCGTGAGGAAACCTGCACACGCCTGCGAAGAAACTCGAAGGTTGTGTGTGAAGTCGACCAACCCGCACTGGGCCCGCGTGGTCGACTAAGGCCTAATCGCCCTGATTCAGGGTAGGCTCGAGCCCCTCGGTGGGGACGTATATGAGCTGATATAATAATAAAAAAAGAGAGCGTAGGTATTTTCTGGAGCATCCCTCACCTAAGCCGGTAAGCCCTGTACCATTAAACCAAACTCGGCGGTAACGGTCCGTGTACAAAGTACCTAACTCTTAGGGCCCAACGGATCGCAAACAGAATCATTGTTTGTGTTGAAATCTCGAGTTTTGGTTATTGTTAGTTATTTACGAGTCAATTTAGGGAACAGGGTCATGTTTATTCTAAATACTTAGTATTAGACTTAGGGCTAGTACCTGCTTTGTTTGTTGTCGCTTTATACTGGTCACTTTTCAACCCATAACTACTATCAAAGTACACATATTAGTACGAACATACAGTATGGACACTCCCTGCCGTTCTCTAGATTGCGACCTTACCCCTTGTCACACCCTGCACACTTCATACAACGGGCCAGAAATGTCATTTCAATAAACGAATAACGGAACAAACAAAATGGCTGCGAAATCCTATACGTTCAACAACCAAACGGTAACCAATCTGCAACAATCTGGGTGACGAGGTGTTGAGGTCGCAATTTAAAGAGCGGCAGGGAATGTCCACACTGTATGTTAGTACTAATATATATACTTTGCTGGTAGACTTAGGGCAGGTACCTGCTTGTTTGTTGTCGCTTTATACTGGTAACTTATCAATCCTTTACTACTGTCAAAGTATACATATTAGTACTAACATACAGTATGGATACTCCCTGCCGCTCTCTAGATTCCGACCTCACCGCCTCGTCTCCCAGGTTGATACAGATTGGTTCCCGAACGTATAGAATTTCGCCGTGATTTCATTTGTTTCGTATCTGTTTTTAGAAATGTCATTTCTCGCCCGTTGTATGAAGTGTCCGGGGTGTGGTACTGTGCTACTTGTTGGGGCAAGAGTCTCTTTCTTTGACGAAGTGGGAAGGTTGGGCCGCACTTCACTCGGGGCAACACATGATTGGGGCATGTTGTAAGGCTAGAAGCCACTCGTATGGCATGCATTGAAAGCAACCGACACCATCGGCTTAATGTGTATGGCCAAATAACGGCTATAAACCATTTTAACTGGGATAGTATACGCTATTATAACTTTAGCTTGACGTTGGTGTGAAAAAAAACTGGCCAAATACGAGTCAGAACCGCACACATAGGGTTTCATTCCATCTTACTAGATGACGCTAGTTTCTTCACGTTAAACAAATTACTTTTTTGTATGGGTACCCCCCTTATTTTTTCACTTTTTCTATTTTTTAGCATTTGTTGTTATAGCGGCAACAGAAATACATCATCTGTGAAAATTTTAACTGTCTAGCTATCACGGTTCATGAAATACAGCCTGGTGACAGACAGACAGGCAGACAGATGGTCGGACAGCGAAGTCTTAGTAATTGGGAGGCGTTTTTACCCTTTAGGTACGGAACCCTAGGTATTTTTTTTAATGAAACTTAGAAAAAAGTTTTAATAAAAGTACCAGGGGATCAGACAAGAGCGAGCGGGACAAAAGGAAACTTTGATGCTTATTATGAAACCTCCTTATCTTTAGAGTTTATTTAGACTAGGAGCACAGTATATATAATAGTACTAACGTACAGTATGGACACTCCCTGCCGCTCTCTAAATTCGACCTCACCCCCCCGTCACTCAGATTGGATGTAGATTGGGTACCAAACGTAAAGGACGAGCTACGCAAGCGCGATAAACGTCACTTATATTCAGTTTGCGCGCCGCTGTGATTTTGTACACCGGAATAAAAAGTAACTAGTTACCGAACGTAAAGGACGAACTACGCATGCGCGATTAACATCACTTATATTTATTTTGCGCGCCGCTCACCGCTCGACGCCAATAGGCGACCGCGGCGTCTCAGCATGCCTCGTATCATGATTGGCTGACCACCAATATTATACGACCAAATCTAAGAACAATCAGTTCCTATGAACCTTCATACTAGCTGTATCTTTTTTTTTTAGAAATGTAGTTCCTTTATGTTTTTCATATGTCACATGTTAGTGTTTGTTATTGTGGCTTGTGAGATATTATGTTCGTTTTATTGTTTGTAATAATTTGATTAGATGGTGTGAAAGTATGAGTTGTATAGAAATATCTAGTGGTGTGATATTATAAAATGTGATCTCGGAATGATAGATTGAGATTGACTATTATTGTAGGTTGCTAAATGAGATTGTTTCACGGACAAAAGCTCCTGTGTTTGAAGAACAAATGAATAATGTTATCCATGTAAGTTACTTAATCATGTAAGATAACTGTTGATTGTTGCTTGCAGCACAGTATATATATATATCTTGCAGTGTGCATGCAGTAAATAACTAACAAACATTTCGTGACCAATACCGCCGGTGTGATTCAACCCTACCTGCATTCTTGCCTACGTCAGTTATAATTATGTATATCATTTCTCGCTCGTTTGTATGGAGTGTCCGGGGTGTGCTAGGAGCGAAGCGTCGTAGCGCAGCGCAGTCTATCAATCAAATATACCTTGTTGCACAATAGTTATGTATGCCACTGCCAAGTAATGGGAGCTAATTGCGTGCAGTGGCTAATTGAATGCAGTGGCATATAATACTTTTTTAACGACCATGAAATAAATAAAAGAAAATTATAAACTACACGTGATGTTTAGCTATGGCGCAGGTACGCGCGCTTTTTTAAATGGCCTTGGAATCTTGCACAAAATACATTGAAATGTTGTCTTCTTATTCATTTATTGAATTTTTGAGCCAAAGCCATAAAAATATTTAAAAAGTTTGGGCCCAAATTTAGAACTTAAGAGTTTTAAATTTTTTCATTGAGAAATTATCAAAAGTTTCTTCGTACCATAAAACCGAAGAGTAGCTGTTATACAACAAAAACAATTTTTTTTTGTTTTTCAAAAACGGCTCTAACGATTTTGATAAAACTTAAAACGTTGTGCTTGCTTATGTTTTAGTACAGTTGTCTCGTTTTGAAATGATCATTGTAAAACGACTTGTAGGAATGAATATTTTTGTGATACGATTTGAGATTATGTATTTAGCAAATTACCAAATAGGAATGGAAAAAATATATAGGAATACAGCCCTAGCATCTTTATATAGAAAGAGGTATTGCATACTGAACTAACTACTATCTCATTTGTGGCTGAACTGACTTTGGTTTACGTGTTAACGTGCTTAACCTTCCCAAGTTACGGGAGAGACCCGTGCCCCAACTGGAGGGACGTTACCCATAACGTGGGAGGTGGGAGGTCCTTTAAACATCCCGTAGTTATCGAATGATTTACCGTTAACCTAAACGACTTTGAATTACTTTGGTTTAACACTAACAACCACGACCGTGGCGACCACGCACCGGAAAACTTAGTGTAGGCAGGCCTCCCACTCGGTGGACCGATGACCTGGTGAAGGTCGCGGGAAGCCGCTGGATGCGGCCAACGCAGAACCGGTCGTCGTGGAAATCCTTGGGGAGGCCTATGTCTAGCAGTGGAAGTCCTTCGGCTGATATGATGACGATGAACACTAACAATTTCTTGGGTTTCGAGAGTAAGTAATTGTCTAGATAAGTTCAATAAATTTAGTCGGTTTTCTTTTCATTTTGAAAGGTTCCAGTGAGTGTGCTTAGACCAAAACGAACTGCCTACTTCAATAAGAACCGGAGCTCATCATATCAGCCGAACTAGAAACTCAAGGTTAAGTGCCCTCCGCACTCGCCTCCCCTGCCCGGTGAAGTTGTAAAGGCCCTCACGGCCAACAACAAGCTTGTTCTTTCGAAGAAAAAAAAAGCCGAAAATCGTCCACTGCTGGACAAAGGCCGGAAGAACCATAAGAACCGGAGATATTGAGAAATATTATGAAAATCGCGTTAGACTGTAACTTGTAAAAGGCGAAAGTTTGTGATTTTCAATGCTTAATGACAAATCTGTGTATCAATTAAGGTTTCTTTAAAAAAACTAACAAATCGGTTTGATAGAACTGCCGGACCTTTTTTTATTTATTTGAAAAGAGCGAATTTAGGTAATTTTTAGGGTTCCGTATCCAAAAGGTAAAAACGGGACCCTATTACCACGGTATATATATTAGCTATTACTAAGACTTCGCTAAAGCGTCGGTGGCTCAACCGGTAACGACTCGGTCCATCTAACCAGAGGTACCGGGTTCAAATCCGGACGGCCAATGTACCAATGAGTTTTTCAAATACTTACGTACGTACATACGACTTACCGATTGCTTTAACGGTGAAGGAAAACACCGTGAGGAAACCTGCACACGCCAGCGAAGAAACTCGAAGGTTGTGTGTGAAGTCGACCAACCCGCACTGGGCCCGCGTGGTCGACTAAGGCCCTGATCGCCCTGATTCAGGGTAGGCTCGAGCCCCTCGGTGGGGACGTATATGAGCTGCTATAATAAAGACTTCGCTGTCCGTCCGCTTGTCTGGCTGTCTGACCGTCTGTCGCCTGGCTGTATTTCATGAACCGTGATAGCTAGACAGTTGAAACTTTCACAAACAACAACAAATACCAAAAAAATTTGAAAAAGTGAGTCTCCATACAAAAAACCTGTTTTTTTAAACATGAAGACACTAGCGCCATCTAGTATGATGGTACGGAATCCATTGTGCGCGGTTCTGACTCGCACTTTACCGGTTTTTAATGCTTGATGACAAATACAAATACAAAAAATAAATGAATAAGCAAATAACTTATACATAAAATTTAGATATAAATGAGGTTAATAGGGTTTTTACCTGTAAATTAATACCAGTCTGAAATTAACATTAATTAGTTCAACTAACTTTCCACTGGGAGTCCTAGTTCTTATTCAAATATACGTAACTCGTCTCTCATCCATATTCATGGTTTAATTAAAACAAATAAGAGAACTTACAGTAATTTCTAAACTCATTCCGAAAGATCTGCTAAGATACCTTTGGAGGGTGTGATAAAATTAACTGTTTATCTCTGATGTGACTTTAGAATTTAACGTGTACCGCGTCTTGACCGCCTTCATGACATAATGGTTAGTCCATTCACTACACATCAAGAGGTCGCGGGTTCAAATCCCGGCGGAGTATAACGAAAGACTCGGTTTGGTTAGTGGAATGGTATTTTCTAAACCCACATGGCTGCTACCACCATCTCATCTAAGTCTGCCGCCAAAATTCAAAGTTAACAGCATAGATGTGTTCCGGTTAAAAATAAGATAGCCAGTTCCCCAATCTCGGTAAGCCCGATTCTATCTTCGGCATTACCGCGTCACCTACCATCAGGAGAGATGATGCCAAGAGCTTACCAATTGCGGATAAAAAACCTCTTTTTTTTTCATAATTAGTATTTTTTTATTCGTAAATAGATATATTTTGAAATTTTTAGCTTAGATTTTTCGTAAGACATTCAATGTAGATTTTTCAATTTTCAATTTTCAAAGTTTTCAAGAAATTAAATTGCTCATTTTCTTGGAATTACTTCGTAATGTAGGCAGACAACAAAAGGTTAGGTTTAAGTGCACGTATAATTTCCGTGGTTGTTTATTTTTAGGGTTCCATAGCCAAAGAGTGCCAACGGACTCTACCACTAAGCCTTCGCTGTGTGTTTGTCCGTCGGTCCGTCTGTCTGTCTGTCAGCGGGCTGTATATTTCAAGACCCGTAATACTAAGTTGCACTCCCTACCAACTGAATCGCTATTTCTTTAGAAAATCTGAAAGTATTGTAAATAGTAGGACATTAATCAATTTACAAGAAAAAATACATTACCTAGTTGGCTTACGAAGTTTTTGCAGTAATAGTCGACCAACTTAAGATGTGCCGTTGGGTTTGTAAAAACTTCGTATATTTTTACATAGAAAACTTTCTATACCAACTGCAAAAATACTTTTTTTTAAATAAACACATTTATTTATTGAAAAGACTATGGAACCATAACTTTGTGCGTAGTGCGACACGCATTTTTTATTTTTACAGTCTTGCTTGGAATGAGACACGCTCAGTATGATATTTTACAGTGTCAGTGTCAGTGTGAATTTATTTTGTTTAGAGAGACCATTAAACTCTTAATCTTGTATTAAGAGCTTAATGGTCTCTCTAAACATAAGATACTTTTACTAGGAGTCACTAGGCGTATGTACTTATACTTACCCACTTCATCAAATCAGAATTATTTCCTTCTATTTGGATACTACTCGTAGATATGACGTAGGCAATTTGGTGCATTTAAATAGATTGTTGTGAAGATTATCTCTCTGCGTGATCGAATCAGAAACGAGGAGATCCGCAGGATAACCAAAGTAACCGACATAGCTCACATAATCGCTAAACTGAAGTGGCAGTGGGCATAGCATAGTGGCAACACAGCTCGTAGAATAGATTGCCGTAGGGTCTCTAAAGTTCTCGAGTGGCGACTGCGCACCGGAATACGTAGCATACGCAGGCCTCCCACGCTGTGGACCGACGACCTAGTGAAGATCAGCAGCACAAGACCGGCCGTCGTGGAAATCCTTGGGGAAGCCTTTGTCCAGCAGTGGACGATTTTCGGCTGATATGATGATAATGATGACGAAGATTATTTGTAGGTATTTCTAGGAAATCGCGTTTACCCAGAGCGTTTACATAGAGACCTTTAGTTTCTGTTATCTGTGGTTGAGACCTATCTAGATCGATTTTTTGCCCCAAAAAATCCCCTGCTTGAAAATAGCAAACATTAGAGCCGTTTCCTAGAATGCTTGTATATAAATATACAGGGTGTAACAAAATTGGTGTAGGTCCCGTTAACTGGGGCTATTACTTAATTTACTGAACAACTATTTTTCTACAACTTTGCTGAAATCGCAAAAAAATATATTTTACTCTTCGTACAAATCAATCAGCTGATCGACCAATTTTGTGTATGAAGGGTCCAATTTTTTTTGGAGAATTGTCTATAGGTTCTTTAGGGAAAGTTGTTCAGTATGATAAGTAGGACACGAGTCCTACACCAATTATTTTACACACAAGCATTGCTCGTTTACAGTTAATAAGATATTTGTGAGTGTGCTCAAGAACGAACCCATTCCCCCAGCTCCATTCCACCTTCGGTCAACGAGACGCAGGAGGAGGTTACACCCCTTTGTTGTTGACATTCAGCCTATACGCACGAAGCGTTACGCTGCCTCATTTATTATGCGGACAGCGATGGAGTGGAACTTCTTGCCTGCGTCTGTGTTTCCCGACTCCTGTCTCCTACAATTTGGGGATCTTGAAGGCGAGAGTGAAGAGGCATTATTTGAATTTGCGTGTATCATCCTCGACTACATCGTCACTTACCCACAGGTGATATAGTCAAACGCAATAATAATTCTACTCAGTCTAAATTTAAGAAGCAAAGTCTTGTGTTGTTAATTTTACCGTAATAAACCTGCGGTCAGAACATTACGTAAGCATCGGCGATACCGTCAGCAAGTTACCCAAGACGGCGGCGTGTCGTGCTGATAAGCGTACCGATAGAAGCGTGCATACACACCAAATTTGAGATTTGAGAATTGCGATACACTAGGATGAAGGAAACATCTGAAGTTGTATTTTTAACCGACTTCAAGAAAGGAGGAGGTTTCTCAATTCGACCGTATATATATATATATATATATAAGGAAAGGACATATCCCAAGGATGGTACCATGATAAGGAAACCAGGATCTGATGATGGCATACCAGAGAAATCGAGGGGAACCTTAGTTTCCTGTTTGAAGTCGGTTTTTTTTAATCAAAATTATTATCATGACCAGCGGCGCTGGTTGTTGTTAACTTTTAAAGTGGTAGATAGACCCTTCGAATTACTCGTATCTACTCGTACCTACATCAGACAAATTTATTCATTTATTTTTATTCTACAGTTTATATATTATTATAAAACTATTTTACAGATTTAATATTTAATTCTTTTTATCAGCTCATATACGTCTCCACCGAGGGGCTCGAGCCTACCCTGAATTAGGGAGATCGGGCCTTAGTCGACCACGCGGGCCCATTGCGGGTTGGTCGACTTCACACACAACCTTCGAGTTTCTTCGCGGGCGTGTGCAGGTTTTCTCACGATTTTTTCCTTCACCATAAGAGCGTCGGATAAACGTAAATATAATATGAAATTGAAATTCAAAACCACACTGGTATACGTGGCAGGATTCGAACCACGGCCTCCCGGACAGGAGGTAGCGGCCGTAACCGTTACGCCACCGACGCTATTTAATTATTAAACTATTTACTATTTACCCGAACAGATTTTTAAAATTTCACAGTTGGTAGAAATCTCACCTGGTGGTATAAGTGACGATGATGCCGAAGATGAAAGCGGGCTTACCGAGATTTCCCAACGCAATGAGGAGTGGCTATCCCATTTTCAAGCCGGAACACATCAATGCTGTTAACAAGATCGTAGTAGCTAGCCAGGCGGGCGTAGAAAATGCTCTTTCGTCATCCAAACCGTTAGGTTAGGCTCCGTCAGGAATTGAACCCACGATCTGTAAAGCTAAAGGATTAACCATTACGCCACGAAGGTTGATTTATCAGCGTTGGTCGAATATCCTAGATTGAAAACAGACAGTCAGACAGACTGACAAGCAGACCAAGAGATCTAGCTGTGTTTCAAAATGTAGAAAGGTATCCAAAATTAACAGATTTTGGTAACTTTTGTAAAACTTTGTATGAAAAGGAGAATATATTTTTTATTTTTATTTTTTTATTTGCAATTGGTAAGCCCTTGGCATTATGTCACTTGATGGTAAGTGATGGACGATGATGCCGAAGATGAAAGTGGGCTTGCCAAGATTTACCAACGCAAGCTGGCTATCTTATCTTCAAGCCGGAACACATCCATGTTGTTAACGTTGATTTTTGGCGGCATGACTTAGATAAGATGATGGTAGCTAGCCAGGCGGGCTAAGAAAATGCCCTACCACCAGCCAAACCGAGTCTTACAAGATTAGACTCTGCCAGGAATCGAACCCGCTACCTCCTGATGTAAAGCTAATAGACTAAACCATTACGCCACGGAAGCAGTTAATTCATTATTAATTGTACAAGAGATAGGGTTTTATGATAATAGCTACTCGTAAGCGTAATAATAGCTCAGTGTACTCGTAATTTTCACTCAACTTTGATTAATTCTAGCCTTGTTATCTACGCATGTTTATAAGCAACGCCCACGATTTAATACTCAAGTTTCTCTTGAGGCTAGACACGGTAACAGCCTCTTAGGTAATATCTTAGAGATTTTATTTTTTCAACCAGCCTTTAACAAAGTGGCCAAGTGCGTGTCGGACCACACGCAAAGTAGGATTCCGTAATATTTTAAATAATTAAATGAATATTAAAAAAAATGGTTTTGCAGTATATTCAGAACATTTTGTACGGAATATCTATGAACATTTACAAATCCAACTATACATCTTAAGGGTCCCCAGGAGGCTCGAGTTTCCATACAAATGTAGTTCCGCTTTAATACAAAAACAACATGCCGGATTGAATCCAAACTTTGCGAATATATTGAATGATAATACTAAAAAAAAAATATGATGTACATAACTTAACTTAACTTCCACCGCAAATTGGTTTGAATGAGATCTAGTAAGTAGTTTGAATACGTCATTTATTATATCGATGTTTGTAATTAGTTTTCATCGTAGTAAATTGAAACATAACTAAACGAAGGCTTAAATTACTGAAACCTTGTACTGAAAGTTTAAACCTTGTCTTATTTTTTCCCGTTTTATATCAGTACATCGAAAACTAATTACAAACATCGATATTGTGTCTACTCAATATATTCACAAAGTTCGGATTCAATCCGGCACGGCATGTATTTTTGTATAAATGTGGAACTACGTTTGTATGGAAACTCGAGCCTCCTGGCAAAGTATATATATATATATTAGTACTGCTCCTGGGGACCCTTAAGTTGGTAGTAAATAGTTATTTCTAAACAAAGAAAACCTACTTGGGCATAAAATTTTTTCTTTTAAACTGATGATATTTTAGCCGTTAGGCGGTAGGGGACATGCAACTCTAACAAATATTACCACTTTAAAACTTTACAATTAGTAAACGAATCAATTACACCAAAAAAAAATATCTTAGCAAACCCTCAGTAGTATGAAAAGACCTTACAATATCCTATACAATTGGATAAGTGAACATTCCCTCTCTTATATCTACCAGATACCCTAAACTATCAGGTTTATGATATAGCGTCCCCACTTACCGACCCTTAGGGCATAACACTGAGGGCCGCTATTCCTGCCAACACCATAAGGCGAAGGCAAGGACCAGTTGCGGTAGGTCTTGCCGCCAAGACGCCTTGTCCTGGTACTCTGCTAGGCGAGTGCCTCGTGGAAGAGAACCACTCCTCTCTTAGTCTTCAGGTAGGTTCCGGAGCTGTAGGCACGCTCAACTGCCGCGGCTTTCGCTGCTGGCGGTTCGATCCCCGCTGGGGCGGGACGCCAGACAAGCTGGCTCCCCACATCTTCAGTCTGGTACCGGAGCTGTTGGCAAGTGAAAAAAAAAATCCCCACTTTACATGTAGGGGAGATGATGGCAAGAGTTTACCAATGGTAAATAAAAAAAGCGGGGTACCTTAAAATCTTTTTGTACAGATTTTATTCAATAACTAGCTACTGCCCGCGACTTCCTTAGCGTTAAAAAGTAGCCTATATGTTAATCCAGGTCCTAATCTATGTACCTTAGAAATTTCATCCCAATTCGTCCAGCCGTTTATGCGTAAAGAGGTAACAAACACACACACGCACACCACACACAAACACACACACACACATGCACACACACACAAACTCACAAACTTTCGCATGACTTTATAGGGGTCACATATTTATATAACCATACTAACTTTCAGCTTTATAAAAACGGCTAAGACGTACCGACGACGGACGGACGTAGACAGACGGACATGGCGAATTTATTAAAGTTTGATTACGGAACCCTAGTGATGACGTACGGAACTGAGACATGGTCGCTTACTATGGGCCTCATAAGAAGGCTCAAGGTCACCCAAAGGACAATGGAGCGTGCTATGCTCGGAGTTTCTCTGCGTGATCGAATCAGAAACGAGGAGATCCGTAAGAGAACCAAAGTAACCGACATAGCTCTCAGAATTGCTAAACTTAAGTGGCAGTGGGCGGGGCACATTGCTCGTAGAACAGATGGCCGTTGGGGCAGTAAAGTTCTCGAGTGGCGACCACGCACCGGAAAGCGTAGTGTAGGCAGGCCTCCCACTCGGTGGACCGATGACCTGGTGAAGGTCGCGGGAAGCCGCTGGATGCGGGCAGCGCAGAACCGGTCGTCGTGGAGATCCTTGGGGGAGGCCTATGTCCAGCAGTGGACTTCCTTCGGCTGATATGATGACGGAACCCTAAAAAGGAGGAGGTTCAAAAATCAACTGTATTTTTAGGGTTCCGTACGCAAAGGGTAAAAACGGGACCATATTACTAAGACTTCGCTGTCCGTCCGTCTGTCTGTCTGTCCGTTTTAGGTGTTTTACTTTAGGTATTCTATTTTAGGTGTTTTAGTTAATGTAATTACTTAGTGTGATATTATTTTTAAGACTGATTAACTAAACTTATTGTAATAATTTTCATAAAAAAAAATAAAAAAAAAAATATTAAAAATGTTTACTTGTGTTGTTGCAAATTAAGGTTTGGTTCTATTTAAGTATTTAGGCCGATCGCCCTTATTCAGGGTAGACTCGGGCCCCTCGGTGGGGACGTATATATTATGATCTAAAGTGATGAAGTGTTTAACGTAGTCAATTAATAACTTTATCCATACCACTTTTGTTTAACTAAATCATTAAAACATCAGCCTACATTAAAGGTTATTTTAGTTAATTATCACGGTTTGTTTTATTACTCGTGTCCAGACTAAATAATTCTGAACAAGTATTTATTACAATATATCGTAATTATCGTTATCTTTTTGTTTTGTTATGTAAAAAAATAACTACTAAAATATTATAAATAATAAATTAATGAGCCATTTATTCCATGTTTCTATGTTACATTTCAAGCTTTGTTAGTGTTTTGTAAGTAAGTCGGTGGCGTAACGGTTACGGCCGCTACCTCCTGTCTGGGAGGCCATGGTTCGAATCCTGACACGCACCAATGTGTTTTCGAATTTCGATTTCATATGTACGTTTATCCGACGCTCTTAAGGTGAAGGAAAACATCGTGAGGAAACCTGCACACGCCTGCGAAGAAACTCGAAGGTTGTGTGTGAAGTCGACCAACCCGCACTGGGCCCACGTGGCCGACTAGGGCCCGATCGCCCTAATTCAGGGTGAGCTCGAGCCCTTCGGTGGGGACGTATATGAGCTGATAAATAGTGTTTTGTAAGTAAGATTGCTTAAGTTATTGTTAGTAAAATTTGTCATTTTTGATTGAAATATGTATCGCTCTTTGGGTAAAGGCCTCCTCCATTTCCTTCCAAAACTCCCTATCCTTGCCTGAATTTATCCATCCATTTCTTGCTACCTGAATAATATCATCAGCCCACCGTCTTATTCACCTGCCAACGTTTCTTTTTCCTTTTGGGCCTTTCCATCATGTGGTTTCGACGGTCCATCTTTTATCTGTGAATTGTGAGATGTGCCCGGCCCACTTCCATTTAAGTGAGAGTGCATGGATAAGAGCATCGGTGGTTTTCGTCTTATTTATTTATTATGTATAATATTAATTTATTTACTACTAACCGTCCGCCGGGGGCTACGTCCGCGTTGTGTTTGATTTTCCCGTGGGAATAAGACGTTTGCCCGGCGAAAAAAGTAGCCCATGTCGTATTCCATATGTGTGCCAAGTTTCATCCCGATCCATCCAGTGATTGATGCGTGAAAGATTAAAAAACATCAGTACATACAAACTTTCACATTTATAATATTGGTAGTGAGTAGATCAGGTTAGTTTACATTATATTATATTAGTATTTTATTTAGTATAATTTTAGGTACACATCGGTTTGCCCCCGTCCTTTGAATTCTCATAACACCAGGTAAGGTTGGCTGAAAGAGATCTCTTATAGAGATAAGTCCAACTTTGTATAATATGTCCTTTCTAAGTGTTTTTCATGTAAATATTTGTGTGCAATAAAGAATATTATATAAATAAGTATATATATTTTCCTTATCTTCAACATGCTCCTTTCAATTGCTGTTTGAGTACATTTAATTTTTTGTTTTACTTTGTCTGTGAATATCCAGGTTTGACAGCCGTACAGTAAGCATGGTAGGAGACATGTATCAAAAACAACTTTTTTTCAAATGCAGGCTGTAATTACTAAAATATAATCTATGTTTAATAATTGATTAAAGTAATAATGTATTTCGATAATTTGTAATTCGATTGCTTTAACGGTGAAGAAAAACATCGTGAGGAAACCTGCACACGCCTGCGAAGAAACTCGAAGGTTGTGTGTGAAGTCAACCAACCCGCACTGGGCCCGCGTGGTCGACTAAGGCCTAATCGCCCTGATTCAGGGTAGGCTCGAGCCCCTCGGTGGGGACGCATATGAGCTGATATAATAATAATAATAATAATAATAATAATAAATAATAATGTATTAATGACATTGACTTAAAGTACTTATATCTCATCATTATATCAGCTCATATATGTCCCCACCGAGGGGCTCGAGACTACCCTGATATAGGGCGATCGGGCCTTAATCGACCACGAGGGCCCAGTGCGGTTTGGTCGACTTCTCACACAACCTTCAAGTTTCTTCGCAGGCGTGTGCAGGTTTTCTCACGATGTTTTCCTTCACCGTAAGAGCGTCGGATAAACGTACAGAGGCCAGCATATCAAGCTAGACACTTTGGGCTTTGTACCGTTCTTATGCCGTATGCGTATGGATTAGAATCGCACTAAGAGTGTGTAGCTTGATGTGCTGGCCTCTGTACATATGAAATCTAAATTCGAAAACACATTGGCTAGTGGCAGGATTCAAACCACGACCTCCAAGATAGGAGGTAGCGGCCCTAGCCATTACGCCACCGACGCTCTATATCTAGGAAAACATTTCAAAATTCAAAAGTAAAAAAGATTAATTTTATATAGGTACCTAGTAAAAAATAATTGAAAAATAATTAAAATATCTATTACAAAACAATGTCAATCAAATCACAGTCTCAGGTTATTACAAGTATTTGTTGGAGGAACAACACATAACCATATATCTTTGTCATTTAACATAATCTATCTATATATAAAATTCTCGTGTCACAGTGTTAGTTGCCGGACGGATTTCCATTAAATTTTCTGTGTATATTCGGTAGGTTTCAGAATAGGGATTTGAGCGGGCGAAGCCGCGGGAAACAGCTAGTTATTTTATAATATCCTCTTAAGCACAAGCATTTTTTGACATTAACATAAACCATTAATATCATTTATGGTTACTTGGTATTGGTTGGTAATTATAGGTAGGTATTATAACAGCTCATATACGTCCCCACCGAGGGGCTCGAGCCTACCCTGAATCAGGGCGATTAGGCCTTAGTCGACCACGCGGACCCAGTGCGGGTCTTATAGGTAGGTATCTGGTCCCTAAGATTTCCTATTTTATGGAAACAAGAGACTGACATACATACTTAATTATACAGGGTGTAAAAAAATTGGTTTAGGATCCGTTAACTGGGGGTTCTACTCATCATACTGAACAACTTTCCCCAAGGAACTCATAGTCAATTCTCCAAAAAAAATGGACCCTCCATACTAAAATGCACAAATTTGGTCGATCAGCTGATCGATTTGTATGAAGAGCAAAACTTTTTTTTGCGATTAAAGCAAAGTCGTAGAACAAAAGTTGTTCAGTATGATGAGTAGAAGCCCCAGTTACGGGAACTACAACAATTTTTACTTAAATGTGTACAAGTGTAACATAAAGGTGCTGTGACACTTTAAGGTGGGGTTATACTCATCAAACTGAACAACTTGTGTACTACAAATATGCAAAAAATCGCATTTTTTTTACAGCTTCCATACAAATCGGTCAGCCAATTGGCCGGTTTTGTATGAAAAATCCTAAAAAAAATCGCGTTTTCCGCAAAGTTGTAAAACAAAAGTTGTTCAGTTTTATGAGTACAAGCCCACCTTAAAGTATGACTGCACCTTTAAGTTACACCTTGAGCGTCAGTGGAGTAACGGCAAGGGCCGTCACCTCCTGTACGGGAGGTCGTGATTTGAATCCTGCCAATTTCGATTTCATATGTACGATTATCCGATGCTCTTACGGTCTTAAGGCCCGATCGCCCTAATTCAGAGTAGGCTTGAGCCCCTCGGTGGGGACGTATATGAGCTGATATAGTGATGTTACACTCTGTATAAATTCAACACCCAGACATACTCGTAGTTCGTGTTCGCCACACTAATGTTTGCCCCGGCTGGGAATTGAACCCACGACGCTGGGCCTAGCAGTCAGATGTGCTAAACATTACCACACCCTGGACACTTCATACAACGGGCCAGAAATGACATTTTAAAAAAGGAATGACAGAACATAATAAATGGCGGCGAAATCCTATACGTGCGACAGCCAAACTGTAACCAATCTGCATCAGTCTGGGTGACGAGGTGGTGAGGTCGCAATCTAGAGAGCGGCAGGGAGTGTCCATACTGTATGCTAGTACTAATATATATACTTTGGCAATACCCCAACGGGTAAGCACATACCATATAACTACGGTACAAGTAGATGAATTTAAACAACCTTTACAACACAAAGGTCACTCAGAAGGAGTAAAGTTTATAGCTGTCTCCCACAGTAATTAGCTGGAGATCAGTCGAGGCAGAAGTTTCCTCAGGTATAACTTTAGTGGAGTTATCTTGTAAGGAGAAGTAGTTAGTCACGACAGCTCCATGATTAGCATCGTTGTGGATCTGGCAGGTTCTCAGAGTTGTAAAGTCTTAAGTTCTCAGAGTTGTACCTTATTCTTAAGATTTATAAATGTGCACACATGTGAAAGTTTTATTTTTTGTGTCGATACGTTTAAATCTTATAAGAGTAGCCAACAAGGAATTCTTATAGTTTTTATATTACAAGCTTTTATTCAACGTAAGTTGTCCGCTTCCAAATTTGAAAGTTAAATTTGACCCACTTTCAGGTTTCCGATTGAGCTTAAATTTTGCATGCACGTTTAGTTTGGATGACAGCATGGATAGCTAAGTGACGTCATTCTAAATCTAATATGGCGGACTCCCATGAATATGGGAGTACTTTTTTTTTATTTACTCTCATGATATGAGTATCAAATGAAAGAATTTGTTGCGATGAGTACGAAATAATTAAAATGCTATTCAAATAAATGACATATACTTATAAATAAATGACTACAAAAAAGGAATAGGTTCTCAATTTGTAGAATCTTTATTTTAATATCAATTATTGTATTTTGTCATTACTAAGTAATGATTGTTTAGATTCAAGATTCTAGGTATTTATTAAAATTAGGTGCAAATTACACTCTTTCTGATATTCATAAAATAATAATAACACAATTTCATTTGTGAAAAATCAACAAATAAACAATCATTAGTTAATAACGTCAAAATTCAGTCCTTGAAATAAATCAGATTATGTCATTAGAACATGAAAACAAAGTGACACGAAAAGTTATACATAAAAATCATTGAACGTCATTAAGACTAAACGCGGTCTTAAGAATAGGTATTTTAATAAAATGTTGCCTTCTCCCTCCTCCAAACCTGTCCATATACAGCAAGAAAGGGAGAAATGAAGCGCAGACCGATATATAATAAGCACTAAAGTTGACAGCATTTCGTAGTCCCCTATTTCCTCCTCCAAAACTTGAATAGTTATAATATTTATTTCAAAAATAATAAAAAGAAACGCTTTACATATGCCTTTATGTTTTTATTTTATTGTTAATATGCCTATTATTTTTTTGTCGAGTGTCTGAAAATGACGTTTCAATCGGGCAATTTTCTCAGTTCTTGAAGGCTCCTTTTTCCTATTATAATTAGAATATGGGAAAAAACAAAACATAGGGGCATGGACATGGTAGATATAGGTTTAATGGAAAAAAACATTTTTGCTCTATTGTCATTATCCAGGGAGGAAAAAGGGGACTAAGTTTGCATGGAAAACGTGGCGCCCGCTTTTCCTCTTAAGGCCTTTGACAAGACTAGGCCAGTTCACACGGGCAGCACCCGGTCACGAGTATAACGCGAGAGTCAGCCATCGCTCCCATCAACCATATTAGAGGGAAATAGGAACGACCCGCCTCCCGATGCGCCACCATCCGCACAAACATTTAAGCGAGCATATTTTTCTATATTTTTCACAAATTAAATTATAACTACCTATTTTATGACTATGAGAAAGAGTGTATTTTTGCACCTATTTTGAATGACCATTTTGAAATGTTGAAATCAACAATTATAAAAAAAGCTTGGGGAGCTTTGTACTATTTTTTTAGTAATTAATTTTTCGATATGCCTATTCTAAGACAATTTTTTACTAATGTCAATAAATAACATTTGTGTCTGCAAGTTTTACCTCAGTATTATTGTAGCACAAAATTGAATGTTAGGATTGTCTGAAGTTTAGGCATAGACTTAGAATCTACTAGCGTAATATACCCTAAGTATATACTCGTATATGTCACCGTAAGATTGTGAATTCCGTTAGAATATAATCTAACGGGATTTATTTCGCGAGATTGTAAACTGTCGAAAGATTGTGAACTGTAACATATTGTTTAAAATTTCACTAGTGACATTACAATAACACTAAGTAAATGAGCTCGCGAAGCGAGCGATGTTAAGCTCGGAGGTTTGATTGATTCATCTACTCTCATATCGTAAAGTTCGCATTATCAACTTCAAAACGAGTTTATATTGGCATACTTTATGAACACAATCATCATATCATCATCATATCAGCCGAAGGAAGTCCACTGCTGGACATAGGCCTCCCCCAAGGATCTCCACGACGACCGGTTCTGCGCTGCCCGCATCCAGCGGCTTCCCGCTACCTTCACCAGGTCATCGGTCCACCGAGTGGGAGGCCTGCCTACACTACGCTTTCCGGTGCGTGGTCGCCACTCGAGAACTTTACTGCCCCAACGGCCATCTGTTCTACGAGCAATGTGCCCCGCCCACTGCCACTTAAGTTTAGCAATTCTGAGAGCTATGTCGGTTACTTTGGTTCTCTTACGGATCTCCTCGTTTCCGATTCGATCACGCAGAGAAACTCCGAGCATAGCACGCTCCATTGCCCTTTGGGTGACCTTGAGCCTTCTTATGAGGCCCATAGTAAGCGACCATGTCTCAGTTCCGTACGTCATCACTGGCAACACACATTGGTCGAAGACCTTGGTCTTAAGACACTGCGGTATCTGGGACGTAAAGATATTGCGAAGCTTCCCGAACGCTGCCCAGCCGAGTTGGATTCGACGATTGATCTCTTTCTCGAAGTTGGACCTACCTAACTGGACTGTTTGTCCCAGGTATACATATTCGGTAACAACTTCGAGTGTAGAGCCTCCAACCTTCAGAGGAGTAGGTATGACACGGACGTTTGACATAATTTTCGTCTTGTCCAAGTTCATTCTAAGACCCACTTGTTGGGAGGCTCTACTGAGGCCATCGAGCATTGTGCCTAAGTTGTCCATAGTCTCAGCCATGACCACGATATCGTCAGCGAATCGAAGGTGGGTGATGTACTCGCCGTTGATATTGATGCCTAGTCCACCCCAGTCCAAAAGCTTAAAAACATCTTCCAGGGCGGCGGTGAACAGTTTCGGAGATATAACGTCTCCCTGTCTCACCCCTCGCTGCAGCTGGATAGGTTTCGAGTTTTGATCCTGGAGGCGAACCGACATGGTGGCGTTTTCATACAAACACTTCAGCACTTCGATATATCGATAGTCGATTTGGCACCTCTGGAGAGACTGTAACACAGCCCAAGTTTCGACCGAATCGAAGGCTTTCTCATAGTCCACGAACGCCAAGCATAGTGGCTGATTGTACTCTTCGGTCTTCTGTATAATCTGCCGCAACGTATGTATGTGGTCTATGGTACTAAATCCTTTTCGGAAACCGGCTTGTTCGGGAGGCTGGAAGTCGTCAAACCTGCGTGCGAGACGATTCGTAATGACCCTCGAAAACAGTTTGTAGACATGGCTCAGAAGTGAGATGGGTCTGTAGTTCTTCAGCAGGGTATTGTCGCCCTTTTTGAAGAAAAGCACGACCACACTTCTGTGCCATGCCTTAGGCGTTTGTCCCTCAAGTATAACGGAATTAAATAATTTCTGAAGAGCTTTAAGTACCGGTGTTCCACCTGCTTTCAGAAGTTCAGCCGTAATTCCATCATCACCCGGTGCCTTATTGTTTTTAAGCTGTTTAAGAGCCATTCTAATCTCGTACAGGCTGACGTCCGGGATATCTTCGGTATAGTGTCGGGTAAGTCTAGCTCTTGGGTCTTTAGCCAGATCGCTGACAGGCAGACGTGTGGTCGTGTACAATTGTCCGTAGAACTTCTCAACTTCTTCCAGCAACTCAGTCTTAGACGATATGATCCTGCCGTCCTCAGTCTTCAGCTTGGTCAGTTGGCTTTGACCAACAGACAGATCTCTCGCGAACACTTTTGAGCCTTTGTTGTTCTCAATCGCCTCTTTAATACAATTTGTATTATAGTGGCGCAAATCGCGAGTTAGAGACTTAGAGATCTGCCTGTTTAGTTGCCGATACTGAGTAGCGTCTTCAGAGGACTGCAAAACCAATCTGCGTCTTTCTTCCATGAGGTTGCTGGTGAAGTCAGAGATTTTTTTGGTTCTGTTTGAACGGCGAGTTTTGAAAATCTTAGACCCGACCGTTTGGACAATTTCCACGAACCTGTCGTTATAATCGTCCACATTCTCGCAGTCTCCTAGGCATTCGAAGCGATTGTGCAGCTCGAGCTGAAAGTTTTCGGGGTTTTGAAGCTGGATGGGCGCTGGTCGGAGTGTGGACTTCATCAGTCGACATCTTTCTAGCTTAGTCTTTAGATTCAATGTGCCTTTTACTATTCGGTGATCGCTTCCTGTTTTGACTGAGTTGATCACAGAGACATCATTGAATATTTGCCTTCTCGTCGACAAGATGAAGTCGATCTCGTTCTTCGTTACGCCATTGGGATGCAACCATGTCCACTTTCGCTGTTTAGGCTTTTTGAAGAAGGAGTTCATCATAAAGAGGCCCTCCTTCTCCATAAAGTCGGCCAGCAGCTGGCCACGTGCATTTCTCTCTCCATATCCAAATTGCCCCACTCTCAGCTCACCATCACTTCGTTTGCCCAGTTTCGCGTTAAACACTGAACACAATACCGTAATTAAAAAAAATAATTACATTATAACATTATTTTGTTAGAGAAATAACGTTATAATGTATTTTTTTTTCCATTACGATACAAGTTAAATCAAAGAGATAATATCAACAACGAAGTTCCATTTAATTTTTTTTTATTGGGACGCACATGCGGTTCGCGCCATTTTTACAGCAATACAAAAAGTTTTCATTCCAATTTTTACTTGTCTGTGACAGCGCCCGCTTTAACGCATGCGCGGTGATGTGTTGGTTTTTCATTGAATTTTGTTGTAGATACTGAATTTCGTGGATAATTTTCATTCTTGTTTAAAAATGTCTGAGATCAGTGAAAGCATTGTTTTTACCTGTGATACCGTCCGCTTCAGTGCAAGCGCGGTGATGCACTGGGATTCAGCGCTATGACACGTTTTGTTGTAGGTACTTACTGATTTTCGTGGGATTTTTTTCTTACTCTTAACTTTGATCTTTGTATTTTAGTTGATTCAATCCCAATGTATGAGATTAGATAAAGAAGTGTATGAAACTGCACATAACTTGTCTTAAAACACTCGTGTAATGCCATTAATAAAACCTACGGCTCGTTTTTTTTAACTTACACTCGTATTTTAAGAACCCTTATTATGCAACAGTTACATAAACTACTATTACATAAATTACATAAACTCCCCCCCCCCCCTCTCTGGGTAGCAGAATGTTTCTCAGCAGAAGCAATAGGCCGTGAAAATGTGATCCGATTCACAATTTACCGTTATATTATAACTAATAATCTAACAAGTGAGATTGAAATATCGCGGTTTTCACAATATTCCGGTGATATATTTTATAAGTTATGGTGCTTTTTATTGTTTACAGAGCTAAAAAAGTTCCATAACATTTTTAATAAATCGCCGAAACAGATCTTCTTTATACCCGACTACGGCGAAGCAAAAAGGATTGTTATGTACTACTAAGCATAATTTGACAAATGAGATATCGTTGGAAACATCTTGACTGTCCGCTGGTTATAGGCTATGTGACGTCACATTAAATTAAATATTGCGCCCACTCTAGAGGACATAAAGTCATAAAGTAATATATATTATATTTGGTCTTTTCCTATGAAATTGCCAATTGTATAAAAAGTTTAAAGATGAAAATTAATATTAAGAAAAATAGTTATAAAAACAAAATTTATTCTCCAAATAGCATTAAACTTTCACACTTAAGTCCTTTCAGTTGATACCCAATATGACATAATTATATAATAGGTCTTTATCTAAGAAGTTGCCGATTCAGTTTTTGAAGTTCAATGCCAATTTTTGTTGAAAATAAAAAAGTTATGGTGACACTATATAAGGTCTTTTATTAGTAACTAGTGGCATGTCTTTCATGTTCCAATCCCCTGGGCTCTGTACCATTGAATGGAACAAAGGCATATTGATTTTATAATTTATGTACCTACATACTACATAGTTTTAGCACTCAATTGGGTCGGTACTTTTATTTATCACTCTCCGGAGTTGCCGTGCCCCTCAATATCATATTATCATCTTAATGTAGGGAACGGCTCGAAGGACCAAAAAATAATGTAGGGGACATTATTTTTTGGTCCTTCGAGCCGGATTAATTTTGGCGCAATGCCTTCGTCAACACTTGCACTACTAACTGGTTTGTTCAAAATGCCCTTTTCACTCACAAAATTCACACGCGACGATCCTGAAGACCCCGACGTGGAGGGCGCAGGCAGCGGTGGCGGGGGTGGAGGCGACGGCGGCGGTAGCTGCCCTGGCCCCGCCCGGTGCCGCCGGCCCGCGCGCTGCTGTTGACCCACCTGGTGAAGCTGCACTGGCGCCTGCGACGGTAAGGATCCCCGATGTCTGCCTGCATCTGCCCTTCAATTTGTAGCAGCCAAATGCTACCCTACAAAATCCATCAAACCATTGAGGTTACGGGCTCAGCCTATGAAACGGACATACCTACACCCTAATAACATCACCCTCCTTTTTAGGTTTTTTTTTGCATACTAAGTATATAAAGGTGGAAGAATCATATGTACATAATCGAAAAGCAAGCAAATTATTATTAATATAATGTTATTTAAAGGTAGGTAAACAAAAGCCGAAGGCTTCGTCCCCACAAATAGGCTTTCGATAGCCTTCTTGTGACAAAGCGAAGGCTATAGTTCGATTGTTCCTTACTTATCGCCTAGGCTAAGGCAACTTCCCAAGGCTACAGCGGCAACGAAGATAAATGATCTCAGCTTGATAAATTGTCCTAGAGCGGCAGTGGCGTAAGGGCTAGGGCCACTACCTCCTGTCCAGGAGGTCGTGGTTCGAATCCTACCACGTATCAAAGTGTTTTTGAATTTTGATTTCATATGTATACGTGTATCCGTCGCTCTAACGGTTTTTTTTTATTCACAATTGGTTAGCCCTTGGCATCATCCCACCTGATGGTAAGTGACGATGATGCCGAAGATGGAAGCGGGCTTACCAAGATTCCCCAACGCAATGGGCTATCTTATCTTCAAGCCGGAACACATAAATGTTTGGCGGCAAGACTTAGATAAGATGGTGGTAGCTAACCAGATGGGCTTAAAAAATGCCCTA
Organism: Coleophora flavipennella; assembly: GCA_947284805.1. Taxonomy (NCBI): domain Eukaryota; kingdom Metazoa; phylum Arthropoda; class Insecta; order Lepidoptera; family Coleophoridae; genus Coleophora; species Coleophora flavipennella. The sequence goes on along the minus strand of OX369285.1, from coordinate 6,630,695 downwards.
CCACCAACCAAATCGAATTTTACAAGTTGACCCCGCCGGGAATTGAACCCGCGACCTCCTGGTGTGAAGCGAATGGACTAACCATTACGCCACGGAGGCGGTTAAAGGAACGGTGAAGGAAAACAACGTGAGGAAACCTTCACACGCCTGCTAAGAACCTCGAAGGCTGTGTGTGAAGTCGACCAACCCGCACTAGGCCCGAGTGGTCGAACAAAGTCTGATCGCCCTGATTCAGGGTAGACTCGAGCCAATCGGTGGGGACATGATATGATGATGATAAAATTGTCCTACAAGCAAAATTCTTCCAGCCAGCTTCTCTGGCGTCCCGAGCGGGGATCGAACCGCCAGAAGCGAAAGCCGCGGGAGGTGAGCGCGCCTACAGCTCCGGGACCTACCTGGACAGTAGGTAGTGGTTCTCTTCCACGAGGCACTCGCCTTGCAGAGTACCAGGACAAGCGTCTTGGCGGCAAGACCTACCGTAACTGGTCCTTGTCTTCACCTTATGGTGTTGGCAGGAATGGCGGCCCCCACTGTTATGCCCTAGGGTAGGTAAGTGGGGACGCTATATCATAAACCTGGAAGTCTAGCGTATCTGGTAGATATACGAGAGGGGATGTCCTACAAGCTATGTAAAACATACAGAGTGTAATAAAACTGGCCAGGTGCGAGTCTGATTCGAACACCGAGAGTTCCTTACTGCCAAACCTCTCCACATGAGTACCATAATGATATCTATTCATTTAAATCAAAATACTTCACAAAGAGCGAAAAAATGCTTGTTTTTTTTTATTTATCCGTCTCCGTGGCGTATTGGTTAGTCCACTCGCATTACACCTGCGGGTTGTAAGTTCAATTCCCGGCGGTGTCTTACTTTTGAAGAAGACTAGGTTGGCTTTGTGAAAAGCATTTTCTAAGCCCGCTTGGCTAGCTACCACCATCTTATAGGAAGTCTTGCCGCCAAACCTCAATGTTAACAGCAATGATATTTTTTTGTTTAATTAAAAATTTGAGTGCGTTTGACTATATCTCACCTGATGGTAAGTGACGATAGTACACGCAAACTCATTTTTTTTTCTTTATTGGTTTATTTCCGTGCTGTTACAAGTGAGCAACAGATTGTTGGGTTTTTTTGAACAGAGATGGTTGAGGGGGTGGGAAATGACATAAACAACTCATGAGCATAGCCCGAGATAGTTCCTAAGGGATCTGGGGAACACATTTCCAGGCTCGCGCACGTCGGCGTCGCAACGGAGCAACGAATTGACGTGATTTTTGCATAGAAATAGTAGAGGGAGTGAGAAGGATCTGGAGTATACTCCTTCCTACGCTCTGCGCACCACTCACCCTTCAAGACAGACATAAAAAAGTTAAAAACTCGACTGCATAAACACTTAACCACTCTTTTTTGGCCAGTATTCAGTACCTGCAATGTATCCTATAGTCACTCACGGGATCAATATAACTACACCTCGCACGCCATGATTAAAAACTTAACCTCTCTTTTTTGGCCAGTATCCAGGACAAAGTATCCTATAGTCACTCACGGGATCAATATAACTACACCTCGCACGCCATGATTAAAAACTTAACCTCTCTTTTTTGGCCAGTATCCAGGACAAAGTATCCTATAGTCACTCACGGGATCAATACGAATCTAACTACACTTCGCAAACCATAAAAAAAAACTTAACCTCTCTTTTATGGCCAGTCGGGTAAAAATTTATGTAACTCACGGGATCAAGACGAATGTAGACACCTCGTACTTTAAAATCCATCTAGCCGTTTAGGTTACATAATAAACAAATAAACAAAAATACATAAACTCGAAAAACATTACCTTCCATGTGGCGCAGTCGGGTAAAAAGATACCCACGCTTGGGAAGCTGCGGGCAAAATCTAGCTTTTTTGTTAGAAAATTCCGTGGGTAGTTTGTAAAAACTATGGCGTTTCTCTCACTTTTCAACCGACTTCCAAAACGGAGGAGATTCTCAATTCGACTGTATGTTTTTTTTATGTGTGTTACCTCAGAACTTTTGACTGGGTGAACTAATTTGGATGATTGTTTTTTTTTATATGAAAGCTAGTGCTTCCCGTGTGGTCCCATATAAATTTTATCAAAATCGGTATAGTATTTTATTAGAAAATTAACAAAAACCCAAAATAATAATGCAAAAATGTACTAAGTTGTTGCGATGGATGTCGGATTTTTAACGTGTTTAGCGTTTTCAATCATACCCTATTAACTTAAAATTAATATCAAATACAAAAGGAACCAATAGGTAAAAAGATACGGCCCTTTTACGGCCATTTGTGTCATATATTTTGATACTCGAAAGCAAATTGTCGTGGAAATCCTTGGGGAAGGCCTTTGGCCAGCTGTGGACGTCTTTCGGCTGATGATGAAGTAAATCAAAACCTGTTTTCCTTCACCATTAAAGCAATCGGTAAGTATGTACGTAAGTTTTTGAAAAACTCATTGGTACATTGGCCGTCCAGATTTGAACCCAGTACCTCTGGTTAGATGGACCGAGTCGTTACCGGTTGAGCCACCGACGCTTTTTTTTTGAAACATCGTGAGGAAACCTACACACGCCTGCGAAGAAACTCGAAGGTTGTGTGTGAAGTCGACCAACCCGCACTGGGCCCGCGTGGTCGACTAAGGCCTAATCGCCCTGATTCAGGGTAGGCTCGAGCCCCTCGGTCGGGACGTATATGAGCTGTAATGATGAAACCAAAACCTATACGATACTTATCGTTGACCTAGATTCATGTTTGGCAAGAAGAAAATTATTGTATGTGCTACATCAAATATTTTTTTTAGTGATATTATTATTTTTACCCGGTGAAAGACGCGAGAAGCCGATGGATTCGTGGAAATCCTTGGGGGAGGCCTACGTCCAACAGTGGACGTCCTTTGGCCGATATGATAAGTGATATTATTACAAATTACAGTTTTTAATTTGTAGTAATATCACTTAAAAATATATTTCATTGCGATTAGAAACTTATACGTGCAGTGAGAGAATTGACTCGATGGCCTCAGTAGAGCCTCTCAACAAGTAAGTCTTAAAATGAACATGGAAAAGATGAAAATTATTCCGAAGGTGCGTTTTACACCTTCTATTGTGATGGTCTCTGCACTCGAGGTTTTTGACATAATATTTACCTGGTAGTTGTCCAATATTCGTCTAAAACTCGAGTTATGTAGTTCAATTTTTTTAGAAGGCGATCAATCATCGAACCCAACTTGGCCTCCTTTAGGGAAACTTCTGATTTCCTTCTGACGTCCCAAATACCGCAGTGTCTCAAGATTAAGGTCTTTGATCAGTGTGTGTTGCCAGTAATGACATACGGAACTGAGACATGTCCATAGGGCTTCATAAGAAGACTCAAGGTTACCCAAAGGGCGATGGAGCGAGCTATATATGCTCGGAGTTTCTCTTCGTGATCGAATCAGAAATGAGATCTAAGTATATATAGATAGGTGCTATTCTTGAGTGAGAAAATCCGTTTTCGCACAAAAACTAATGTTTTTGGTTTTCATGCCTAGAAATTCCGAGCAACACTCTGTTGCCCAGGTTCTAAAACTCAAATGCTGTTCGTTGGTAGGCGCATTACTTGAGAACGGCTTGACCGATTTGGCATTTTTTAAATGTTAGTAACTGTCCTAACCAGGTTTTTAGGCAAAGAAACAATTGAAAAGTTTTCCGAAAAATTGGAAAATTCTGAAAAAAAGGGTATTTGTATGGATTTTTTGTATTAACTCAAGCCTCATAATTCGAATAATGCGCCCTTGATTAAAGTTCATCATCATCATCATCATTTTAGATCATATACGAATTAAAGTGATCGGACCTTAGTCGACCACGCGGGCCCAGTGCCACGTTCGTACCCTGTGTTTTCGAATTTCGATTTCATATGTACGTTTATCCCACGCTCTTACGGTGATTATAGTTATAAAAACGATATCCACGCGGGTGAAACCGCAGGTAAAAGCTAGTATTGAATAATCTTTAAAATCTCAGGGTTACTGGACTGCAAAAATAAGCAGCCACTTATTGGCCCTCTTGGCTTGATGACGGTCCCCCTCGTCTGCGGTTCCATTTCCTTGAGGATATTATAGAAAATCACTTTCCATTCGAGTTCACCTTATTCCTTCGAGAGTGCTAACAATCTCCATAAATTACAAAAGTCCTCATTTCTTAACTGAAATTGAGATAACGCGAAATAAAGTTAGATTTATATTAAATAAATTTTCGACGAGCGCTGAGAAAACTTGAGTTATTTATCAGCGGTTGTTTGGTAAGTAATTTTGGTTTTAGTTAAAGAAAAGTTTAGTTAAAAAAACCTTTTTCATTTAAACTTTATTAAAACAAGGCGAATAGACAGCTTGAATGATTTAACCAAAGCCGTGTCGCCAAACATCAATTTTAACAGAATTGATGTATTGCGGCGTGAAAATAAGTTAGCTAAGATAAGTTAGTTAGCGTTGGGGAATCTTCGTACACCTGCTTCCATCTGCATCTTCATCGTCACTCACCTTCAGGTGAGATCGATGTTAAGGGCTCACCAATCGTGGGTAAAAATATAAAAAAACCGGCCAAGTGCGATTTGCGAATGGTTCCGTACTACCACATCTCTTCACACCGGTATAACAGTAATATATCATCATCATCATCATCATCATATCAGCCGAAAAACGTCCACTGATAGACAAAGGCCTCCACCAAGGATTTCAACGATGACCGGTTCAGCGCTGCCCGTATCCTCGGCTTCCCGCGATCTTCACCAGGTCGTCGGTCTACCGCGCGGGAGGCCTGCCTACGCTACGTTTTCCGGTAACATTAATATATATTCTTTAAAAACAAAAGGCATCAACAACGCGAGCGACAGAAAAACTATTTTTTTATTTATTTTGGACTCCTTAACGTGAGTACGACTTACAATCCGGTTCACCATCTTATCTAAGTTTTGCCGCCAAACATCAATGTTGATATCATTGGTGTGTTCCGGCATGAAGATAAGATAGCCAGTTCCCCATTGCGTTGGGGAATCTTGGTAAGCCCGCTTCCATCTTCGGCAACATCGTCACTTACCACCATTTGAGATGTTTTCAAGGGCCTACCAATCGTGAATAAAAAAAAACAAAGTGAATTGACTGACGGACGAAATTACAAAGATGCGTTTTTTTCTTCTATTTCGGCTGCGGAAACCTAGAAAAAGATTTAAGGTAGGCACTTATAGTTCTAGTTATTCCTTCATGAATGAAATTGAGAGTGAAAGGCACAATGTATCCAAAATCGAACGTAACGAATAATGATTGACTTCCTGTTTTGCAGACATTAAAACTGAAGCCATAATCTGGGGCTTAATTCACTAATAAATCAGGGCCCATACCGGATGGCCCCAAAGTTATGGGGGCACGATAAATTGGTCGTGTATTGACTGTTATGCTGGATATGGATACGATATGACCTCGATTGTGGTATATTTTATTAAAAGCCACACAATTACTAACCAGAAATCCTACTAAAATTATAAACGCGAAAGTTTGTAAGGATGTATGTTTGTTACTCTTTCACGCAAAAACGACTGAACGGATCTTTCGTAGGTAGACAGATTAGGACCTGGATTAACACACATGCTACTTTTTTTCCACGCTCGCGAGCCACTTACGGCTCGCGCACTGCGCACCCTCGAAAAAGTCATAGAAACGTTGTAACAGCTAGTAAGTCATACTTTTTGACGTGAAATAGATGAACATCTTACTCGTCATCGCGGCGGGCATTCCAAAAAATAGCATTAGCAAAAACGTGTAGGTAGTTTCGAGGGCTTTACTATAACTATAGCAAATAGACAAATAACAATTATACAGTCTATAAAAGATTCGGCGACAGTACAATAGCACACCCCGGACACTCCATACAAACGAGCGAGAAATGATATACATAATTATAACTGACGTATCTATATATAAGAATGCAGGTAGGGTTGAATCACACCGGCGGTATTGGTCACAAAATGTTTGTTAGTTATTTACTGAATGTGAATACTAAACTCTTTTTTTTTCATACTTTTCGTTGTAAACAAACACCGTTCGAAAAAAAACACCACTTTCCGAATACACCATACACATTATGAGACTAAAAACATTGTAAATGATAACTGCGATGTGGACGTACGAATTAACTAAAACCTGCTATTATTATGTACATCTTTAAACACTTTTTCATTGACCGACAAATCGCTACCGCTTATTAAAAAAAGGTCATCTACTTACTTCTATGACGCCGAAAATCGCTGCCGCTTATTAAAAAAAGATCCTCCACTTCTCTGACGGCAAAAATCGCTACCGCTATAATATTTAATTTATAAGTTTAGTTTAGTTTTTAGTTTTTTAGTTTTTATTTTTATTTATTTGTTTTTTTTTTTTTTTTTTTTTTTTTTTTTTTTTTTTTGTAATTTTTATAATATTTAATTTATAATTTTTATAATTTGTTATTTTTATAATATATAATTTATAATTTTTATAATATGTAATTTTTATAATATTTAATTTATAATTTTTATAATTTGTAATTTTTATAATATTTAATTTATAATTTTTATAATTTATAATTTTAGTAATTTTTATAATATTTAATTTATAATTTTTATAATTTATAATTTGTAATTTTTATAATATTTAATTTATAATTTTTATAATATTTATAATTTTAGTAATTTTTATAATATTTAATTTATAATTTGTAATTTTTATAATATTTAATTTATAATTTTTATAATTTGTAATTTTTATATTTTATAATTTTTATATATTATAATGTGTAATTTTTATTTTATAATTTTTATAATTTGTAATTTTTATTTTTTGTAATTTTTATATTTAATTTATAATTTTTATAATTTATAATTTTTATTTTTTGTAATTTTTATAATATTTAATTTATAATTTTTATAATTTGTAATTTTTATAATATTTAATTTATAATTTTTATAATTTGTAATTTTTATAATATTTAATTTGTAATTTTTATAATATTTAATTTATAATTTTTAAAATTTGTAATTTTTATAATACTTAATTTATAATTTTTATAATTTGTAATTTTTATATTTAATTTGTAATTTTTATAATATTTCATTTATAATTTTTATAATTTGTAATTTTTATAATATTTAATTTATAATTTTTATAATTTGTAATTTTTGTAATTTTTATAATATTTAATTTATAATTTTTATAATTTATAACTTGTAATTTTTATCTTTTGTAATTTTTATATTTAATTTAAATTTTTTATAATTTGTAATTTTTATAATATTTAATTTATAATTTTTATAATTTGTAATTTTTATAATATTTAATTAATAATTTTTATAATATTTAATTTATAATTTCTATATTTAATTTATAATTATTACAATTTATAATTTTTATAATATTTAATTTATAATTTTTACAATTTGTTATTTTTATAATATTTAATTTATAATTTTTACAATTTATAATTTCTAATTTTTATTTTTTGTAATTTTTATAATATTTAAATTATAATTTTTATAATTTGTAATTTTTATAATATTTAATTAGTAATTTTTATAATATTTAATTTATAATTTTTATAATTTGTAGTTTTTATAATATTTAATTTATAATTTTTATAGTTTGTAATTTTTATAATATTTAATTTATAATTTTTATAATGTAAAATTTGTAATTTTTATATGTTGTTTTTTTTTAATATTTAATTTATAATTTTTATATTTTGTAATTTTTATAATATTTAAATTTAATTTTATAGTATTTAATTTATAATTTTTACAATTTATAATTTATAATTTTTATAGTTTGTAATTTTTATAATTTGTAATTTTTATAATATTTAATTTGTAATTTTTATAATTTGTAATTTTTAAAATATTTAATTTATAATTTTTATAATATTTAATTTGTAATTTTTATAATATTTAATTTATAATTTTTATAATTTGTAATTTTTATAATATTTAATTTATAATTTTTATAATATTTAATTTATAATTTTTATAATTTGTAATTTTTATAATATTTAATATTTGTAATTTTTATTTTTTGTTATTTTTATAATATTTAATTTATAATTTTTACAATTTGTAATTTTTTAATTTTTAATTTTTAATTTTTATATTATGTAATTTTTATAATATTTAATTTATAATTTTTATAATATTTAATTTATAATTTTTATAACTTGTAATTTTTATAATATTTAATTTGTAATTTTTATAATATTTAATTTATAATTTGTAATTTTTATAATATTTAATTTATAATTTTTATAATATTTAATTTGTAATTTTTATAATATTATTAAAATTTGTAATTTTTGTAATTTTTATAATATTTAATTTATAATTTTTATAATTTGTAATTCTTATAATATTTAATTTATAATTTTTATAATATTTAATTTATAATTTGTAATTTTTATAATATTTAATTTGTAATTTTTATAAATTGTAATTTTTATAATATTTCATTTATCATTTTTATAATTTGTAATTTTTATAATATTTAATTTATAATTTTTATAATTAGTAATTTTTATAATTTGTAATTTTTATAATATTGAATTTGTAATTTTTATAATTTTTAATTTTTATAATTTGTAATTTTTATAATATTGAATTTGTAATTTTTATAATTTTTAATTTTTATAATATTTAATTTGTAATTTTTATAATTTGTTATTTTTATAATATTTCATTTATCATTTTTATAATTTGTAATTTTTATAATATTTAATTTATAATTTTTATAATTTGTAATTTTTATAATATTTAATTTATAATTTTTATAATTTATAATTTGTAATTTTTATAATATTTAATTTATAATTTTTATAATTTGTAATTTTTATATTTTATAATTTTATAATTTTTATAATTTGTAATTTTTATTTTTTGTAATTTTAATTTATAATTTTTATAATTTATAATTTGTAATATTTATTTTGTGTAATTTTTATAATATTTAATTTAGAATTTTTATAATTTGTAATTTTTATAATACTTAATTTATAATTTTTATAATTAGTAATTTTTATATTTAATTTGTAATTTTTATAATATTTCATTTATAATTTTTATAATTTGTAATTTTTATAATATTTAATTTATAATTTTTATAATTTGTAATTTTTGTAATTTTTATAATATTTAATTTATAATTTTTATAATTTATAATTTGTAATTTTTATATTTAATTTAATTTTTTTATAATTTGTAATTTTTATAATATTTAATTTATAATTTTTATAAGTTGTAATTTTTATAATATTTAATTTATAATTTTTATAATATTTAATTTATAATTTCTATATTTAATTTATAATTATTACAATTTATAATTTTTATAATATTTAATTTATAATTTTTACAATTTGCTATTTTTATTATATTTAAATTTAATATTATAGTATTTAATTTATAATTTTTACAATTTATAATTTGTAATTTTTATTTTTTGTAATTTTTATAATATTTTATAATTTGTAATTTTTATAAAATTTAATTTATAATTTTTATAGTTTGTAATTTTTATAATTTGTAATTTTTATAATATTTAATTTGTAATTTTTATAATTTGTAATTTTTATAATATTTAATTTATAATTTTTATAATATTTAATTTGTAATTTTTATAATATTTAATTTGTAATTTTTATAATATTTAATTTATAATTTTTATAATTTGTAATTTTTATAATATTTAATTTGTAATTTTTATAATATTTAATTTATAATTTTTATAATTTGTAATTTTTGTAATTTTTATATTTAATTTATAATTTTTATAATTTATAATTTGTAATTTTTATCTTTTGTAATTTTTATATTTAATTTAATTTTTTTATAATTTGTAATTTTTATAATATTTAATTTATAATTTTTATAGTTTGTAATTTTTATAATATTTTATTTATAATTTTTATAATGTAAAATTTGTAATTTTTATATTTTGTTTTTTTATAATATTTAATTTATAATTTTTATTTTTTGTAATTTTTATAATATTTAAATTTAATTTTATAGTATTTAATTTATAATTTTTACAATTTATAATTTGTAATTTTATTTTTTGTAATTTATATAATATTTTATAATTTGTTATTTTTATAAAATTTAATTTATAATTTTTATAGTTTGTAATTTTTATAATTTGTAATTTTTATAATATTTAATTTGTAATTTTTATAATTTGTAATTTTTATAATATTTAATTTATAATTTTTATAATATTTAATTTGTAATTTTTATAATATTTAATTTATAATTTTTATAATTTGTAATTTTTATAATATTTAATTTATAATTTTTATAATTTGTAGTTTTTATAATATTTAATTTATAATTTTTATAGCTTGTAATTTTTATAATATTTAATTTATAATTTTTATAATGTAAAATTTGTAATTTTTATATGTTGTTTTTTTTTAATATTTAATTTATAATTTTTATATTTTGTAATTTTTATAATATTTAAATTTAATTTTATAGTATTTAATTTATAATTTTTACAATTTATAATTTATAATTTTTATAGTTTGTAATTTTTATAATTTGTAATTTTTATAATATTTAATTTGTAATTTTTATAATTTGTAATTTTTAAAATATTTAATTTATAATTTTTATAATATTTAATTTGTAATTTTTATAATATTTAATTTATAATTTTTATAATTTGTAATTTTTATAATATTTAATTTATAATTTTTATAATATTTAATTTATAATTTTTATAATTTGTAATTTTTATAATATTTAATATTTGTAATTTTTATTTTTTGTTATTTTTATAATATTTAATTTATAATTTTTACAATTTGTAATTTTTTAATTTTTAATTTTTAATTTTTATATTATGTAATTTTTATAATATTTAATTTATAATTTTTATAATATTTAATTTATAATTTTTATAACTTGTAATTTTTATAATATTTAATTTGTAATTTTTATAATATTTAATTTATAATTTTTATAATATTTAATTTGTAATTTTTATAATATTTAATTTATAATTTTTATAATTTGTAATTTTTATAATATTTAATTTATAATTTTTATAACTTGTAATTTTTATAATATTTAATTTGTAATTTTTATAATATTTAATTTATAATTTGTAATTTTTATAATATTTAATTTATAATTTTTATAATTAGTAATTTTTATAATTTGTAATTTTTATAATATTTAATTTGTAATTTTTATAATTTGTAATTTTTATAATATTTAATTTGTAATTTTTATAATTTGTTATTTTTATAATATTTCATTTATCATTTTTATAATTTGTAATTTTTATAATATTTAATTTATAATTTTTATAATTTGTAATTTTTGTAATTTTTATAATATTTAATTTATAATTTTTATAATTTATAATTTGTAATTTTATCTTTTGTAATTTTTATATTTAATTTATAATTTTTATTTTTTGTAATTTTTATAATATTTCATTTATAATTTTTATAATTTGTAATTTTTATAATACTTAATTTATAATTTTTATAATTTGTAATTTTTATATTTAATTTGTAATTTTTATAATATTTCATTTATAATTTTTATAATTTGTAATTTTTGTAATTTTTATATTTAATTTATAATTTTTATAATTTATAATTTGTAATTTTTATCTTTTGTAATTTTTATATTTAATTTAAATTTTTTATAATTTGTAATTTTTATAATATTTAATTTATAATTTTTATAATTTGTAATTTTTATAATATTTAATTTGTAATTTTTATAATATTTAATTTATAATTTTTATAATTTGTAATTTTTGTAATTTTTATATTTAATTTATAATTTTTATAATTTATAATTTGTAATTTTTATCTTTTGTAATTTTTATATTTAATTTAATTTTTTTATAATTTGTAATTTTTATAATATTTAATTTATAATTTTTATAGTTTGTAATTTTTATAATATTTTATTTATAATTTTTATAATGTAAAATTTGTAATTTTTATATTTTGTTTTTTTATAATATTTAATTTATAATTTTTATTTTTTGTAATTTTTATAATATTTAAATTTAATTTTATAGTATTTAATTTATAATTTTTACAATTTATAATTTGTAATTTTATTTTTTGTAATTTATATAATATTTTATAATTTGTTATTTTTATAAAATTTAATTTATAATTTTTATAGTTTGTAATTTTTATAATTTGTAATTTTTATAATATTTAATTTGTAATTTTTATAATTTGTAATTTTTATAATATTTAATTTATAATTTTTATAATATTTAATTTGTAATTTTTATAATATTTAATTTATAATTTTTATAATTTGTAATTTTTATAATATTTAATTTATAATTTTTATAATTTGTAATTTTTATAATATTTAATTTATAATTTTTATTATATTTAATTTATAATTTTTATAATTAGTAATTTTTATAATTTGTATTTTTTATAATATTTAATTTGTAATTTTTATAATTTGTAATTTTTATAATATTTAATTTGTAATTTTTATAATTTGTTATTTTTATAATATTTCATTTATCATTTTTATAATTTGTAATTTGTATAATATTTTATTTATAATTTTTATAATTTATAATTTGTAATTTTTATCTTTTGTAATTTTTATATTTAATTTATAATTTTTATTTTTTGTAATTTTTATAATATTTAATTTATAATTTTTATAATTTGTAATTTTTATAATATTTAATTTATAATTTTTATAATTTGTAATTTTTATAATATTTAATTTATAATTTTTACAATTTATAATTTTTTAATTTTTATTTTTTGTAATTTTTATAATATTTAATTTATAATTTTTATAATTTCTTTTCATTCAAGATAAGGCGAGATGGAACAACGTTTCATCTCTCCTTAGGGAACGCCATATTGCGTTCACCTCAGCCCGGACCACCCAACAAGGGATTAAGGTCCAAGTCCCCACCTCTGACGACCACCGTCGTCTAACAACCACCCTGAAAGCCGAGAAAATCGGCTTTCACACTTACGCCCTCGAAGAGGAACGCGTCCTACGCGTCGTCATTCGAGGTGTCCCTAAGGAGCTTCCCTCCAAAGACATCCTTGAGGACCTTAAGTCCCAAGGCTACCCCGTGCATGAGGTACACCGCATGCACAACGGCCGAACCAAAGCTCCCTACGACATGGTTCTGGTCGTGTCCGACTTGTCCCCCGCCGGTAAGCGTATGATAAATACGCTTACAACGATCTGCAACCTATCCGGCCTCTCAATAGAAATGCCCCACAAAAAAGGTCCCCCCGGTCAGTGCCATAGATGCCAACTCTATGGGCACTCAGCGCGTAACTGCTACGCCACGCCTAGGTGCGTCAAGTGCCTAGGCAACCACGGCACAGCAGACTGTCCCCGTCCCAAAGACAGGAACGAGTGCACGGAACCCCCGGGTTGCGTGCTCTGCGGTGCCCTGGGACACCCAGCGAGCTATCGCGGATGCCCCAAGGCACCACGTTCTAGCCGTAGGCCCCAATCCAAAGGCGCCGCGCCCTCCGCCTCTCAAAATCGGCCCGCTACCCCTCCCGTCCCGCGCAGAGAGAACTTTCCCTCTCTACGCCCCAGCAAGCCCCTTGCATTCACACCCATCGCCTCAGCCTCCCAGGACCTACAGCCTGCGTGGAGGAGGAAAGTGGAGTCGTCCGCGGCCCCCCCGCGCCCCCTACTGGAGACACCGGTCCCCAAGCCCCCCACCGCTAGGCCAACCCCTCAACCCGCGCCTAAACCAGCGAAGGTTGCAAAGGTCTCTTCCCCCACAGCCACGACGGAGGAAGACGATCTTAGTCTGCTCGTCAGGTTTGCCTGCTCCATCGACATGGCGCAGGTACATGACTTCGCTAGGGAACTCCGCGCTTCCCAAAACAATATAGAAAAGCGTTGCGTCGCGATGCTTAAGCACTCGCGTCTCATCGCAACTATTTCTGAATTTAATGCTATTTCCCCATAATGGATTTAAGCCCCACAAAAGGTAGACTCAAACCCCGCTCCATTTCCGTCGCGTTTTTCAATGCCGACGGTATCCGCTCCCAGCGGCAGGAAATCATTGAATTCCTCCGTGAACACCAAGTCGATGTGTTTCTAGTGCAAGAGACCCACCTTAAATCTTGCCATCGAGGGCCAAGTATCCCTAACTATAACTTAGTGCGTAATGATAGAGCCCACTCTGAAAAGGGTGGCACTCTCATCTATTACAAGAGGTCTCTGCACTGCATCCCCATCGACACCCCCCCTCTAACCCACATTGAGGCCTCGGTCTGTCGGCTAGCCATGACAGGACACCAACCTATCACCCTTGCCTCGGTGTATCTCTCCCCCAGTAGCGATAAGCCACTGCTGGAGAGCGACATCGAGACCCTCTTCAAGCTAGGAGGCGCAGTCATTCTGGCTGGCGACCTAAACAGCAAACACGTAAGGTGGAATTGCATAGCCACCAACACCAAAGGTAGGGCACTAGACCGACTCGTCGACCGACACAACTTCGACATCATAGCCCCCATGACCCCGACTCACTTTCCGTATCAAGCGGAGTACACCCCCGACATTCTAGACATATCACTTCTAAGGAACATTAGCCTCCGGTTATGTTCCATCGAAGTGCATCACGCCCTCACTTCTGACCATCGGCCGGTCGTCTTACAACTAGGCCCCCCCACCCCCACCACCCCGCCCACTCGCACGATAGTTGACTGGGACAGACTCGAGGAAAAGCTTCAAGCTACCACCTCACCCGACCTCGACACGATACCCGACTTAATCAGGACACCAGATGACGTCCGCGGTGCAATCGATGCCCTCAGCAGCCACACACAGACCGCCGTCAAAGAATGCTCCCGACAGGTCCCAGTGTTGCCCGAGCACCACTGGAACCTGCCGGAAGATGTGAGAAGACTGCTGACGGCAAAGAATGCGGCCAACCGCGCTTACGACAGTTTTCCCAGCGCCGAAAACCGCACTCGCATGCGAGCTTTACAGAGGGACGTAAAGCAGACCATGATAGAGCTGCGGTCGAATCGCTGGGATAAACTTCGTGAGGGAATCGCCCCCTCCCATCTCGCGTACTGGAAGCTGGCGAGAACCCTCAAGAAGGACTGTGAATCCCCGATGCCCCCTCTCAAACGCCCCAACCAACCAGATGCCTTTGACGATACCGAGAAGGCCGAATGCCTGGCCGACAGCCTAGAGGCCCAATGCTCCCCCAGCACCCTCCCTGCCGACCCCTCCCACCTGCGTGAGGTGGATGAGGAGGTCGACATGCGAGCCACCATCCCTCCGACCGACCCTCTCCCCCCAGTTACACCCCATGAGGTAGAGACGGCCATTAGGAAACTCAAACCCCGAAAAGCCCCCGGCTCTGACGGCATCACCAACAGAGTCCTCAAATGCTTCTCCCCCAACCTCGTTTTACTCCTGGTTAGCATATTCAATGCAGCCATGGAAAACTGCTCCTTTCCCGACGCGTGGAAAGGTGCAGATGTAATAGGTTTTAGGAAACCTAACAAACCCCCCTCAGAACCCTCCAGCTATAGACCCATTAGCCTGCTCAAGGCTCTTGGCAAGCTATACGAGCGTATCCTTTTAGCCCGTCTTAACGACGTAGTGCAGTCCAAAAACCTTCTCCCCAACGAGCAGTTTGGCTTCAGAGCCAAACACTCGTGCGTCCAACAGGTGCACCGCCTAACGGAGCACATAATAAGCGGCTTCGCCCGCAAACAGTATACAGGAGCCCTCTTCTTTGATGTAGCGAAAGCCTTCGATAAAGTCTGGCACAACGGCTTGATATACAAGCTATATCAGCTGGGACTGCCAGACCGGCTCGTACTCATCCTACGAGACTTTCTCAGGGATCGGAGCTTCCGCTACCGCCTAGAAGGAGCCTTCTCATCCCCCCGACCCATCAGAGCGGGAGTCCCCCAAGGCTCCGTACTTGCCCCTACGCTCTTCTCGCTTTACATCAGCGACATGCCCCGATTCCCCAGTGTCAATCTCGCGCTTTTCGCAGATGACACCGCGCTTTATCTGTCCAGCCGATCCGCGACTCTTATAGTCAAAAGCCTCCAATCCTCAGCCCAAGTCTTTGGAGACTGGTTTAGGAAATGGAGGATCGAGGTAAACCCACAGAAAAGCGCAGCGATTCTGTTTACCTTCAAACGACTCAGTTCGATCACCAACCCCATCGACCGCAACATCACTATGTTCGGTAGCCCTATCCCTTGGGAACGCTCGGTTAAGTATCTGGGGGTAACCCTAGATAGTCAACTGACGTTCAAGGATCACATAGAACGAGTTCGTAACAAAGCCGCGTTTGTACTAGGCCGTCTCTACCACATGACCAACAAGCGGAGTAAACTGTCCCTTAGAAATAAGGTGACACTTTACAAAACTTGCATCCGCCCCATCCTCACCTATGCCGGTGTAGCTTTTGCTCACACCCGTCCTCGCCTCATCCGCCGACTTCAGCTTATCCAAAATCGCTTCATGCGTAGAGCCACGGGCTGCCCGTGGTTTCTACGTAATGAAAATCTCCATTGCGATTTAGAGCTCCCCACCATAGCTCAATACCTGAAGCAGGCTTCCATCCGATACTTTAAGTCTGCCGAACACCACCCTAACCCGCTACTCGTAAACGCCGCCGTTTACGAGCTACCCGCGAACCCCATTCGCGTAATCCGACGCCCCAGACATGTACTTACTGACCCTGACGACCCGACCACGCTAACCGTAGCTGCCCTGACCCCGCCCCCTAACCCACAGAGAAACACTGCACCGACATTCTGCCCTCGCCGGCGAGGGCGGCGTCCCCCCGCTTCTGGCGCCTACCAGCGCTACCGGCATATACCAGGCCGCTTCTCTCCGATCCTCCCACGTCCAAGCAACGACCTAAGCCGAGGTCCGTGCCCACCTGGGCGCCCTTAGGCAGTTGCATCTTTTTGCTTTGCACTAGGTTGAGTGCCTTCCGTACTCACCTCCCCTGCCCGGTGAAGTTGTAAAGGTCCCAACGACCAACAACAAGCTTGTCCTTTCGAAAAAAAAAAACAGTAGCCGCGTCTCTGTCACCTGCTTTATCTCGGTACCGCTAGCCAATATCTTCATAGACTTTGGTGGATGTCCATTGAGATAAAAACGCATAAAATACGTTTTATCTCTATTTAGCGCCAACCCGTTTAGATGGAACCAATTACAAAGGCGCTGCACCGTGTCACTAGTTTTTTCTTCAAGTTGCTGATTTGTATTAGCTGAGATGACCGCGGTTACGTCATCCGCATAGATATATATCTCTGACCCTACGACTACCTGGGGGAGATCGTTTAGAAGGATGCTAAACAGAGTGTTGGACAGGCATGAGCCTTGTGGGACACCCAGTAAGTTGTTAAGCTCGGACGACCTGGCACGTCCGCCGTCGCCCACCACAACCTGTGACCTGTGACTCGGCTTGTTTGGTAGTAGTGCATTTTTCCAGCGCGCCTGGCTAGCGACCACCATCTTATCTACTTATCTTGCCGCCAAAAATAATGTTAACAGCATTGAAGTGCTTTATTCCAGCTTGTAGATGAGATAGGCAAGTTCTTCTTTGGGTTGCGGAATTTTGGTAAGCCCACTTCCATCTTCGGCACCATCGTCACTTACCATTAGGTGAGATGATGCCAAGGGCTTCCCAATTGTAAATAAAAAATAATCCCTTTTTAAAAGCTGACACTGTTTCTACTCTGTGTACAAGTATAAGTATTAATTCTTTGGAGTTATTACTAAGACCCAGTTACATGTAAAATTTTATGTTTTTAGGTCAAACAAGGTAGAAATTCCGGATAGATGGGGAATGAATGATTTTGGTGGGTATCGCAAACGATACACCTGATCTAAAGTTCTCGAGTGGCGACTGCGCGTAGTGTAGGCAGGCCTCTCACTCGTTGGACCAACGACCTGTTAAGGAGGACCGGTCGTTGTGGAAATCCTTGGGGGAGGCCTTTGTCCAGCAGTGGACGTCTCGAACGAATGAACACCTGATAAAAATACAATTTAATTAGAAGAAAATACTACCTACTCCATTTAAAAGTACTTATTCAACGATAGGTACTTCACAAGAGGGGGAGATTGAAACCAAACTAAAAAGTATGACTTCGTCACAAGTCTAATAATATAATAGTCTAATATTTTAACCGCCTCCGTAGCTCAGAGGCAAAGTTCACTGGCTTTACACAGGAGATCGCGGGTTCGATTACCGGCGGGGTCAATTGTAAGACTCGGTTTGGTTGGTGGTAGGGCATTTTCTAAGCCCGCCTGGCTAGCTACCACCGTCTTATCTAAGTCTTGCCGCCAAATATCAATGTTGATATCATTGGTGTGTTCCGGCATGAAGATAAGATAGCCAGTTCCCCATTGCGTTGGGGAATCTTGGTAAGCCCGCTTCCATCTTCGGCAACATCGTCACTTACCACCATTTGAGATGTTTTCAAGGGCCTACCAATCGTGAATAAAAAAAAACAAAGTGAATTGACTGACGGACGAAATTACAAAGATGCGTTTTTTTCTTCTATTTCGGCTGCGGAAACCTAGAAAAAGATTTAAGGTAGGTACTTATAGTTCTAGTTATTCCTTCATGAATGAAATTGAGAGTGAAAGGCACAATGTATCCAAAATCGAACGTAACGAATAAAGATTGAATTCCTGTTTTGCAGACATTAAAACTGAAGCCATAATCTGGGGCTTAATTCACTAATAAATCAGGGCCCATACCGGATGGCCCCAAAGTTATGGGGGCACGATAAATTGGTCGTGTATTGACTGTTATGCTGGATATGGATACGATATGACCTCGATTGTGGTATATTTTATTAAAAGCCACACAATTACTAACCAGAAATCCTACTAATATTATAAACGCGAAAGTTTGTAAGGATGTATGTTTGTTACTCTTTCACGCAAAAACGACTGAACGGATCTTTCGTAGGTAGACAGATTAGGACCTGGATTAACACACATGCTACTTTTTTTCCACGCTCGCGAGCCACTTACGGCTCGCGCTCTGCGCACCCTCGAAAAAGTCATAGAAACGTTGTCCACGCGGCTGAAGCCGCGAGAAACAGCTAGTAAGTCATACTTTTTGACGTGAAATAGATGAACATCTTACTCGTCATCGCGGCGGGCATTCCAAAAAATAGCATTAGCAAAAACGTGTAGGTAGTTTCGAGGGCTTTACTATAACTATAGCAAATAGACAAATAACAATTATACAGTCTATAAAAGATTCGGCGACAGTACAATAGTATCATTATGTCACACCCCGGACACTGCATAAAACAGTCGTGAAATGACATTTCCAAAAACAAATGACGGAGCAAAAAAAAATCACGGCGAAATCCTATACGTTCAACAAACCAAACTATAACCAATCTGTATCAAGACGAGGGGGTGAGGTCGGAAGGCAGGAAGTGTTCATAATGTTATGTACGTTAGTACTAGTACACATATATATATATATATATACAGGGTGTAACATAAAGGTGTGGTGATACTTTAAGGTGGGCTTGTACCCATCAAACTGAACAACTTTCTCCATGGAACCCATAGTCAAATCGCAAAAAAAAATTTGGCTCTCCCATACTAACTCGATCAGCTGATCAGCCAACTTAGTATGGGAAGTTCAAATTTTTTTTTGCGATTTGACTATGGGTTCCATGGAGAAAGTTGTTCAGTTTGATGGGTACAAGCCCACCTTAAAGTATCACCACACCTTTATGTTACACCCTGTATATATAGACCGCGCAAGACTAAGTGACTTATAAAAAAAAATGATTCACGATAAAACTCGCGGTGAAGCCCCGACTTTTGCTCACCACGATTTTATACGACACCTATTAATTAAGCAATGTTTCGCGATAGAACAGTAGCTTGGTTCTAGTTTTTATGATAATGATAATGTATTTTATACTACACCTGCTCGGAAAGTATACACTCTAAGAAATTTCTAAACGCTGTGACAAAAAACCTTTAACTGATGGGAGTCGTCTAAAGAACTCGAACCCAGCGACACAGCCAATTTAGACGCTTGCAGATCTACAAACGTTGTCACCTCGTATAAGTTCTTCAAAATTAATATTTAAACGCAGTGACAACAAAACATTAACAGATGGGAGTCGTCTAAAGAACTTGAACCCAGCTACAAAGCTAATTTAAACGCTTCCAAAACCCGGCGATTGTCGACACGTCTACGGTGGTATGTCCCTATCACAAAGTGACTTTATCGCTGCGTTTAAGGTGGTATGTCCCTTTCACAAAGGTACCTTGTCGCTTTGTTTCAGGTGATATGTCTCTATCACAAAGTGAACTTTATCGCTGCGTTTAAGGTGGTATGTCCCTTTCACAAAGGTACCTTGTCGCTTTGTTTCAGGTGATATGTCCCTATCACAAAGGTACCTTGTCGCTGCATCTAAGGTGATATTGCCCTATCACAAAGGTGCCTTTTCACTGCGTCTCCCCGAAGTTTGTCGTAGCGACAACGTGAAACACAACCCTGGGTACGCCGGTGCTGTGCACTATGCTCTTCCTCAAAACCTTAAACATGCATAGACTGTTGCAGGCTTCAAAGAGGAGCGTGGCACTTCGCACCTGTTGCACATCTCACGAGGTTGTGTTACAGTTGTGTCACTATTACCATGATATTGATAATACATGGCGATAATGGCACAGCAGTTAGTCAACTTCCTGGGATGAGTAGTTGGAGCAAAGCGCCTTGCTTTTCTTTGAAGCCTTTATAAAATCTATATGTAACGAAGGTTTCAAAGAGTAGCGTAGTGCTAAGAATCTGCGTATCCAAGGGTTGAGGTTTACTCACGCTGCCGGCCTCCACGACAAACTTTGTGAAGAAGCAATGACAAGACCTGTAAAAAAAAACAGAAATACGTTTACGCAATTTATTAAAATTAAATATACTGTTACAATAATAGCGCACAAATCTTCACATCTACACGGCTTTTTGTCTTGTAAAGGGCCAATTTCTTGAATAAAGTTCCACTTTTCTGCTGGCCACTCGCTCCTGAAAATTAAAAAAAAAACAGTAAGACAAATATTTCGTATAATTACTTTGAAATACTTACAGGATACAGCAAAAGTAGAGGAGCGATCACTAAAGGGGTGAAATGGGGTCTTAAAGTATTGAAAATCAAAATTTTGATGGAGCTATCTGTATCCAAAATCCATGCGAACGAAGTTACGTGAAACTCCACTATTTAAGATATATTTATAAAATGTACCATGGGCTAATTTGGTTAAAATACATGTGTTAACTTTACTTACCAACAAAAGGGACTTGTCAGTTGTCGCCCACGGGTAGGCTTCCACTATCAGGTTCACTGCCTGCCTCTGACTGGTCAATGTTCTTTCCCTAATAAAAAAATATACATTATAATATAATACAGCAAAACTGCAGTTGCAGAAGAGCACCAAGATATATTATTCAAAATCGATCTCTAATGATGAGAAATGGGGTCCCAAAGTATAAGAAATAGAATTTCTAAAATTATTACTAGCTCTATCATCATTATATCAGCCGAAGGACGTCCACTGCTGGACATAGGCCTCCCCCAAGGATTTCCACGATGACCGGTGCTGCGCTACCCGCATCCAGCGTAAACACATAGCCGTTGGAGCAGTAAAGTTCTCGAGTGGCGACCGCGAACTGGAAAGCGTAGCGTAGGCAGACCTCCCACTCGGTGGACCGATGACCTGGAGAAGGTCGCGGGAAGCCGCTGGATCACTAGCTTACTAGCTTTTTTTATAGAAATGTCATCGTCATCATATTAGTCGACATACGTCCACTGCTGGACAAAGACCTTCCTAAAGGATTTCCACAGCAAGTGTTCCTGGACCACTAGCATCCAGCGGCTTCCTTGTCCTTTAACAAGTCACAAAATATACCGTAACTGCTTTATCTGGTGTAAATGTGACAAATGTTAGTAAAAAAAAAACCAAAATTTAAATAAGTTAGTATAATAGATGGTTGTGTTGTTGGAATGCACTGATATACGGATATTGTACTTACATGTTAGATGTTGATAGGTGCGGCAAATTTGCAGCATGGAGATCCATCTGTGAACTTTCCTACATACTCGCTATTTTCTTTTTCTTCGTAACACTAAAATAACTAGTAAAACAAATAGTTGTTTGAGGGATGACTAACGAGTAAAGATAGCTTGCTCACGCCCAAAGACAATGTGCCATGAGCTACACACGCCACTGTAAAGTGTAAGCAGTGTTGCCACCACTAGTCGTCTATTTAGATTGAATTTCAAAAAAAAATTAATAAAATAAATGTGTTTAAGTAGTTTAATAGATAAGTAAGTAAGTAGATAAGTAAATATGCTTATATAAGTAAATAACAAGCATCATTTACAAAATTGATTGAAATAAGGAAAACCATAACTAAATAATATCACTAAAAAATTAGGTATACCTACAACAGTGACTATGGAATAATAATTATGATCCTTTTACATATTATAACTTTCTGTCGAAAAATAATAACAGAGTATTCTATTCAAATCTTTCAAAACAAAGATATCATGAGTATTTTTTCAGCACTTATAACAACAGATAGTCTATTAAATTCTCTGAACCAAAGATTACATGAGCGTTTTTTCAGCACTTTTTAGCACTACAAGATAGTGCCTCGGTTAGTATTAACTAATTTGAGATGATGAGATGATGCCAAGGGCTTACCAATTGTGAATTTAAATAAAATATACTAGAGAGATTTTTCCTTTTTTTTAATGACGTACACTGTCATTTTTGGATTTAAATAAAACCACGTAGGTATTTAAATAATATAAGAAAACCGCTCATTGCTAAATCACAAACGATGATGAGGTGAGGACGTGAAGCTAATTTGAATACAGTGAATTTTTCGATGTTTTTTTACTGATTCACTGGCGTAGTGGTTAGCACCTCTTACTTCTAGATCAAGGTTCAAGCACATATCATGTACATTTATACATAAATTTTGAGCATAATTTGTTCAAGCAATCATAATTCCAAATCTTAGAATTATGTTCCATTACACTTTTCGGGATACACGTTAGCTTAAAGGTTTTTTTGCTGGATAGATCTGATACTGGCCCTGATGCTTTGTTGTGTTCCTCCCCGTGGTCTATATTGTATATTGTTCGGAGACTTGGAAATGAAGCTGTCATACAGCTTAGGCCCGCATGCAACGGTTTATCAGGCGGAGATGTACGCGTTAGTAAAATGCGCACAAGAAAACCTTCTTAGGTCCTATAAAAATATAAACATAGTCATATGTTCGGATAGTCAGTCGGCCCTTGTGGCACTGAAATCCCATGAAATTGATTAACCCTTGAGTGCGCTGCTGCCCTCGACCAGCTGGGGAGACTAAAAAAGGTCACCTTATACTGGGTGCCGGACATAGCGGCGTCATGGGTAACGAAATAGCAGATGAGCTTGCAAGAACCAGAGCAGAGACACCAGCTATTAGACCTGACTCAATAGTGGAAGTGTCACGTTGCACGGGAAAAATAATGCTGAAGGAATGGGCAAATGAACAGAGTAAAGCACTCTGGGCAAATTCTCCAGGCCAAAAGCATTCGAAAATGCTCATTTCTGGTTTCTCTCGGGGTTATACGTCTAGAGCACTGCAATTGCTAAAGCCTGGACTTCGAGCTCTCGTCAGAACTCTGACTAGCCACTGCAAGCTTAATAAACACCTGAATCAAATGAAGCTTGCAGTCTCAGACGAGTGCCGATTTTGCCTCGAAGAAGAGGAGACACCTCTTCACTTACTCTGTGAGTGCGAGGCACTCGTCCAAGCCAGAAGTCGCTCCCTGGGTGGGCCAATGGTAGCATCAGAGGGCATCAGAGAGCTTGATCCCAAGTGCATCGTCCAGTTTATCAGAACTATTGGCCTTGAGGAAATTATATAACAGGGTCAGTGATCACAATAGATCTTGTAGGTCGCGGTGATCCATTAGGACCCTCCCTTGGTCCTATTCCCCTCTTACTCAATAATAATAATGGGCTATATTGTACAATTTTTAAATTAAAAAATAATTAAAAATTGACAGTGTATGTTATTCAAACAAAAATCATAGTCTATATACTAACTATGCTGCTATCTAGTGGTGCAATGGAGAAGTGCTGAAAATAACAATCATCCAACTTTGCAAGCAGAAATTTATATGCAGACTGTTGTTGTCGTTTATTATTCAGTTTCATATTTCTAAATCTTTATATTTATCATTATTTATCTTTAAAATGTATTATTCAGTTTCAATTTTCGAAAAAATGCTTTTCACACATAATAAATACAATTTTGAGGTACGGATATATATAGGTGGAGGACAAAAGATATAGGGTATATATAGGTGGAGGACAAAATATTTTCTGATTTCATTAATTTCAATTATTTTTTTGACATACAAAATGCATTTATAAAACAACTTACACAACAATAAATTAAATTACAACAATATATAAATTAATACAATAACAAAATAACTGGTATGCCAAAACATACAAAATTGTTGACGACAAGGGTCAAAATAAATGGTTATCTACCAAACAGCCACCGCAGGATAAAAAAAATCCTAAATTAGTCCAAAAAGGCTGAACTGGTAACACTAAAAAGCAAATCTTAACAATAAAAGCGCAGGCGTTCGTAGCTATAATAGCTATATATAACATTGCGACAAAGGACTTTGTAAAATGCTTAATGTTGATTTAACGTAGTCACAAAGGTCTTGTAACTCTCTGTTTTAGTATTTTTAAAGCTCAGTCATGTACCTATGTAAAAAACAAAGGCCTTTGTGGATTACAATATTGACTGAGTATCAATGTAGCATTAACGAATTGTTTAAACCTACCTTGTCGACAGTACAAAACTTTGTGACACTACGTACAAGGGAACATAGACGCTATGTAAAAAGAGTTTCGACAAAGTGGATTCCAACGTAAACTTTGTGGTAAACAAACGCAAGGCTTGAAGGTAACATCTGACTTATGTTCGCATTGATGGATTGTTAACCTCCTTTTGTGGAGATGACTAAATCAGAATAAAATTAAACGCTGCGTACACAGAAAACTGGTTACACTGTTAAAGTTCGTAAAAAAATGATTCGACAAAAAAGATTATTACGTCACGTTCGATTTTACCGAAATACACCGTTTAAAAGATATGTCAGGGTCACAAAAAATTTTCGACAAAGGGATTTACGAACTTAAACGGCTCTTTTTTTTTTGAGTGTATAGCTCGTTCGGGTGGAAACTTCCAAGTTAAATTTGACCCACTTCCCGGTTTCTGATTGAGCTGAAATTTTGCATGCATATTTATATCGCGTGACAATGTAATATCAAAAGCTTGTACCTAAAAGTTTTAAGGGTTTTTCGAAAAATATTTTTTAAAGGGGACATGAAGTAATTCATTTCTGTGATACATATGCGTGTCGTAAAACTTAAGGAAAATCTGTTTATTCACGGGCTAAGTGTGCGGTAAATGTGTATGAAATGAAAACCTATTATATAACACCTCAGATAAAAAAAAAAACAGATAGAATGCTGCGAACTGTCAAGATGAAGCCAATTTATAGGGTTCCGAAGTCATTGAACCCTTATACTTTGGCTATGTCTGTCTGTCCGTCTATCCGCGCCTTGGCTCATAGAATATTATAGTACTAGAAACAGATATGTTATATATAAGGACAGGTAGATAGGTTACATGCGTCCTAAAAGTGAAGCAAAAAAAAGATGCCAATTGGCATCTCTTTTCTTAGTAGCATTCGGTGCAACGGAAGCGAACTACCTACAATATTGTGTGTGTAAATGGGTTCGATTTTCAAATGTTTTTTGTTAGTGCATATCCCATCTATGGTAACAAATCTCTGACTAGAAAGCTGTAATTTGGCATGGGTATACATATTAATCACGCCAACAAAGTGGTACAATAAAATCTTGAAAAAAACGGGTGGGGCTGTGTCGGGGCACACGGCCGTTGGTTTTAACGTGAATACGTCTCGTAACGGGTAATATGTAGTTACTATATAAAATATTATTATTTATGTATGTCATCATAAGAAGTCCTCTGGGTACACATGTTTTGTTTATGATGGCAACTTTTTCATTTAATGGGTTCAGGAAATAAATCAACTAAACATATAATTACTGTATTATAACTTTATACGCAGCAAAATGACCTTCAAAATGGCGGGGCTGCCCCCTCCCCCGCGCGCGATGTGTTACAGTCCTTACTTAGCGTAATAAATTCTTTGATTCTTTAGCTATCAAGTGATGTAAACGAAATTTGGATGGAGATGATAGATATGTAGCTACAACACTAAACTGTATCCCCCGATTTTGTTATCATTCGTTTTTTTGGATTGCATCCCTATGGAGGTAATTTTAAAGACGTATTCACGTCAACAAATATTTTAGGATACTTACCTTCCCTATATGTAAAGAGGGGTGATTTTTTTTCATTGACGTACCCTATCGTGTGGGGGTGGGGTATCGTTAAATAGGTCTTTCAAAACTACTGAGAGTTTGCCAAAACCATTTTTCTATCAGGGTTTGGTTTGCGAAATATTAAGCTTTAAAAGTGCATATTATTGTTAGAGTCGAGTATCTTTCCCCTACCAGCTAAACCGCTATTTCAGGACATCTGAAAAATATTGTGAATAGTAAGACACATAATCAATTTAAGAGAAAAGCTATCACGGCTAAGTATACTTTCTTAGTTTATGAGTAATAGTCGAGAAACTTAAAGTTCATAGATTTTCCATACAAAATATTCTATTACCAAATGCAAATATAGTTTTGTTTAAAATCTTTATATATAAAAATTATGTGTCACGTTGTTTGTCCGCGATGGACTCCTAAACTACTGAACCGATTTTAAATTTGATTTGCACACCGTGTGCAAATCGACCCAACTTGAAAGATAGGATAGCTTACATTTTAATTTATAGTCGCAATAATTAAGTCATTAAGGTATTTAAAGACAGTCATAAAACGATGTCCACGTGGACGAAGTAGCGGGAAAAAGCTATATACATATATTTATTGAAAAGATTACGGAAACCTACTTTTTTGTGTAATATGCGTGTTTTCGAAGACGCACATACTCTCGAGTATTTTGGAGTAGTTATGATGTCTTTATGCGTGTACAGTGTACGACAAGTTTGGAGTAGTTTTGATTGACTTCATATAATTTACGCGAGGTTATATATCTGAACATTTTTTATTTTGAGGTTAACGCCTCCTTGTGTGATTGATTACCTACCTTTCCTCGCAGCTGAAGTATAGTAAGTGAAGTATGAAGTATATAAGAGCGTCGGTGGCGCAATGGCAAGAGCCGCTACCTCCTGTCCGGCAGGTCGTGGTTCGAGTCCTGCCACGTACCAATGTGTTTTCGAATTTCGATCTCATATGTACGTTTATCCGATGCTCTTACGGTGAAGGAAAACATCGTGAGGAAACCTGCACACATCTGCGAAGAAACTCGAAGGTTGTGTGTGAAGTTACCCGCACTGGGCCCGCGTGGTCGACTAAGGCCCGATCGCCCTAACTCAGGGTAGGTTCGAGCCCCTCGGTGGGGACTTATATATGAGCTGATGTGATGATGATGAAGTTATATATAAAGCATAGTGTCCACCTCGAGAGAAAAGTGCCTTTCCCAACACGTGTAAATTAAAGTCAACTCTCGTGTTACAAACTAAACTCTCGTTGGTGAATTGATCACTATATGCTCTCGGTAAACAATATAGATACTATTTTTATGGCGTCAGCCGGCTTTGTTTGAAAAACGCGAGAAAGGGCTCAAAACATTTCTGTATGGGAGCGTGGCCACGCGTGGCATAATGACAATATAAATCTACATAATTTTTTTAAATCCGGCATACCATAAAACTTATATTTTTCGATAAGGAATATAAATATGAACCGAAAATATTCAAGGAAATTTTGGCGTAGAACGTCACGTTGCTGAGATATTTGGAGTTAAAGGTTGTCACAATACCGGTCACTGTATCTATCTAGGTCACGAATTTACCTCTCTGTCTCACAAAATATCTCAGCAACGTTTGGCAACGTGACGGTTTATGCAAACAATCAAGACTATTTACTACGTAAGTTTGGTCAAAATCTAGTTTTTTATTTTCGGTTTGTATTTGCATTCTCTATCGAAAAGTTTAGTTTCAAAGATTTCAAAAAAAATGGATGTATTTAAATTGTCACTAAACCAAAAAGGATATTGCCCTTTAAACTTTTACAATGGTGTCTTTTACCTAATAATTAGGCATTTAAATGATTCCCTAACATGCGTTTTAGGGAGTGCAATCTTGCAGCTAAATTTCAATTTCGGTTTTTGCAAGATTTAAGAGGTCTAATCTCGCAAGATCTCGGAATTTTGCGATATCTCGGAAATCAGATAATTATTTTTAATTACCTTACTTTTTCTTTTTAAGGGCAATAAAGATGCAGAACGGGCCTTTGGTGTATGAGGTGGGGTCTTGCGGACCCCAGTCTTAGTTTTTTGAGGATTACTTCATCATTTTTAAGCCCAAGAGGTTCTAGTTTCAGGTAATCTCAACATTTATAAAGCTGAATTTGATAGAATTAGTTCTTTCATAATCTGCAGTGACTATAAAGATATTGACAGATATTGGGGTGTGTGTGTTTTATTTGCCCCGAGTATTTGTTGCCACGAGAAGAAGAAGAAGAATGTTGAATTGAATTTTTTTATAGTTTTTACTCTTATTTTAATTTGAAAAACATGAATACCAACCATTGATACGAACTTACTTTTGATGACTTTAATTGACTTTAATTGTAATTATAACTTTTTTGTGCTTCTCGACACCTATTTCTGTTTAATTTTTTTCTATCATTAAAAACTTTTCTTAATAATCTGTGTAAGGTTATTACTTCCTTTATAGACTATATTTCAATATACAATAAAAAAAACATGTATTTGAATCTTGGTTTTATAGATAAACTAATATAAAATTAAGGATCATTGGGGTCCGTTGGACCCCACCTTGTACACGGCGTAAGTTTTCAGCGATAATAATGAATCAGTATGACGTGAAGGGATTTCTTATGGGCGGGTTTTCAAAATCATTTGAAATCTTCGTCAAGAAAAAAGTACATAATTTACTTCTTTCATTATGGTTCAAAAAGACAAAACGTTTCGGCCCACGACCCACACATAAAAAGCATTAGGAACCTTACTTAACGAAACAGGGTCAGAGCTATAAAAGAAGACGAGAGCAAGTCTGAGCTTCAACTGGAGGATATTGAACCTCCTTGGTACCCAAAACGTACCTTCGTAATTGGAGCAAGTAGACACGTTGTTATTTGGGTAAATTGGGTGTGGCAAGGAAAAAACCATAAAATATGAGATAAGCTTTCTTTGCGGATTCGCGAGATTGTTTCTGTAGGCATGTCCTGATTCTGAAATAAGTCCTTTTATTTATCCTTACTCTTGTCGCAAACATTATTATCGCGCTTTTAATGTATCTGTACAGTACTTATAAGAATCATAATTATTATGTCAGCGAGCTATGCTCAGAGTTTCCCTGCGCGATCGAATCAGAAATAAGGAGATTTGTAGGAGAACCTTTAGAAGGAGAACAAAAAAAGACAAAGACGAAAAAAGACAAAGACAAAAAAGACAGACAAAAAAGACAAAGACAAAAAAAGACAAATAAAAACGCTAAACACGTTAAAAAACCGATTTCCATTGCAACAACTTAGTAAAGTTTTGCATTATTATTTTTGGTTTTTGTTAAATTTCTAATAAAGTACAACACCGATTTTGATAAAATTTATATGTGACCACACGGAAAGCACTAGCTTTCAAATATAAAAAGAATCATCAAAATCGGTTCACCCAGTCAAAAGTTGGACGTAACAAAAAAATACAGTCGAATTGAGAACCTCCTCCTTTTTGAAAATGTTTTACCAAGTTGTGTGTGTGGGTGGGTGTGCGTGTGTGTGTAGGTGGGTTGGCGTGTGTGTGTGTGTGTGTGTGTGTGGCAGGTGACTACTAGGTTGGTATTTGAAACCAAGTCAAGGGTTCCGTTTTCTTCGGAACGGTACCCTAAAAACCCTACAAAAAGAAGCTATGAATAAATACATCGAAAAATCACACACCGTCATCTGGCCCTAAACTGGGGTTACCTGTATGGAAACCAGAGACTGATATATAATTATTCACGTTTAAATACATACTCGTACCTATACAGATAGATATTTTACACTTAAACACAGAGCTATCAAACTTGTTCAAAAAAATACCTTGCCCAGGGTGGGAATCGAACCCACTACTCTCGGCCCAGCAGGCCGCTGGGCCAACGGGTCAGTCATCCATCGACTAAGTACAGAGTGTTCACAAAAATGCATTCGTTGCTAACTAAAAATATGAAGTTAACCACAAGATAACAGAGATTAATAATTTTAAACAAAAAAAAACCGACTTCGAACAGGAAACTAAGCTTTCCCTCGATTTCTCTGGGATGCCATCATCAGATCCTGGTTTCCTTATCATGGTACCACCCTTGGGATATCTTTTTATTTTTATTTTTTTTATTCACTATTGGTAAGCCCTTGGTATCATCTCACCTGATGTTAAGTGACGATGATGCCGAAGATGGAAGCGGGCTTACTAAAGATTCCCCAACTTAATGGGAATCTGGCTATCTTATCTTCATGCCGGAACACATCAATGCTTTCAACTTAGATAATATGGTGGTAGCTAGCCAGGCGGGCTTAGAAAATGCTCTACCACCAACCAAACCGAGTCTTATAAGTTGACCCCGCCGGGAATCGAACCCGCGACCTCCTGGTGTGAAGCGAATGAACTAACCATTACGCCACAAAACAAAAAAAAAGAATCATCAAAATCTGTTCATAAACGACGAAGTATTCGAGAACACACAAAAAATTAAAATATACTGTCGAATTGAGAAATCTAAGCCGGCTTCCGGCTTTGTGGGTAGATCGTCCTTGGTGGATGATATTAGGTATTATTCAAATGTCGTATGTAGGTATACTCGTATGATAGATTACGTGACATTTTCCCAAAATCAACCTTGATGTGTTTCGAGACGAATTTTAGAGACAAAATAATAATTACCTACATCTCGTCGAGTGTAAATTAATCTTTAACGCAAAATTGAATGAGAAATGAGATAAGTCTAATGCCTCTTTCACACAGAAGGGTTTAGTGATTAAACGAAAAAAAACCGACTTCAAACGCACTAGTCGCCACTACGATTTTCGAAGGTTCCCTTCGATTTTTCTTGGATGCCATCATCAGATTCTGGTTCCCTGATCATAGTACCACCATTGGGACATCTCCATTCCAACAAAAAAAGAATTATCAAAATTCGTTCATAAACGACGAAGTTATCCGCGAACACACATAAAAAAAAATTAAATATATATGGTCGTATTGATTGAATACGACCATAGGGGTTCGAGCCTACCCTGAATTAGGGCGATCGGGCCTTAGTCGACCACGCGGGCCCAGTGCGGGTTGGTCGACTTCACACACAACCTTTGAGTTTCTTCGCAGGCGTGTGCACGTTTCCTCACGATGTTTTCCTTCACCGTTAAAGCAATCGCTAAGTATGTACGTAAGTTTTTGAAAAACTCATTGGTACATTGGCCGTCAAGATTTGAACCCGGCACCTCTGGTTAGAAGGACAGAGTCGTTACCGGTTGAGCCACCGACGCTTTTTCATAATTTCATACTACCATCAATATATGTATTATCAATATACTAACAATCACTACTTATGACTTACTTGACTTATTATCCTAATCCTAAGTCCCCTAGGTGGCGTCCATTCAATATTGGGCCGCCGCTTAACTTCGACTCATGACATGACAAACTGATCGCCTTCAAATCCGTTGCCACTGAGCGCCGCTAGGTTTTGCGACAGATATCCCAAAGTTGTTCGTTTGAGATCTTCTCGTGTCACTATACAGGGTGCAACGTAAATGTGCAGTGGTACTTTAAGGTGAGCTTGTATCATGAAACTGAACAACTTTTGTTTTACAACTTTGCTAAACTTGAGATTTTTTTTTAAATTTTTCATACATATCTGTGTGCTGATTGGCCGGTTTTAATTTCCCATAGTTTTTCGTTCGAGATCGTCTCGGGTAAGTATACAGGGTGCAAAGTAAAGGTGCAGTGATACTTACTTTAAGGTGACTTTGTATCATTAAAATGAACAATATATGCTAATCTCGAGATTTTTTTGAATTTTTCATACAAATCTGTATGCTGATTAGCCGGTTTTGTATGAAAAAAAAATGCGATTTCACTAAATTTTTAGAATAGAAGTTGTTCTGTTTGATGAGTACAAGCCCACCTTAAAGTGTCACTGCACCTTTATGTTACACCCTATATACCTACCAAGAATCTCTGAACTACGACGCTATAAACAGATTCATCTAATCGAGGTCAAGTAATGTAGGTTTTTTATTTTGGATCCGGGTCCGGAGAGTATCGCGAATCGTTTAATTCGTGTAAACCATTCCTTAGTTAGTCGTTCGGTAAATTGCTGGCGTATGTGCTACTGTGAGGAGATTATTAATGTTTACTAAGTACATATTGTTTGCGGTAGGTACTTACTTAGCTATAGAGATTGGTGAAAGCAAAAATTGATTATAAACACTTTGTTCGTATAATTACTTTTATTCCATCGCTTTTAGCTTTATAATGCAGCTTATTAAACAAGCGTACTTGAAATTTCATAATATCACAAATCTTATATATGTATATATATAAGAAAGTTGTGTTAGTTATAACCATTTATAACTCAAGAACGGTTGGACTGATATCGCTAATTCTTTTTTGTTGAGTTCGTTATTGTCAGGAGAAGGTTTTAGGGTAGGGTAGTGTAATGTAGTCTAGGGTAGGGTAGGGTAGTGTATGCTAGTATTAACCGCCTCCGTAGCTCAGAGGCAAAGTTCACTGGCTTTACACAGGAGGTCGTGGGTTCAATTCCCGGCGGGGTCAATTGTAAGACTCGGTTTGGTTGGTGGTTGGTAGGGCATTTTCTAAGCCCACCTGGCTAGCTACCACCATCTTATCTAAGTCTTGCCGCCAAATATCAATGTTAATATCATTGGTGTGTTCCGGCATGAAGATAAGATAGCCAGTTCCCCATGGCGTTGGGGAATCTTGGTAAGCCCGCTTCCATCTTCGGCAATATCGTCACTTACCACCAGGTGAGATGTTGTCAAGGGTTTACCAATTGTAAATAATAATAAAAAAAAATAAGGTAAGGTACTATAGGGTAGGGTAGGATAGGATAGGGTAGGGTAGGGTAGTGTAGGGTAGGGCAGGGTACGGTAGTGTAATGTAGTGTAAGGTGGAAAGAAGTTCGCCGGGACAGCTAGTGTTTTTGCGTGTGTTTTTGAAGTCTTTATCACTTTTTGTATGGAAAATCTATGAACTTTTTCAAATTTAACTGCACATCTTAAGTTGGTCGGGTATTACTTCCTAAATAAGGCTGCATTACCGTGTTCATTTTCCTTATTTTTTCTTTCTTAACGTGTGGCACAATATTAACCGTACTTACCCAAGGGATAGACAATGGTTGCCTGGTGTTGCACTTAGCATCACCCGCGTTCAAATGTAGGGCATTTAGATTAACACCTACGGACAAGTGCAACGCGACCTTCATACACATCTGAAATCAGATGTGCGGGCTTCCTCACCATGTTTTCCTTCACCATTAAAGCAATCGGTAAGTATATGTACGTAAGTTTCGAAAACTCATTGGTACATTGACCGTCCGCATTTGAACCCGGGACCTCTGAGCCGAGTCGTTAGCGTTAAACCACCGACGCTTTTTTCCTTATATATTAGTTATCTGCCCTGCTATTTCTACTATTTACTTTCTGGTTTTCTGTAATAGCGGTTTGGCTACTAGGGGGTGGGGAAATGTAACTATAACAAAATTCGCCACTTAAAATGTAATATTTGGTAGACGAATAAATTATCGAAAAAAAATATCATAACAAACCCTACATAGTTTTAACTACCTATGGGATACATAAATAATAAAAAAACACCACCAATTTACATGTAGGAGAAGTATGTACCCTTTAATCTTTTTTTAATTTTTTTTCCTTGCGATTATAGGCATCACATAGGTGTTTTATAATTATACCAAATTTTAGCTTTATAGCTGCAATATTATTTGAGCTAAGCAGCTGTGATATCCCGACGGACAGACAGACGGATATGTCGTAACTAATTAACCACCTCCGTGGCGTAATGGTTAAGTCCATTAGCTTCACATGAAGAGATCGCGGATTCGATTCCCGGCGGAGTCTAACCTTGTAAGACTCGGTTGGTTAGTCAAAGGGCATTTTATAAGCCCGTCTAGCTAGCTACCACCATCGTGTCTAAGTCTTGCCGCCAAACATCAACTTTAACAGCAATGTGTTCCGGCTTAAATATAAGATAGCCAGCTCCCCATTGCGTTGGGAAATCTTGGTAAGCCCGCTTTTATTTTCGGCATCACCATCACTTACTACCAGGTGATATGATGCCAAGGGCTTACCAATTATGATAAAAAAAAAAAGGATTCCTAATTTTATTACGGAAACCTAACAATACATCTCACAGATTAAAAATGTCAGAAAACAGCTTCTGCTTAAATAACTGTTCCTACTAAGCTTCAATTTCTGTTAGTTATATAGTACGTTCTATACTTTCGTTAAATAACTACATTTTTTCATTAGAACAAAGAGACTTATAGCATTACTAGCTGTCCCGGCGAACTTCGTACCGCCTTACATTACATTACACTGCCCTGCCCTACCCTACACTACCCTACACTACACTACACTACCCTACCCTACACTACCCTATCCTACCCTACATACACTACACTACACTACCCTACCCTACACTACTCTACACTACCCTACACTACACTACCCTACCCTACCCTACACTACCCTACCCTACCCTATCCTATCTCTCAAGTTGGATTGAACTGCACATGGTGTGCGAATTTTATTATAATCGGTTAAGTGGTTTAGGAGTCCATTGAGGACAAACATTGTGACACGAGATTTTATATATTAAGATTATAATAATTACACGAATTAATTAAAATTTAAAACCCGACAGAAAAAAAACTTAATCACTCTTATTGGTCAGTCTGACAAAAATGTATCCTATGTCACTTGCGGGATTAAGATGAATCTAACGACACCTCGAATTCCAAAATCCATCAAGCCGCTGCTACAGAGCGTGCCAAAGAAATAAATAAATAAATATACATACATACATGCATACATATATACATACATAAATAAATACTTACGTACTTAAATGAGAAAAACATAACCCCTCCTTTTGGCGTAGTCGAGTAAAAACCCTAAATACTACTTCTTTTCCGATTTGCTTCAGTTTTCTGTCAAATTCTAGAAATAACAACATGACATGTTATACATGTATGTACTACAATATTTAATACTCAATTCCTTTTGAAATAAATTTGATTTTTATCAAATCTTTACCTAAATTACGTTTTATGTTCATGCATTATCCTGGTCTTTATAATAAAGTAATAAAAATAGAATATCCACTAGAACAAATAATTGTTTTGGCTAAAACTTAGATTTTATTTTGCTATAGAACTTTGAAGTAGCAAATGGATGGGTTCAGCTTGTAATCAGGGTCCTTGGTCGTTCAGTCAGTAATTAAATTCTGGCAAATTGACTACCATTCAAAAAACGTATCAAATGTTGATTCAGAACACAATAGTCAGCTGACGAGGTAATAAATACTATATTTTATAAAAACTAATAATAAGATAATTTTATTAAAACTACCTATGTATAAAAACTATTATAAGCAGCATTATTATGTTTTGAAGGTCACAGGAAGCCACTGTAGCCGTAGACCTTTGTTTAGCACAGGACATCTTTTAGCTGATATCATGATGTGTATGTCTCAGCCATCTAGCTTAATTAGCCATTAAATTAACTGCCTACCCATTTAATGGTGCCGTTCAACTAACTGCCTGAATGTATATTCAGCTATTTAATCAAACAACTAGGAAAATTTTGCTAGCCGGGTAGTTTAGATTCACACCTCACCTAAGGGGGGTGGTGGGAGGAAGAAGGGGACATTTTTCAGTGGACGGAGCCCCTCTGGAGCTCCTAGTTCTATATTTTCAGGTATAAACAAACACTACGAACCTAACTAAATAAGTCAAGGGT
Organism: Coleophora flavipennella; assembly: GCA_947284805.1. Classification (NCBI taxonomy): domain Eukaryota; kingdom Metazoa; phylum Arthropoda; class Insecta; order Lepidoptera; family Coleophoridae; genus Coleophora; species Coleophora flavipennella. Next base: position 6,594,368 of record OX369285.1, on the reverse strand, counting down.
TCTCCGAAGTTCCGAGCTCGCTTCACTCGCTCCTGCTCTAGTTTCGATTGTTCCATTTCTCAGTTTACAGAGCCGCTTCGGAGCTCCTACTTCTGTATTTGCTTCGCTGGTTTAATGAATGACCTAAGCATCAGCCAGCAAAGTCATTAAATGTATTATAATTCAGCCAGTTAGTTGAATGTCGCCATATAATGAACCGGCTAGGCAGTTAATTGAATAGCTAATTTAACCAGTTGGCTGCAACATGTCGTCATCATCAGCATTATATCAGCTGAAGGACGTCCACTGCTGGACATAGGCCTCCCCCAAGGATTTCCACGACGACCGGTTCTGCGCTACCCGCATCCAGCGGCTTCCCGTGAGCTTCACCAGGCCATCCGTCCACCGAGTGGGAGGCTTACCTACGCTACGTTTTCCGGTGAACGTTCGCCACTAGAGAACTTTACTGCCCCAACGGCCATCTCTTTCAATGCTCTGTCGCCCACTGCCACTTAAGTTTAGCAATTCTGAGAGCTATGTCGTTTATTTTGTTTTTCTTACGGATCTCCTCGTTTCTAATTTGATCACGCAGAGAAACTCCCAGTAAACACCTACCTACTTGTTGAGAAGCTCTACTGAGACCATCGAGCGTTGTGTATAAGTCGTCCATAGTCTCAGCCATGACCACGATATCGTCAGCGAATCGAAGGTGGGTGATGTACTCGCCGTTGATATTAATGCCGAGTCCCCCCAGTCCAAAGCTTAAAAACATCTTCCAGGGCGGCGGTGAACAGTTTCGGAGATATGACGTCTCCCTGTCTCACCCCTCGCTGCAACTGGATATGTTCCGAATTTTGATCCTGGAGGCGAACCGACAGGGTGGCGTTTTCATACAAATACTTCAGTACCTCGATATATCGATAGTCAATTTGGCACCGCTGATGAGACTGTAACACAAGCCAAGTTTCGACCGAATCAAAGGCTTTCTCATAGTCCACGAACGCAAGCATGGTGGCTGATTGTTCTCTTCAGTCTTCTGTATAATCTACCGCAGCATATGTATGTGGTCTATGGTACTAAAGCCTTTTCGGAAACCGGGTTGTTGGGGAGGTTGTAAGTCGTCAAACCTGCGTGCGAGACGATTCGTAATGACTATCGAAAACAGCTTGTAGACATGGCTCAGAAGTGAGATGGGTGGGTCTGTAGTTCTTCAGCAGGGAATTTTCGCCCTTTTTGAAGAAAACCACGACCACACTTCTGTGCCATTCCTTAGTCGTTTTCCCTCGAGTACAACGGAATCAAATAACTTCTGAAGAGCTTTGAGTACCGGTGTTCCACCTGCTATCAGAAGTTCAGACGTGATTCCATTATCACCCAGTGCCTTATTGTTCTTGAGCTGTTTGAGAGCCATTCTTATCTCGTATAGGCTGACGTCCGGGATATCTTCAGTATAGTGTCGGTTTAGTCTGACTCTTGGGTCTTTAGCCAGATCGCTGACAGGCAGACGTGTGGTCTTGTTTAATTGTCCGTAGAACTTCTCAACTTCTTCCAGCAACTCAGTATTAGACTCTATGATCCTGCCATCCTCAGTCTTCAGCTTGTTCAGTTGGTTTTGTCCAACAGACTGATCTTTCGCGAACACTTTTGAGCCTTCGTTGTTCTAAATCGTCTCTTTAATTCTATAAAATTATTTAATACAATTTCTCCAATTTGAAATATACATATAATTTATCTTGACTGCATAGTTGGGTTTTTAAATGATTACCCGAGTTGAAGGAAAAAATATTGACATCATGAATTTTCTGCTACTTACTCGTTTTCTAATCATTTTCAATTTTGGATCTTATCAGCTCCTAAAACTCGACGTCGGAGGAACATTCTATTGCAAACACATTACTTATTTACAAAGAAATACGTATATGTACCTGTGTAGATAGATGTAGATCCTAAATTTGTTTCTGAATATTTTAAGAGCACAAAGCTTGGGTTACATCCTCTACTAGCTAAATAGATACGTAGGTAAAAACTGAAGCAAATGCGGAGGGTAAACATTATTTTGCAAAAGTAAGTGTCAACAAGCAAAATATATTTTGCTAACTGCCTCCATGGCGTAATGGTTAAGTCCATTAAGTTCATATTAGGAGGTCGCGAGTTCGATACCTGGCGGAGTCTCACTTTGTAAGACTCGGTGTGGTTGGAATGTTAGAATCCTCTAGATTAGAACATAAATATTTGCAATGGCAATATTATTGTAAGGACGTAGTCTGACGTCACATCCTATTTCATTAGCATTATAGCTGCGTGTGCGCTATTGCCACAAGCATGGTACCAATGTATCCTAACTTAAAAATATAAAAATACAGTCCATTTCATAAATTTACTGAAGGGTATTTTATTATTAGACCAGCACCCTTCAAGTTGGCCCTTCGAACCTTCAAGTTGACAGTTCAACCTTATGGTTGAAGTTAATTAGTGCATCGACCGTAAAAGTGATCCACGTGCTGAGTGAATCCGAGGGAAACCCAGCTTGCAATTGAGCTGGGAAGTGCATCGTGCCGTCGTCTGCTATTGGACTACGTTCACCGACGCCCCTAGGTTTGGTCTATAACCTAACCAAGGTATTTATCCTCAATTTACGTCGTTGTGCCCGGAGGAAGTCGTGGTGACCTACAAAGTACCTACCTACTACGACTTAATCGTCACGTCATACATATCTTGTACCTATACAAGTTTTTGATCTGCGTGCAAAACAATAAAAATTTTCAAGATAATAATTATGAATTGTGGGAAACAAAATTGTGTGTGAAAACGTTGTGCGTAAATTACGTAAAAAGGTTACATTCCGTCCATTTTCCACGTTGCGCTACAACACCAAGTAACAAGTTGGTTCTTGTCTTGCCAAAGAGTATAACACTTCCTTCCGCGCCACGATATTCTCGCGCTGATTGGTTCCTGCTCGCCGGAACGACGCTGATTGGTGCTTGATGACGCATATAGTGAGTGTGAACTTTTGTTGTGATTGGTGGACCAGAAAATTGTTTCAATTTCGTTTGTCATTTGTCGCCATCTTGCTTGCGTTACTTTACTTTGGTTTCGTGATAATTGCGTTTCATTCATAGTTTAATATTATAATTATCTAAGTCCTTAAGTATTGTAAAGGCTCTGTACTTAAAAACTATTGTGCAACAATGGAAGACAAGGAAAAGTGGATAGTGGCCAGGGGCGCAACAAAGGGCACAATTACCAAAATCTTTAATTTGTGCAACAATAAAACCGAACTGGAAGGCGCTTCGTTGGAGCTCCTACAGGTAAAATTACAACATCTGAAAGACAATTTTAGTGAATTCAAAGAATTAAATATTAAAATTACATCACTTGGAGACGAACAAAAAGCCAGTAGGCGAGAGTCAATATCCGTCTACCAAGATTATGAGGAAAAGTACCTGGTAGCCCTATCCTTGTTACAGAAGGCTATCAAGGAAAGATGTGTTCCAGTGTCCTCGCCGTTGCCGCCTGACCGCCCCACCTCTATTTGTACAAAATTACCTAAAATAGAAATTAAAAAATTCGAAGGAAAAGATGGTGAGTACTATCCCTTCATAAATCTGTACAACAGTTTAATTCACTGTGATAAAACCTTGTCAAACCTACAAAAATTGTACTATTTAAGAATGTATTTAAGTGGAGAACCCCTAGACTTAATTAAAAACTTAACCTTAGAGAATGATAATTACGAACAAGCACTAAAGTTACTGTCAGACAGATATGATAATGTAAACAAAACTGTCACACAGCATGTAAATTATATTTTAGATATAAATCCTGTCACAAAGTGTACCGCTGAGTCGTTGAGGTCCTTTATTGCTCAAGTCAAGCAGAGTTTGAGTGCACTTGAAAGTCTCAAACAGCCAGTCCATCACTGGGATGCCTTGTTGGTTCCTATGTTAACCAGAAAAATCGACCACTATACAGTTAGGTCTTATTATTTAGAGCAAGGTAATGCCAAGGACTTTCCCCATGACATAAACCACCTTTTAACCTTTTTAGAAAAAAAGGCTTTAGCCTTGGAAGCTACCGATTCATCAAACAGGAAGTACGGGGGTACAGGCAGCATCACTGGTAGTCCTGCTAGAACTTCTCAGCGGACCAGCCTCCTAACAAGGAAGGAAACATGTGAGTTTTGCCACTCCTCTGACCATAAAATTTTTAAATGCCCTAAATTTAAAACGGCAACAATAAATCAAAGATTAAAGTTCATCGAGGAGACCAAAAGATGTAAGCTTTGCTTAAATCAACACACTAATAAGTGCTTCTTCAGGTTCAAATGCGCTAAATGCAAGGGCAAGCATAATAGCTTACTTCATGATGACGCTGATGATGTGATGCTATCAGAGGGTCCAGCTTCTTCGCCACAGGTCTCATTGCTCAATAGCAATAGTAATGACAGCAAACAGGTCTTATTACCTACAGTTTCAGTGAAGTTATTCACCAAAGATGGTAGCGAGCTGTATGTCCGAGCCGTCCTTGATTCTGGCAGCGAAGTTTCTATGATCACCAAGGAGATAGCTGATAAAATTGACTGCACAAAGCTTGATAAGTCGCACATGGTTGTTGGTGTTTGTGAGGGTTCAAATAATTTAAATACAGTGGCTGAATTTGAAGTCCATGCATCCAAAAATTCATTTAGTATGCCTGTGTCTTGCTCTGTTGTAAAAAAAATCACCTGCACATTACCTCATCAACTTGTTGATGTGGCTCACCTGCACATTCCCTCGCATATTAACCTTGCCGATGCCAGCTTTCATGCACCAGCTCCTATACACATGCTCTTAGCTGCTGACATATTTTTCCAGGTGCTACTCCGTGAGCGTATCCCGCTCGCCCTCAACGGTCCCTACCTTATTAACACTAAGTTTGGCTACGTAGTGGGGGGAGCCGTCACCGAGGAGCGACCGCAGGGAAGTACAAAATCTAACAAATATTTTTGCAATTTTGCACGTTGCGATAATACTGATGTCTCATTAATCACATGTGGTTGTAATAATGATTCTATTAATCAACAATTACAAAAATTCTGGGATTGTGAAAAGGTTAATGAGACATTTGTAGAATCAAAATCTGAAACAGATTTAGCAGAGGACTGCTTTGTTCAAAATGTAAAATTAAGTAACAATAAATTTCAAGTACCTTTGCCATTGAAGGTGCCATTAAAAGAGGTTGACTTAGGCGACTCGCTTTCTGCTGCCTTGCAGCGGATTAAAAATTTAGAAAAAAGATTTTCGAAAAACGTAGACTTGTTTCTAAAATATAAGGCCTTCATAGAAGACTACATTGAGCGTGGCCATGCCAGGCTTGTTGATATTTCACAATATGACTTGGATAATCAATCAGTCTATTTCTTGCCTCATCACCCAGTGTTCAATGAACATTCTAAAACTACGAAACTAAGAGTTGTCTTTGATGGTGGCATGTTAACACAAAATAAAATTTCATTAAATGACCTACTCTTAAACGGACCACCAGTTCAAAATGAATTGTTTAATATATTAGTGTTGTTCCGGTTGGGAAAATTTATTTTAATATGTGATATCAAACAAATGTTCAGAAATATTAATCTCGACCCAACCCACTGTCCACTTCAAAATATCTTGTGGAGAGAATCACCTATGAATCCTATTGAGTGCTTGCAGCTTCAGACAGTCACATATGGGCTAAAAAGTTCGTCATATTTAGCGACACGCTGTCTCATTGAGCTGGCTAATCGATTTGAGGATAGGTATCCCAGGGCTGCATCCGCAATAAGATACAATACATATGTAGATGATGTGAATTCCAGTTGTAATACGGAAAGTGAGTTGGTACAGCTAAAAAATGAGCTTATTGAGCTTCTAAGTCTGGGTGGATTCCAGTTACATAAATGGTGTTCGAACTCACCTGAAGTTTTGAAGGGCATTCCTGAGAACATCCAGCAGTTGGAAAAAATTGACCTCAGTCATGATAACAACCTATTTGTCAAGACATTAGGCTTGCACTATAATGTTCAGTCAGACAGCATTGAAGTTAGCTGCCCAGAGAAATCCTTGAATAGTAAATACACAAAAAGAGAGGTACTTAGCTTTGTCTGTAAATTTTTCGATCCCTTAGGGCTAGTGGGTCCCATTTTGGTCACTGCCAAATTATTTCTTCAAGATCTCTGGAAAGAAAATATCGACTGGGATAGTCAGTTACCGAACGATTTAAATGAAAGGTGGAAAAACTTTGCATCAGATCTGATAAGCATGCCTACTATTTCCATACCTAGAAACATTGATATGTCGGAATATGATAGGGTCGAATTGCTAGGCTTTGCAGATGCATCTGGCAGAGCTTATGGTTGCTGCTTGTATCTCCGTGTTATCGGGTCAGATGGAGCGGTGCTTCTGGACTTGCTTTGCTCTAAATCCAGGGTAAATCCGCTTAGTAAAAATTTGACAACACCACGGCTAGAGCTTAATAGTGCACTCTTACTCTCTCAACTGGCAAATAAGGTCTATAACACACTGTTATTAAAAATTGACAAAGGCAAAATAGATGTCCATCTATATCTTGACTCACAAATTGTATTGTCATGGTTAAAAATTGAACCAATCCGCTTGAATGCATATGTAGCTAACCGAATAAAGCATATTAATAAAAATACAGAGTCATTTCAATGGCATTATGTAAACACAAATTGTAACCCTGCTGACTGCCTTTCCAGAGGAGTCGAACCCCGTTGTCTAAAAGAAAATTCATTATGGTGGAAAGGTCCTAACTTTATGTTAAGCCCTGAATATAGACATGAGAAATTCAATGTTGTAAAAATGTATGAGAATGTTAACATACCTGAAATCAAAAGGTGTTCACTAAATTGTACTGATGGTAACCTGATACCTGACTCTGAACAAAATTTGTTAACAAAGTACTCTTCTCTATCAAAAACACAAAGAGTCATTGCCTACATTTTAAGATTTTACAACAATTGTAAATCACCTAAAAACATAAGAAATCATGAAAAATTTGTTCCTAGCCTTAGTGTATCAGAATTGGAAAATGCGATGAAAGTCATTGTAAAATGTGAACAAAGACAACATTATGCTGAGGAAATCCAATGTATTTCCAATAATAAGCCAATAAAGGGTTGTTTATTATCGCTTAATCCATACTTGGATAGTGAAGCTATTCTTCGCGTCGGCGGAAGGCTGCAGAATGCAAACATTCCTTACGCACAAAGGCACCCTATTATTTTGGCGAAACGTTCACATTTTACACAGCTAATAATCCGCGACGCCCACATAAAATTATTGCACGCTGGGCCAAAGCTAATTCTAAGTTACCTTAATCAAAAATATTGGCTTATTAATGGAATAAATCAAATAAAACAAGTAACACATAAATGCATCATATGTTTCAGGTTAAAGGCCATTCAAAGTTCACAATTAATGGGTTCTTTGCCCCATAAGAGAGTCACAGCGGCGCGTCCTTTTGAAGTAGTAGGAATCGACTATGGGGGTCCCTTCCAAATAAAACAGTCTCGTGCTAGAAAGGTATTAATTTCAAAGGGGTACGTCCTCCTATTTGTATGTTTCGCGACCAAGGCTATACATGTCGAATTGGCCTCTGATATGACCACCGAAACATTTTTGGCATGCCTAAAACGATTTATTGCTAGGCGTAATATACCATCGACCATACATTGCGATAATGCTGCGACTTTCCGTGGAGCAAACAACCAATTAAGAGAGTTGTATGATTTAAATAATAAAAATAATGAGCATCAAAGTAGGGTGCAAGATTTTGCTGCCCCTCTAGGAATTAATTTTCAGTTTATACCTAGCTACTCTCCCCATTGGGCAGGAATATGGGAAGCAGGCATTAAAAGTGTTAAATATCATTTAAAAAGAGCAGTAGGGGAGAAATGTTTGACATATGAACTTCTTTATACAGCCATGGTACAGACGGAAGGAATCTTAAATTCAAGACCATTGGTACCTAAGATTATGTCAGATATTGATGACATGTCTTATCTCACACCTGGACATTTCCTCACGGGTGCCTCCCTCTCTTCGTTCCCAGAACCAGATATCACTAATGTACCTACCAATAAATTGAGATTTTGGGATCAGTGTACTCAAATACAGCAGGCATTTTGGAAGCAATGGCACAAGCAATACCTTGTAAATCTTCAAAGTCGCCCGAAGTGGCAAGCCTCCCGTCCTAATCTACAGGTTGGTACAATGGTTATTGTAAAAAATCATAATGTAAGCCCCCTAAACTGGCCTATAGCCAGAGTTATAGCTGTTCACCCAGGGAGTGATGGAAAGGTGCGAGCCATTGATATTAAAACAAAAAATGGTTTAGTTATGAAAACTAGCATTGCTAAAGTTTGTATGCTTCCTATAGATAATTAAGGAGGTATCTTAGAAATAAAATAGAAAAATAAGTTTTTTAATTTCTTTATGTAATAAGATTACTAGATTGTTACTTAACTTACGTAAACATTTACCTTTTATATTGTGTATCTAAGGGATACTCTTGAAATATTGTTTAAATATCTTAACCCTTTCCTTTTCTAAGCAAACTAATTTGCTTATTTTTTGGCTTAGGCCCCAACTATGTTAGAATCCTCTAGATTAGAACATAAATATTTGCAATGGCAATATTATTGTAAGGACGTAGTCTGACGTCACATCCTATTTCATTAGCATTATAGCTGCGTGTGCGCTATTGCCACAAGCATGGTACCAATGTATCCTAACTTAAAAATATAAAAATACAGTCCATTTCATAAATTTACTGAAGGGTATTTTATTATTAGACCAGCACCCTTCAGGAACGGAAGGTCCTTTTTTAAGCCGGACGAGCTAGCTACTACTATTTTATCTAAGTTTTGCAACCAAACATCAATGTATATAGCATTGAGGTGTTCCAACTTGAGGATAAGATAGCAAGCCCGCTTTCATCTTCGGCATTATATTAATTGCAATTACCATCAGGTGAGATGATGCCAAGCGTTTACCAATTGTGAATAATAAAAAAATCCCTCTGTATGGTAATCTGTGTTTATAACAAAAAAAAAGTTAAAACACACACATTTGAAGTTGTTCAAATTATGTTTTCGAATTTTCATTGACCGAATGGTTAAATGGTGTAAGCGATAAAAAAAGTGAATAATTGTAATTTACTATTACGTTACGTATAATATTTGTATGCCATTGTGGTGGGACATAAGCTACTTTAAATTCAATAACACTATATTCAATAAACTATGTTCGGGCAAATAAAATTCTGCCAAATGCTTTGACTTTGAATAAATTTTAACTAATTAAAGGGCATGATAGCATTGTGAAGTTGCTAATCCACCGACTAAAGTACGTATATACTACGTATATTTATAGTTTACTTTATAATATAATAAAACTGTAACGGGGCCGTGTCTGTACATGAAATATTTTTGGAAAATAATAACTGTGGTGGACATTACTAACGATACAGAGGCCAAAACAACAACTTTTAGATTTTTTGTCTGTCTGTCTGTCTGTATGTTCGCGCATCACGCAAAAACTACCAGGCAGATTTTGATGAAATTTTGTATGGTGGTTCCTTATAACCCGGGTTAACTTAAAGGATACTTTTATTCTCGGAAAATTCAAGAGTTCCCGTGGGAAAAACAAAAGTATTCATTTATACAATGGCTCACCACGTAAATTTTGCTTGACCTATTACAATAAAATTTTACACGTTAATACCCTATATCACAAACTAAAACTGGGACATTGTGAATCCCAAAAAAGTTAAGGGTTCCTGCAGCAATGCAAAAAATAGAATCTTTAGAATGGCTCAACGTAACAATATGAAACCTTTACATTGGGATGGGGTGTTTTGACAATCATTGCATAGTTGGTTATTCTTTATCCCGGAAAACTAAAGAGGTCCCGTGGGAAATTAGATCTATCGATACTTACAATAATAACAATAGAGTACTTTTTCAAATTCAAATTCAAATAACTCTTTATTGTACATCAAAAATAAATACAAACATGCAAAATTTAAATTAAAAAAAAAATAATTTTAATTTTTCCCCATATTAGCTACACATACCACACATTATAATCATAGCAGCAGAATGTCAATAGATGGCGCTGCAGGGATAACAAAACGCGCTTAAGTTGTATTAAAACATTAAAATATTATTTCATACTTTTGAGTGAATTTCTTTTATGTATTTTTCAGCATAAGTTACTTTACACAACTCTAACTCTGGAACTATGGCACGTAGCGATGTGTTTCATAGACGAACTGATAGGTATTTTTTTACAGATTTCATTCGCGTCAAACAATTAAAAACAAATAAGTCCAGTTTAGTATCTTTTAACAGGAGGCACAGATATGGGAACTCTTCTGACGGCGACTATTTGCGTGTGGCAGTTGCTCTCCGCCTGGGCTGCAGTATCTGTGAACCTCATCAATGTATTTGCGGGTCCACGGTGGAGGCAATTGGCCATCAACCACTGAGTTGCGGTCGTGGTTTGGTGAAGATTACCACGTCACCATGCCCTTAATGACCTCACTCGGAGGGCACTGGTCTCGGCCAGATGGAATATTCCATCTTTGATGCAGCCGCTGGGCTTTGGTCGATTTGATGGCAAAAGGCCGGCCGATTTAAACAGGTGCTATGGAAGAGAGGTACGTGCCTGCTTTGGGACGCCACTTTTTCTGCTTCTGCCTCACGCCTCACCCGTACGGTACTGCTGCTCAATTTGCGGCGAGAAAGAAGCATAATAAGTACTCGGTCTTGGAGGCAAATTACTGCTTTTTGCCGCTGGTCTGTGAGATAACTAGCTGCTGAAGCCTCAGAAGCCTTTGCCTTCATTAAGGAGATTGGCCGTCGCCTTCGAGAGAGGAGATGTGACGTCCGCTCCAGGTCCTACTTGCTGCTAAGGTAGTTTATTGCCATCCAGCGCGGCAACGAGAAGTGCGACATGGGCTCCTTTGGAGCTGATACGACTCGAGGATTTGACCAATATTAATATTTTTAGGAAATTTTATTACTAGATTGATATAATTATTTGAATTAATTTTTTGATAACATATGTGTTATTTCATCATATCAGTTCATATACGTCCCCAATGAGGGGCTCGACCTGCCCTGAGTTAGGGCCATCAGGCCTTAGAGGATCACGTTGGACCATTGCGGGTTGATTGACTTTACACATAAGCTTCGAGTTTCTTCGCAGGCGTGTGCAGGTTTCCTCACGATGTTTTCCCTCACCGTAAGAGCGTCGGATAAACGTACATATGAAATCGATATTTGAATAGTTATTGGTAAGTGGCAGGATTCGAACCACGGCCTACCGGACAGGAGGAAGCGGCCCTAACCGTTACGCCACCGACGCTCTATATGTTATTTAAGATTTAGAAATCCTTACTTAATATAATAAATTTAAAAATGTGTTTGTTTGTTTGTTACCTATTCACACTCCAACACATCTACCAATCTTGATGAAATTCGGCATGCAGGTAGACTGTGGAAGGAAATAGTCTACTTTTTATCTCTTAAAATTATCATAGCCCGATGCAGTTCCTGAGGAAATAAAAACAATACTCTTTGTTCGATAATTTATTTAAAATCGCAACGAAAAAGTGGATTGGTGTACTTTTTAGCACAGAGATGAGGTAGAAAATGATATAATTTGTCATAAGTATATCCTGACATAGTTCCCGAGGGATCTGGGGGCAACGGAGCAACGGATTAAAGTGATTTTTTGTATAGAATTTGTTGAGGGGGTGGAAAGTGACAAAGACTGCTGATCAGAATACCCCGTTTTAGTTCCTGAGGTACCTGGAGACAACTCATGTCCACGCTTGCGAGCCGATTGCAGTTCGCACACCAGTCACCCTCAAAAAGAGTCATAAAAGCTATGTCCACGCGGGCGAAGCCGCGGGCAATTTAGTCAGAAATAAATTATGAACTTTTGATCACTAAATTGCCCTCTTATTTAAACTTCGGAAAACCTTACTCGTTTTGTTTTCCATCAAGTCTTCGATTTTTAACTCACCAAAATCACAAAATGAGTACATAAATAACGATGCTAAACTATGACGTCACGCCTAGGAATTTCAACATTTTTAGAACAAAATGTCGTTTTTGACAGATGATAAAAAGTAACTCGCATTCGTCATTCCTATTGTAATTTTAAAAATCAAATAAGTCCTTATTTTTATGGAGAAACTTTTTACCCGACTGTCTTAAAAGGAGGTTAATGTTTTTCGCGTGTGGGTATGTATGTATGTCTGTTTTTTTGTGCTGAGCCTGTAGCATTAATGGCTTGATGGATTTTGAAGTGCGAGGTGTCATTAAATTAAGTGACATAGAATACATTTTAATCCAACTGCCCAAAAAAAGGGGTAATGTTTTTTATGCAGCTGGGTTTTTATTTTTTTATTGAATTAATTGGGTTAAAACACTAAGCTAACTAGTTAACTATACACCATGATACCTCTTCTCTCAGGCCGGTGTATCTTGAATGATACACCTCGGCACCTTATTTTCAAAGGCCGGCGTATTATTCACTATACGCCGTTTCATACATTTTATAGGGTGATTGGAAAGGACTGGCCTTGGAGAATACGCCAGTAGTATTGAGTTGGGAACATGTTGAAATCGTTTAAGACACACCTGGACTGGGAATAAACTTTGCGTCAGAAATTCATTCCCAGGTCGGTGTGTCATAAAGTATACACCGTAATAAGGGGGGTCAATAAAATAATAATAAAAAAAACGATGGGTTGCACTCCGGGAGTGTCGGTAGAAGTGAAAACTTGAATATTAACGTTGTGCATTTATATTACATTAAAAAGTTTATATCTCAGAAAAATCAACAAAAAATCAACTCCATCCGTCTTACGAATTCTCGATCAGGTCACGTGTCCTGACGCGAGTTTAACATTTTTTACCCATTACAAAACAAGTGCACAACGCCGCTACAAAAGTTTTCACTACTCCATCCGTCTTACGAATTTTCGATCAGGTCACGTGTCCTGACGCGAGTTTAACATTTTTTACTCATTACAAAACAAGTGCACAACGCCGCTAAAAAAGTTTTCACTACTCCATCCGTCTTACGAATTTTCGATCAGGTCACGTGTCCTGACGCGAGTTTAACATTTTTTACCCATTACAAAAAAAGTGCACAACGCCGCTAAAGAAGTTTTCACTTCAAAAAACTTAAAAAATCTACGCATATTTTGTGACGCCATTTTTGCAATAAAAAAAAATTACAAGTTCCTGACATTTAGCCCACAGGGTTGCTGGCACCGAGTGTGTTAATGATGTATGGTCAATTGTCATGTAAGTTAAGATACGACAAGTTACTGAACTCCCAAAAGAAATTTACTCATCCAAACATAACTGCGTATTAGTAATAACTAGTAGTAAGTTAAGAGTAAATAACGTAAGCACAACCTTCATTTAAAGAAAGGGCCTTCCTCATACGAGGCGTATCGAACGAATCCTCTGAGCCGTGAAATCTGACTGCTCAATGAGCAGAAACATCAATGCCGCAATGACGCAAAAAGCAAGGACTGTTGACGCAAACGATCCGGATGTCAGATACAAGGGATTTTTGTAGGAATCTGAATAGCTTTCCGATTTTTCCGGAACGATAATGTTTGAATAAAAAATGTGCTATACAGGTGTAGCAAAATTGGTGTACGTCCCGTTAACTGGAGTTTCTACTCATCGTAGTGAACAATTTTTGTTCTATGACTTTGCTGAAATCGCATAAAAAAATGTTTAACTCTTCATACAAATGTACCAGCTGATCGACCAATTTTGTGCTTTTTTGTATGGAGGGTTACAATTTTTTTTAGCATTGACTATGGGTTCCTTTGGGAACTTGTTTAGTATGATGAGTATACCCCACGTTGAGTATACACCAATTTTTTTACAACCTGTATATGCTTGGAAAAATATCCAAAATATTCTTAAGGTGATTATTATATGGAATTCTGAGAAGCATATATTCGTATGTAAGAAAACACCGGCCAAGTGCGAGTCGGACTTACCAAAACACATTTGGGTATGAAACCCTACAAACATCAACGACAACAACAATCGGATTGAAGGACAAACTAAACTATGTAGTTAAAAAAAATGTTCTCCCATACATTGATATATGTCACGGTCAATTTACCAACTGCAAACTTAAGTTTGTAATCGCAAAAAGTATTTTTAATGTAAAAATAGACGAATTTACAGTTTTTGGGCTTTTTCCTTTATTTCTGCATATCGCCAAATTTCATGATTCTAGGTCAACGGGAAGTACCCTATAGGTTTTGATTTGTTTTCAAGTATCAAATATGTGAATTTTATGCTTAGAAGCTTGAATTCTTAACACAACACAAGCTACAAGAGACCGTAGATCTAAGTATTTGATATTAATTTCAACTTGATACCTCCATGATCCCTAAGAAAAGGGGTCTTGACAGACAGACGGACAACAAAGTCCGTTCCTTTTTTTTATTAAAATTTTGAGTGCGCTTAGCGGCACCTCTCCTGATGGTTATTGCCGATGCACCCGAGGATGTAACACGCAAGCTCAAATAGTGCCAATCACTCTCGTCTTGAAGATTCCTAAACTACCTATACGAATCGGGAAATACAGACGCCGGCCGGGTTTTTACTTTTACCGTGAAGTGAGGAAATTAAAAACAGGTCAAGTGCGAGTCGGACTTGTGCACCGAGGTAGGCCTCCCACTCGGTGGACCGATAACCTGGTGAAGGTTGCGGGAAGCCGCTGGATGCGGACAGCGCAGACCCAGTCGTCGTGGAGATCCTTGAGGGAGGCCTATGTCAAGCAGTGGACGTCCTGCCGCTGATATGATTTGGTAGGTATGGGAATAGGTCGTAAAGTATATTTCATATGGCAAAACAACGTTTGGTGGGTCAGCTAGTAACATATATAAGAACCTGCTTATACCAAATCTAGTAATATAAATAAGTTTACATTAAATTTCTAAAAATGTATTGATGTAATCAAATAATCAAATATAATATATACCAAATCAGAAACGAGGAGATCCGTAAGAGAACCAAAGTAACCGACATAGCTCTCAGAATTGCTAAACTTAAGTGGCAGTGGGTGGGGCACATTGCTCGTAGAACAGATGGCCGTTGGGGCAGTAAAGTTCTCGAGTGGCGACCACGCACCGGAAAACGTAGTGAAGGCAGGCCTCCCACTCGGTGGACCGATGACCTGGTGAAGGTCGCTGGAGGCCCGCTGGATGCGGGCAGCGCAGGACCGGTCGTCGTGGAAATCCTTGGGGGAGGCCTAATGTCCAGCAGTGGACGTCCTTCGGCTGATATGATGATGATGATGAATATAGACCGCATCGCTGCCGATTGTAGGGCCGTCCCATCTCTTCCCGTGGGTGTCGCAAGTCTTATTGATAATGGTTGTCGTCGTCACATGCCAAAGGCGACTAATTAGTAGTAGTAATAAAATATTTACCATGTGACAGAAAGACAATTTAATCTTGGTAAGCTCGCTTCCATCTTCGGCATCATCGTCAATTACCATCAGGTGAGATGATGCCAAGGGCTTTCCAACTGTCTATTAAAAAAAAATGATTTTTTTTAACAGTGGGTTGAGTCAGAGAAACAACCGTAAGCTACTCGATTGGATACTTCTTACTATAAGATTTATTATTTGTAGCAAATATACACGAATTTAACACATATAATGACTAATTGATAATCATAATTCATTTAAAAAAAACTTCAAAAACTCCTTTTTAAAAGATCGTTTTTACTAAATTCTGAACAAAGAAGTATCCACTTAGAAAAAAATTATGACCAATGACTTCTATATTACTGGCGTAAGGACCCGGCCAACGCGCGCGACTAATGCTTCCGGCGAATTGGTGCGAAAATCAAAAGTTTCGCACACTCGCGACTCAGTCGTCTGCGGGAAATTGTAGAGTGCGGTGGAAAGATTATAAAAATGCCTTTTTGTGTTGTTAGAGGCTGTAAAAATCATTAAAGAAAGGCTAAAAAGAAACATGGGATATTTTTTTATCGTTAAGTAACCTTACATTGTATTATTTCTTGTTGTCAAGGGTTTACCAATTGCGAATAAAAAAAAAAACTAATTAAATAAACGCATTTTAAAGCGACAAGGTCCTTTTAGCGCGGCACTGAGACGTCAACTCTCGCCCACGCCACGCTAGTTCGTACGAGTGATGTCAGATGGCGCTACTTATTGCTTGTATGAAGAAAATCTGAGTAAAATATGGAGACGGGCGGACCTTCTGTCCAAATCTGTGATTATGACGCCAGAATATCAAGTTTGATGCTGACTGATTGAACTTTCAGCCGGCTACCTATTACAGTTCAAAAGAAACAGCTTTTTAAAAGTCGGAGAGACTGATGGACGGACAGACATACGGACAGCGTAGGTTTAGTAATAGGGTTCATTTACCTAGTACGGAACCCTATAAATGAATTTTATACAGACCCTAGCCACTGTCTTAGTTGTTCGAGCGAAACCTCGAAACAAACATTTATAGACAAGTCATCATATCCGCTCATATAATATTTCCCCACCGAGGGACTCGAGCCAATAGGGCGACCGGGCCTTAGTTGACCACGCGGGCCCAGCGCAGCTTTAAGTTTCTTCACAGGTGTGTACTGGTTTCCTCACGATGTTTTCCTTCACCGTAAGAGCGTCAGATAAACGTACACATGAAATCGAAATTCGAAAACACATTGATAGTGGTAGGATCTGAACTACGACCTTGCAGACAAGAGATAGCAGCCCTAGCCGTTACGCCACTAACGCTTTATACAGATTACAGACAAGTAATTTGCGATAATTTTAGGCCCTCTTTAAGCCAATATTACCTTCTATATACCAACTTATGGGCAGGTGTAAAAAAATTAGAACATTACTTTACCCAGGGTCCCGGAGAGAGAGCGGCAAACAGACACAGCTGCTACTGACGTTGGAAATTTATATCCAGAGCCTCGAGAAGAAATACAGTTTCCATTTTTACGAGCAGCCGCAAAAGCAAATTATAATGACAAACAACCGCTGAACGAGGTACGAATCTAATCGTCATTACTATTTCAGGTTTCCAGCACAAATCCACGAGCGAGCTGAGTTAGGGCGCCGTTGGGAGCGCAGCCACTCCGAACCTAATGTATTATTCAGCCTTTCCTCAGGTATGAATGCTCATTAGTGCGAAAATAAATTTCGCTTCAGTTCACCTGTTCAGCGACCTTGAGCACGGCAAGGGCGCCTAACTTTGCTAAGCCTATATATTAAAAGTTTCATGTTCCCCTCGGCATGAACACATTATGAGACTTTGCCTTTGCCTAACCTGTAAGTATAGTAGATAGGTACGGGAGAATATTGTCTGCTTTAAAGAGATTAGTAAACCGTAGTCTCCGAGGATTAGAGGACTGATAACACACTAATCTAATCTTACCAATTTAATAAAAACACGACTGCATTAAAACATAAGATACACCTCTGTTTTGTGCAGTCGTGTAAAATGTGTCCTATGTCACTTTCGGGATCAAGATAAATCTGACGCATTGCACTCCAAAATCCATTAAGTCGTTAAGGCTACAGGCTCAGCCAAAGAAACAAACATACATACATACATGACTCTAAAAACATTACCCTCCTTTTTGAGCCGTTGGGTAAAACAAGATTCTTAACTAGTGATAAATCGAGTACAAAATAGTATTTATTTAGTGTTAATTGCCAACATTGCTCTCTAAAGAAATTCAGGTAAACTTGCCAGAAAATGTTTTTTACTTAAACTCGCTACGAAATATTCGCCTTACATTCGAAAAAGAAGACTGTAGATACGTGATTTCAGGATCGTCGAAAAATAAAAAAGCTCGTCATCGAGCCGGGAAGTAGTTATGTATTTTAATTACTGGTGAGTAGTATATTAACATTGAAAAAAATTTTTTTTCGCTTCGGTATAGTCCTGATTTTCAGCAAAAGTGTGACGTCTCCCTGGTATTGTGGGTTTTGGGACTTCGTAGCTGAGTGGGATGTCAAAACACGTGTCTTAGCGAGGGCAACAAAATTAAAAAAAAAAAATGTTTTAAGAAACAAAAAAAAATACTAATCGAAAACAAAACCATTTTGGGTTCGTGAATCGTCCTATAAAAAACATATCTTGAAAACGAAATGAGTTAATGAAAGTGTTGGCAACATTTGAAAACGCAGCGATCGTCTCGGGTTCGCTGCTACAGCCATCTATCGAGTCGCTTTTGCAACACAACAATTCATTCAAGATGGCGGTCGTCGTTTACCGATTTTCCGATTCGGTCCTGGCGCGTGCAAAGAAGATGGGATCACTATGAAAATATAAAAGTGTTTGTTCGAAGTGACACGCACTTACTTTTGCTCCAGCGCTCGTCGAGGACATTTGCCTCTAGATCCATTGAAATAAATATCTAGTTAACATCAGAAGTGCGACGTAACTCACGTTATGGGGCGTAGAAATACGAAGCGAAAGCCTGGAAAACGGAAACGTAGTAGATCCAGTTCCAGCTCAAGTTCTACCTCGAGTTCAAGTTCAAGTGGAAGGACCCCATCACCTCCACCGCCTAAACGGAGAAAGGTATCACGTAAAACTGATACCCAGACTGTAAGTAACACTAATGCTTTAACCTTGAGTAGCATTATCCCGGAATTTGACCCTCTAAAAGATGATATTAATGCCTGGCTAAATATAATAAAAAGTTATGCAAAAACCTTCTCGTGGTCCGACGAAATGATTCGTTATCAAGCTCTCAATAAATTGCGTGGGTCGGCCAAAGTTTGGTACGATTCATTATTACGTACAGATAATCAGTGGCCCTCGTGGCAGTGGATTGATTGGAAAGCTAGGTTATCTTCAAGTTTCCAAATACGTAGAAATATGTTTGATCTATTGACAGAAATAGTTGAAAAGAAGCCAATTGAAAATCAATCACTGTATGAATTTTATTTTGATCAGAAGTGTAAAATAGATCGTTTGAATTTGAATTTCTCGGAGCAGGATGTCATATCAATAATAATTGGTAATATTGGATAAAACAATATGGGTTTAGAAGCTAGTAATTTTGGATCATGCGATGGTTTAGCTAGTTTTCTTCATAGTAAGGTTTTTAAAACGAAGAACTCAAAAATTTCAACAAATATATACAAACAAAATCGAGCCAAATAAATTCTCAACCAACATTGGCTAATACGGTACGTACGACAAGTGTTGCGAGTTTATCTAGCACATCTAATAATCAAAATGCCAGTCAAGTACAATCATTAAATCAGGGGCGTAAGCCAATCAAGTGCTACATTTGCGGGGGTAATCACAAGAAAAATAAGAGCAGAATAAATGCAATTTTTGTGGGAAACGGGGACACGTGGAAGCAGTATGTTACCATAAACAAAATTCCGTCAAACCAGAAAAACAAGAAACTAAATTCATTGCGAGCTCAAATACGAAAAACAAATTCGTTAAAAAGGTAGAATTAGATAATATGAGTCATGACGCGTTCATTGATACGGGAAGCAGTTGTTCATTGATATCCGAAAATCTAGTTAACATGTAGTGTTTCGAATGTATACCGTTGCAGTAGCCTATTTTGTTACAAGGCTTTTCAAGCCAGACTTCAAAAACAGTTACAAAAAATATAAAGGTTAAGCTGACATTGGACTCAATTTCAATAACAGATATAGACTTTTATATCATCAATGATTTGGTAGGATGTGACTGAACGACTGACTGAACGATCTGATCTAGTATACTCACGTATAGGTGAGGTGCTTAGGTTTGATTATGCTAAGAAATTTACAGAGTTTTGTAAAAGTATAAATGAAATGGAATTAGATGTAGATACAAATAGAACTGAACTGATTGCGCTATTTAAAAAGTATGGCGATTGTGTAGCATCAACAATCAAGGAGTTAGGAAAGGTCAAAAATCATGAAATGGTGATTAATTTAACTAGTTCACAACCGGTACAATGCAGACCCTTTGGTGCATCAAATGCAGAGAGGCAAATGTCCTCGACGAGCGCTGGAGCAAAAGTAAGTGCGTGTCACTTCGAACAAACACTTTTATATTTTCATAGTGATCGCATCTTCTTTGCACGCGCCAGGACCGAATCGGAAAATCGGTAAACGACGACCGCCATCTTGAATGAATTGTTGTGTTGCAAAAGCGACTCGATAGATGGCTGTAGCAGCGAACCCGAGACGATCGCTGCGTTTTCTTAAATGTTGCCAACAAAAGAAAATACAAAATCATAGAGATATGACTTTGGGCTACATTTGAAACATATCACTGATGGGTAATTCAGAAGTTCTGACGCGTGTTTGAGTGCGTGACCGCGGTAGTGACGGTGAATAAATGTTTCGGAGCATGATTATGTTTTTGAACAAAATATTTTTTATGAGTAAATAAATATGTTTTAAAACTAATAGTGCCTATATTTAAGAAAAGATCAAATAAAAGTGTCAAATTGTAATAGTTATGTGAATGTGTAATTTTTTTGATAAATATTAAAAAATAAGAAAAACATACTATATACTTCGTATTTTTTTATTTTTAATAAAAAAAACAACAAAGGATAAAAAATTCAGTTCATTTGGCACATTCATTTTCAATTTACCTGAAGGTCGTGGCAAACACGAGATCTGTAATTTTTTTTAATTTCTACAATCTTATATATTATTATATAATATCACACTTCAATCGCAGAAAATTCCTTGGACTTCTCATACAAATAGATCGATCTGAGTGGCAAAGAACACAAATCTCATACAGTCAAGTGACAACTTCAAACTAATTTTAATATATAACCTTTATATTTTTTTATTCATCATTATCATATCAGCCGAAAAATGTCTACTGCTGGAGGAAGGCCTCCCCTAAGGATTTCCACGACGACCGGTCCTGCGCTGCCCGCATCCATAGGCTTTCCGCGATCTTCACGAGGTCGTCGGTCCACCGCA
Source organism: Coleophora flavipennella (assembly GCA_947284805.1). NCBI lineage: Eukaryota > Metazoa > Arthropoda > Insecta > Lepidoptera > Coleophoridae > Coleophora > Coleophora flavipennella. The sequence goes on along the minus strand of OX369285.1, from coordinate 6,573,348 downwards.
TGGGAGGCCTGCCTACGCTTCGTTTTCCGGTGCGCGGCCGCCACTTCTTATTATTATTGTCTATTAAATAAATTACATTAATTATTGTTTTAATTTCCGAAGATGGAAGCGGGCTTAATAAGATTCCCCAACGAAATGGAGAACTGGCTATCTTATCTTCAAGCCGGAACACATCAATGTTGTTAACACAACATAAGATGGTGGTAGCTAGCCAGGCGGGCTTCGAAAATACCCTACCACCAACCAAACAGAGTCTTACAAGTTGACCCCGCCGGGAATCGAACCCGCGACCTCCTGGTGTGAAGCGAATGGACTAACCATTACGCCACGGAGGCGGTTTTTACTTCCCGTCCTTTGCAGTAATGTACTATTAGCAGCAGTCTAGGTAAATAAAAGCTTACATTAAATACGAAGCTGAAACGAAATTCAAAGGAACGAGCATTAATTGGCTCGTTGATTAATATCAAACATTGTTCTGATATAGTTTAGTTCATGGAATCGATGTAAGAATTTTCTTCGAATCACCCTTTTCAAATGTTCTGCGGATGAATATGTAGGTAAACTGACACGTGTCTTATAAGAGGGGATGAAATACATAATTCATTTAATATTGCTGGAATTTTCGATTACCTACTAGAACTAATTAGGGAGATATTATTCATAGATGTAATTAATAATAATTTATTTGTAATATAAATTACAAGTAATACGATAAAAACAAAAATAAGGAAATTAATAGCAATAGAAAATATAAAACATTTGGTAAATGTCAACAATTGGACACAATAAGTTCTTAAAAATAGAACACTATACATCAATGTCAGAACACAAATAATTATCTATATAAATAAAAGTGAATCGCTAAATGTGTGCTAAGTGCAAAACTCGAGAAGGGCTGAACCGATTTCGCTAATTATTTTTTGGTTGAGTTCGTTATTGTCAGGAGAAGGTTCTTATGTAGGGTAGGGTAGAGTAGGGTAGGGTAGGGTAGTGTAGTGTAGTGTAGTGTAGGGTAGGGTAGGGTAGTGTAGGGTAGGGTTGTGTAATGTAGGGTACGGTAGCGTAGGGTAGGGTAGGGTAGTGTAGTGTAAGGTGGTACGAAGTTCGCCGGGACAGCTAGTATAATATTATAAAAATGATAGTACTCTTAATCGTAATAAAATTGATTAACAAAAACCATCATCATGTCAGCTCATATACCTACATCCCCACCGAGGGGCTTGAGCCTACCCTGAATAAAATAATCACAAATAATTATAATTTCAATTTAAAGAATTCTGCATTTGTATAGAACGCCTTTTCTATTAACCAGCATTTTACAGCGGTTTGAAAAGCCTGTTACGTATACGTGGGTATTATTATAGGCTCTACTTTAAATTAAGGTACTTACTCGAATGTAAAAATTGTAAACTGTAATTGTAAAAATTGTAAAAAATTGGTGCAAGTTCCCATAACTGGGACTTCTACTTGTCATACTGAACTTTTGTTCTATGAATTTGTCAAAATCGCAAAACAAGTATTTAACGCTTCACACAAATCGATCAGCTGATCGACAAATTATGTGCATTTTTGTATCGAGGGTCTTTTTACCCGACTGCGCCAGAAGGAGGGTTATGTTTTTCGAGAGTATGTATGTATGTATGTATGTTTGTATGTATAATTGTTTGGCACGCTCTGCAGCCTGAACGGCTTGATGGATTTTAGCTTGAGACGTGTCGTTAGATTCGTATTTACTGTGAGAGTGACACTGGGTATATCAAAATAAAAAAAACAAAATGGCGGATTTTTGGCGCAAAATTCAAATGTTTGACACGCTCTGCAGCCTGAACGGCTCGATTAATTATAGCTTAAGGGTTGTCGTTAGATACGTTTTTACTGTGAGAATGACACTGGGTATATCAAAATAAATAAAAACAAAATGGCGGATTTTTGGCGCCAAATTCAAATGAACTGATTCAATAATAAAACTAAAAAAATGAATAAAATAAAAAACGGTAATTTAAAAAACTAAAAAACCCGCCTGCGTTTCTGTGTAATTTGGAAATGAAAAACCCTAAAACAAGAAAGTCGTCATACCCGATTGCACTTAACTTAAGAAAAATTGTAGCAGTCGGGACCCATTCTAGAAATGGAGGCATAGTGAATTGAGAGCACATACCTATATTACATTGCAGATTACTCCAATATACTGACTAGACGGCCGACTTTCTAGAATGGGTCCCGACTGCTACAATTTTTCTTAAGTTAAGTGCAATCGGGTATGACGACTTTCTTGTTTTAGGGTTTTTCATTTCCAAATTACACAGAAACGCAGGCAGGTTTTTTAGTTTTTTAAATTACCGTTTTTTTTCTCAATTGTCTATGGGTTTATTAGGAAAAGTTGTTTTGTATGATGAGTAGAACCCCCAGTTAACAGCTCCTACGCCAATTTTGTTACACCTCTGTATATAATAGGGGCTCCGCCCACGTTTTAAATTTGGTCGGGAATTACTTTTAGGGTTCCGTACCCAAAGACTAAGACTCCGCTGTCCGTCCGTCTGTCTGTCTGACCATCCGTCTGTCAACAGGCTATATTTCTCATGAACGGTGATAGCTAAAGAGTTGAAATTTTCACAGATGATGTATTTATGTTGCCGCTATAACAACAAATACTAAAAATTAGAAAAAGTAAAAGTCTCCATACAAAAAACGTGTTTTTTTTAATCGTGAAGAAACTAGCGCCATCTAGTATAACCCTTTCTGCGCGTTTCTGACTCACACTTTATCGGTTTTTTTAGACATCTGGATGTTGACACTGTTAGATAGATAATTCATTTATTCATAGAAACTGTCTATGAATGGAATAAAGTAATAAGGTAGGTAAGTACTAATAGGCTGGTTTTAACTACACAAAAAGAAACAAGATTATCATAAAAATAAAAATAAAATTATGTAATGTTAATTATTTGTTAATGGATCCTGATACCCGGTACATTCAAATATACCAAAGAATGTACATGAAAAATTTTAAGAAAGTACATGAAAAAAAACTCACCAAAATCGGTCGAGCCAGTTAGGAAAAGATTTGCGTGTGTTTGTAATTAAATAGATAGATATATAATTCAATTATTCATTTAAAGTTTACATGGAATTAAGTAATAAGGTAGGTATTAATACGCTGGTTTTAACTACACAAAAAGAAATAAGATTAAAAATAATAAAAAAATGTAATGTTAAATATTTTTTAATGGATCTTTGATACTCGATAGATTCAAGTATACCTTAGAACGTACATTAAAAATGTAAAAAAGTGCATAAAAAAACTCACCAAAGTCGGTCGAGCCGGATAGGAAAAGATTTGCGTGTGTTTGTAATTCTTCTCCACCTTAACGCCTTGACTAACTTTTTTTTTATTTTACATTCGAGCGACAGGAGCGAGCATTAGCAAGCGACGAAGGAGTGAAAAGGTATTTTAATTGCAAAAAAACTATTCTTTTATTAGTTGAGATTATTCTATTATTATGGCGGTATTCATTTTCCTTAACAAATATTTTTAACAGGGAACTCTAAATTTAATTTTCTATGTATCTATCAGCTCATATATACATATATCCCAACCGAGGGACTTGACCCTTGACTAGGGCTGCCACCTCTCCGGGTTTGACCCGGAGTCTACGGGTTTGCATGGTGCATGTCCGGGCTACGGGTTTAACATCGATATCTCCGGGTCAGGTGAAACGGGAAGCGACAACCCGTCATCACGCACCGGGCGCACGGCGCAGAGTGAGCGTGACAGTATGCCGCGTGTGGCCGGCGGCCGCGCGCCGTGTGGGCGGTAAAGTGGGGGTAGCAGACAGGCGGCAGGGTACACTAGATGCGTACGCACTACAAAGTCTACAAATATTAGATTCAAAACAATAGCTCATCTCAATTAGTGCTTCGTAATAATTGCCCACAAACACGAGTATTTTTTGTTTTGTTCATAAATATTTCTATCACAGATTGTTTTCGGTACATTCTCGTATTAAAAGTACCTAGTGTTGTAGCGTGTTGTCATTATGGAAGAAGGAGAATCACAATCGAAAAAAAAGAAGTACGAATCTAATTTTCAACAATCGTGGCTAGAAAATGAGAAGTACAGAAAATGGGTGAGAAAAGTCGATGAAAAAAACGCGAAATGTGTATTTTGTAACGTGAAATTTACAGTGAAATGGGATGGTGAAAAGGCTTTATCGACTCATCTTAACAGTGAAACGCACAAGAAAAAGGTGAGAAGCATTGACTCAAATTCCTTGATGACCGCTTTTCTGCCCAAGAAAAATTCTTCTGAAGAGCTAAAAGTAGCGACAATCGAAATTGCGTCGATTTATCATGCAATTAGCCACCACCACAGTTATTTGAGCACCGATTGTGGTATTAAATTAAATGCCTCTCTTTATTCCGATTCACCACTATCAAATAAAGTTCACTGCGGCAGAACGAAAGCAGAAGCCATTGTTTTGAATGTCTTAGCACCAAATTCAATCAAGTCAACAATACAAGACCTAAAAAGGACTCAATCTGGAGACGGGATTCACTTTTCGATCGCTATCGACGCCTCAAATAAAGGATCCCAAAAAATGTATCCAATAGTCATCAGATACTTTGACCAAGAAAAAGGTGTACAGAATAAATTAATGGATTTTTATGAGGATTCAAACGAAACATCTCAAAAAATTTTTGAGAATATTGACAATTTTATACTTAAACATGACTTAGACACAACTTTGTTGTCTGCTTTCTCTGCAGATAATGCATCTGTTAATTATGGTATTCACAATTCCGTGTACCAAAAAATTAATGATAAATATTCTGATACCAAAGTCGTTAAAGCAAATTGTAATTGTCACGTTCTTCATAACGCCGCCAGAAACGCTATGAAAGCTTTAACATATGATGTGGAAAACTTGATTATGAAAGTTTATGCGGAATTTTCGAACAGCGCAAAACGCACGAGAGAGTTGCAAACATTTTTTGAGGAGTTTGAAATTGAATACAGAAAAGTTTTACGACATGGGCCAACTAGATGGTTAAGTTTGGGAAGAACTGTTGACAGATTGGTATTGTCATGGCCTGCTGTATCCGCGTATTTCAAAAGTCTTGGTGAAGCAGCATGCCATAACATAATATGGGAATTCGTAAAACAGTGTGGCGATGACGTTGGAGATTTATCTGCAAAGATCACACTACAGGAATGTTATCTATATTTCATTCATCATTACATGAACATGCTGACAGAAGCCATACTATTATTAGAAAAAAACACAGTGACAGCTGCTGAGTTGCACCCAATTATGAGAAATATAAAAGACAAAGTTGAAAGCCGACTGAATGATGAGTTTTATGGCGCCAAAATAATGAGAAACATGAAGTTTTTGAGGCCTTCTGAACAGGATCAATTAAAAAAAGAAGCCAATGAGGTTTACAGAAGAACTCTTGAATACATACAAAAATATTATGATTTTGAGCATTCTGTATTCAAAATCTTTTCCAAATTCGATCTAACAAATGCAGTAAGTTACGAAGATGCTTTGGAAGCTTGCGAATCACTTGGTCTGAAAAATGTGGACGAAGATAGACTTTATGACGAGACCCGAAAATTAAAGCAAGTATTTCCCCAGTTCGAACAATCTATTGATTCAACATTATCTGTTGATTTACGATGGGTTCAGCTATTCAAAGTCACTTCAGCCTTCTCCGAACTACCAAAAGTTATTGGTAAAATCCTTTCAATCCCTATAAGCAATGCTTTCGTAGAACGCGTCTTTTCTTTAATGGGAAATTTGTGGACAGACGAGCGAAACTGTTTATCAGTGGACATGGTGAAGGCCGAGTTAATTGTAAAGATTAATTACAATATGAGTTGCCAAGAATATTTGAAGTTTTTGAAGAAACCTGAGCAAGAAGAAATGCTGAAACAATCCCTGCAGAATAAAAAATATAGTTTTAAGTGTCAAGCTAGTTCTAGTCAGCACTAGCACTAGCTAGGTAATTTATATAAAAAAACATTACCAATAGTAATTTACCATTACTTTGTACTTACCTTAATTAATTAAATACTAAATACTTAAAAAAATGTTTTATTAAAAAAACTATATATTTCTCAAATCTCCGGGTCTACTGTTTTTTAAAGGTGGCAGCCCTACCCTTGACCCTGAATTAGCGCGAACGGGCCTCTTTCTACCACGCGGGCCTAGTGCGGGTTGGTGAACTTCACACACAACCTTCGAGTTTCTTCGCAAGCGTATGAAGGTTTCCTCACAATGTTTTCTTTCACCGTAAGAGTGTCGGATAAACGTTCATATGAAATTGAAATAAGAAAAACATTGGTACGTGACTGGATTCGAACCACGATCTCCCGGACAGAAGGTAGCGGTCCTGGCCGCTCCGCCACCGACGCTCTTTTTGTAAAAAAAAAGTAAAATCGAAAATTTATCCTCCCACGTTAATTTATATTTTTATTGCCTAAACATTAAAAGAATGCCTGTTAACAACCCATTAACGTCGCTGCTGATGGAGCTCGGGTTTCTCCCGAAACTCGGAAAGGTTAAGACCATACTCCACACACAGCAGGGCCCAAGTCCGGGTTTTTAGAGGTTTTAGGCCTAGTGGCGAACCCCACTGCCAAGTCTTTCAAGCTGTCTAGGCGAGTGTGGTAGCTTGAAGTTTTTCAAGCCGCCTATAATAAATCTGACACGGCTTAACGACTGCACAAACACTAGTAATAACACCAAGCACCAACGTATAAAGAATCTTGCTAAGCACGGAAACGTTCGAGAAAAAAATGATACCAGCAGCAAACCAATCCAAGAAATAACCGTGCTTCACGTCAGTTAACCTGCGTGATCAATGCAACCAAGCAAGTTGCACAGAGGTAAGAATGATTATTTCGGTTGAATGCACCACACATCCCGCTTAGTTGGTGCTGGTACAGGAGCGCGGTGCAATTGCAAAGTGCAGTGTGCAGTGTCATTGAACCTCAGATGAGGGTAGATGAACTATGGGCGAGCTGAAATAAAGCTTACGTCATTTCTACCTGAACTTTATGAACCTTGGTACAGAGTTTATTTTTGTAACGGACTATAGTAATTATATTTATTACTAGCTTTTTTCCGCGGCTTCACCCGCGTGGACAACGTTTCTATGACTTTTCGAGGGTGCGCAGTGCTTGAGACGCAAGCGGCTCGCGAGCGTGGAAAAAAGTAGCCTATGTGTTAATCCAGGTTCTACTCTGTCTACCTACCAAATTTCAACCAGATCCGTTCAGTAGTTTTTGCGTGAAAGAGTAAGAAACATCCATAAATTTTTACAAACTTTCGCGTTTATAATATTAGTAGGATTGTCTGTAAAATACCTTGAAAAAACTAGGTAAATGTTTTGTGTTTAAAAACTTAATACCATTTGAGTGAGGTGTTTTCGTAAAAAAATGTTTTTTTCTTTTATCCAAAGCTCGTCCAAAGCCTTACATTTTTTAACACAGAATAGGTAACGAAAGAGTTTTGTAATTTTTGTGGACAAAATTTTTGACGCAAAAGTTACAACTATTTCTTGCAACACAAATAAAACATTCTGTAAAAACTGAGATCAAATAAAGAGCCAAGTGTAAGTGAATAATAGAAAACGGGTGGATATGACAGATAAAAAGACTCATATAGATTGTTATCTACGGGTATTGTTAAAAGAATTGACGCAAAAGTTACAACTATTTCTTGCAACACAAATAAAACATTCTGTAAAAACTGAGATCAAATAAAGAGCTAAGTGTAAGTGAATAATAGAAAACGGGTGGATATGACAGATAAAAAGACTCTTATAGATTGTTATCTACGAGTATTGTTAAAAGAATTGATGAAATATAATCCAAGTCCATCAGGCCGTTTTATACAACCGATTTGCCTTTTTTTAAAATGAAAGGTTTTGATTGTCTTAAGAAGGCTCAAGGTCACCCAAAGGGCAATGGAGCGTGCTATGCTCGGAGTTTCTCTGCGTGATCGAATCAGAAACGAGGAGATCCGTAGAAGAACCAAAGTAACCGACATAGCTCTCAGAATTGCTAAACTTAAGTGGCAGTGGGTGGGGCTCATAGCTCGCAGAACAGATGGCCTTTGGAGTGGTAAAGTTTTCGAGTGGCAACCGCGCACCGGAAAGCGTAGCGTAGGAAGGCCTCCCACTCGGTGGACCGATGACCTGGTGAAGGTCGCGGGAAACCGCTGGATGAGGGCAGTGCAGAACCGGCGTCGTAGAAATCCTTATGGGAGGCCTGAGTCCAGAAGTGGTAGTCCTTCGGCTGATATGATGATTTATCGTCAAGCGTTGGAAAACACCCCTGCGAGTGGCTTACGGTTAGCGGCTTGTGCACTGCGCTCCTTCTGGAATGTAATTCGTGTCCATGAGGCCGTTCTATCCAACCGATTTGGTTTTTTTTTTCAAATGAAAGGTATTGATCTACAGATTTGTCATCGAACAATGAAAATTACCTAACTTCCGCCCTTCTCAATATATTAAAAAAATATTAAACCTAATCCGAGTAATTAATTGGTGTATTTTTTTAATAAAACGTATTTATACATAAATTTGTTATTAAGCTTTGAAAATCACCTAGTTTTGCTATTGTCAAACAAATAAAAATAAATGAAAAAAATATGAAATCTAATCCAAGTCCGATCGGCCGTACAATCGAACCGAGTTGTATTTTTTTTACAAATGATAGATTTGTCATCAAGCATTAAAAATCACATAACTTTCGCCTTTTTTAAGTTATGCACAACGTGATTTTTGTAGCTATCAATATCTCACGTTCTTATTAAAGTACGTTGTTTGTTTTAGTTTAATCACACTCTCTGGAACGAGCTCTTTCATTTGAGCTTTATTATCCACTTAAATTGATTGCGTTGGAGGGAAGCTAGGTGTGAAAATTCAAAGCGCAGATTCTCGCACACCGCACAACATTGATGGCGAGCCGCTTGCGGATTGCGGGTCACCCGCCACGCACTCTCGATGTCTAAATTTTAAAAAATGCGAGTCAGAACCGCACATAAAGGCTTCCGTATCATCATACTAGATGGCGCTAGTACAAAGGGTTCCGTACCATCATACTAGATGGCGCTAGTTTTTTCATGTTTTAAAAGTACACGTTTCTTATTATTTTTTCACTTTTTCTAATTTTTGGTACACTCGAGAGCGATGAATCCGGGTCACTTAAAGAATCCTAAAAATCTCGGAAACTAAGAAGGCTAGCTTCATGAAATAAATTGTGTTTAAAAGACACTTTAAAACCCCTTAAATGAAAGTAATAAAATTTACGAGTCACAACAAAACTGCTGATCTCGCCTTAAAACAAAAATAGGAAACATGACATTTTTGAACAACATTACGATTTACTTGAATTTTAATACTTCGTATTGCCTCCTCGTGCTTCCATTCCTGTGTTTACGTGGTTTGGCATGCTGTACACCAAGTTCCTTATACGATTTTGGGGATTAGTCTCCCATTCCTCTGTGAGAGCAATTTTGAGCTCACGAAGCGTGATTGGGGGAGGGCTTCTTTGTTTTACGCATCTCCCTAGCTCGTCCCAAGCATGCTCGATCGGGTTGATATCCGGGCTGCGTGCTGGCCACTCCATACGAGTCATGTTCATCTCTTGAAGGTAGACATTCACAATCCAACCAGTATGAGGCCGGGCATTGTCATGCATAAAAATAGCATCCTCACCCAAATTGACCATAAATGGACCAACGTGTTCATTGAGGATTTCTTCCACATATCTTTCGCTAGTTAAAGAGCCGTTTTCTATGAACACCAGTTCTGTGCGACTCTCAGAAGAAATTCCGGCCCACACATGTACAGACCCACCACCGTAGGCTACTTTTTCTTCGATGCATGCTTGCTTGAATCTTTCCCCTGGTCTTCTATACACTCTTTGTCTTCCATCGTGCTTGTAGAGCATAAATTTTGATTCGTCGGAGAACATAACTTTTGACCAATCTCCAATACTCCAATTTAAGTGGTTCTGGGCATATCTTAGTCTTGAAATACGATGCCCACGCTCCAGTTTAGGGCCGTTTGCAGGTCTAAGTGGTTTCAAGTTAGCTTCAGCAAGTCGTCGCCTTACTGTCCATGCGCTTGGATTACTTCCTCCGAGGCGTCGAAACTGATTTGTAAGTTCAGTTCCTGTGAGAAAGCGATTACGAAGCATTGTGTTCACCAAGTATCGATCTTCTCGTGCTGTGGTACACCTGGTTCTGCCTGTTCCTGGTCTGCGTGGGTTAGAGCCAATTTCCTCGTAACGTTGGAGAACTCTTTGTACTGTTGAGAGCGACACACCGACAGTCGTGGTTGTATCGCGCTGACCCCGGCCGTTTTCCAGCATTGTGAGTATTCTGGTGCATGCTTCAGGTGTAAGCGACATGATTACTGCTTGAATAATAAATATTGAACACTATCAACATGGTTTATGTACCCACTTAAATGACAGATTAGAAACAAAAGCAAAAACAAATGTAGTAATTTCGTAGTTCCATCTTCGAAAGTCTCCCTTTTTCAAATTTGATTTTTTTATGACATAACTTTACAATAACTAAGAAGTTTTAATGGCTTCATTTAAGGAGTATAAATTGTCTATTAAACACAATTTATTTTATTAAGCTAGCCTTCTTAGTTTCCGAGATTTTTAGGATTCTTTAAGTGACCCGGATTCATCGCTCTCGAGTGTATTTGTTGTTATAGCGGCAACAGAAATACATACAGCCAAGCTAATACAGCAATTTACGAAAAACTATGTAAGGTATGTATGTACGTATCATCAGTAATATAAAAGCGGCCGAACGGGATAGATAAAGTTGTGCACAAGACTTTCCCACTTCACAAACCAAAAGTTTACTCTGTACTTCACTTCTAACTCGAACGACGACTATTTCTTATCACCGTTACCTGTTTCGTGATTCTGTGTCTGTCTATATAACTTAGTACTGATTTCTAAGTTACAAGCCAAGCCAAGACAGCAATTTACGAAAAATCTCACCTGATGGTAAGTGACAATAATGCCGTAGATGGGATCTTATCTTCATGCTAGAACATATTAATGATTTGATTGATGTTTGCCGGCAGGACTTAGATAAGTTGGTGGTAGTTAGCAAGGCGGGCTTAAAAAGTGCCCACAAACCACACCAAGTCTTATGAAAATAGACTCTTCCGGGAATCGAAACCGCGACCTCCTGATGTGAAGCTAATAGAGTAACCATTACGCCACGGAGGCGTTTAGTAACTGATCTTAAATTAAAAGACTACTAAATATTAATTTATCAATGCATTAATTGTGAATAAAAAAAACTGCAACTGTTATTTTGTATGCTGCAAGACATACATGAAGCACTTTTATTTGTCACCTATATTTTTTTTACTCAAGTTTTGACAAATAACATATCTTTATGTTTAGAATACCTAGTATCTCATCATCATCATATCAGCTCATATTCGTCCCTACCGAGGGCCTACCCTGAATTAGGGCGATCGGGCTTTAGTCGACCACGCGGGCCCAGTGCGGGTTGTTGGATTCGACCAACCCGCACTGGGCCCGCGTGGTCGACTTCACACACAACCTGCGAGTTTCTTGGCAGGCGTTTGCAGGTTTCCTCACGATGTTTTCCTTCACCGTATGTTTTACGTTCCTTCTGCCTAGTGTCTAATGCATATCAAATTATTTTCATACAATTAGGTATGTCCTACAAACTTAAACTACACCGGGATTCGAATCTACGACCTCCTGCTGTAAAGCGAATAGACTAATCACCATGAAGACGGTTAAATTTAATACTAGGTGGTAAAATTAAAATTATTTTTATCATCTATCAGCCGAAAGACGTCCACTGCTTGACAAAGGCCTCCCCTTAATCCATCCCATCTCTTCCAATGGGGGTCGTAAACTAAGTCGTCGACTAAGGGACTTTAAACCGGAGGACAGGCAGCAGCGTCCTTTCCGTGCATTGCAACACACCTGCAACCACACTGCGATCGCCAACCAGCCTACCAAGCGTAGCAATTACGGCAATACCCCCTAATTAATGTTTTTATCATTTTGGCGAAATGTATTATTTGAAAAAACAGTCCAGTTAAGTAGGTCCAACTATGAGAAAGAGATCAAGCATTAATGTCAAATATGTACAGCTCGGCTGGGAATCGTTTGCGGCGCTGCACAATACCGAAGTCACAAACGTTCCAAATTCCGCAGTGTCTCAAGACTAAGGTTTTTGACCAGTGTGTGTTGTCAGTGGTGTCATATGGAATTGAGACATGGTCGCTTACCATGGGCCTCCTAGGAGGCCCATGGTAAGTCCATTGAGCGTACTATGCTCGGGGTTTCCCTACATGATCGAATCAGAAATGAGGAGATCCGTACGAGAGTCGAAGTAACCAACATAGCTCTCAGAATCGCTCAGGGCACATAGCTCGTAGAAAAGATGTCTGAAGACGTAGTGTAGGTAGGACTCATACTTGATGGACCGATGACCTGGTGAAGGTTGCGGGAAGCCACTGGATGCAACGAGCGCAGGATCGGTCGTTGTGAAAATCTTGGGGAAGACTTTTATCCAGCAGTGGACATCTATCGGCTGTTAAGATGATGGTGATGATCATATTGCAGCATGCTGATGAATCGTACCTAACCTAAATTAAGTTTTCAAGCAAACCATGTATGCCCTTCGCAGATCATCAGTCAATTGCGGCCCTGCTGATTGCCTTAAGACCAAAAGCAAATCATACCTAGACTAACTAAAATCATTCCCCCAGCTCCATTCTACCTTCGGTCAACGAGACGCAGGGGGATGTTCCACCCTTTTGTTGTTTATATTCAGCCTATACGCACGAAGCGTTACGCTTCCTCATTTATTACGCGGACAGCGATGGAGTAGAACTCCATGCCTGCTTCCGTGTTTCCCGACTCCTACAATTTGGGGATCTTCAAGGTTAGAGTGAATAGCATTTATTTGCGTTTACCATCCTTGACTACATCGTCACTTACCATCAGGTGAAACATAGTCAAACGTACTCAAATTTTTAATAAAAAAAATATCTTGTAGTTTGAAGTCTTCGGTAGTTCTTATTCTTAAGAGATACTATAGTAACTGGTCTTTGAAAGGAGAAAGTGACACAGAAATGAGCCAGTATCCATAAAAGCATGAAAGATGAAGCGTAGTAGTCGCAGGTTACAATATAACCAGTAGATATAAGTACATAAACACAATACATAATACCAGGTCAGCGGCCCTGAATCACTCAGCGCATGAGGGCAAAGCCCTGTGACGTCACTCGCATTGCACAAACTTGCAGGTGCATAATCCACTGTGAAATAACGAAAATACCGGGTACTTAATTTTCTCTAGCAAACTCGCGATGCATAAAGTTATCTGAGGTAAATGACATTATTTGCTGGATAAAATGAGCATGCATCACAAAAATGCTATTGAGTTGTGAACAGTAAGAAAATAAAAGTTGAATGTTGTAGTTTACGTTGGTACACCTACGTACGGAATAGTTGGTAACAAGAAGAATTCTTCATAGCGAGTCGATCGTTTGGTTCATTTTTACAAGCTTTTATGTAGTTTCACCTGTCCAGGTGTCTGTAATGAAATCTTGCAAGTTAAATTTGACCCACTTCCCTGTTTCCGATTGAGCTGGAATTTTTCATGCATATTTTACAGGCTTGTACTTAAAAAAATTTAAGTTTTTCAAAAATTATTTTAGATCAGTACTGCCACCAAGATTGCATTATCTGTTGCATTGTGTACACTCAGGCAAAGTTAATATTATATTAGTACTAACTTACAGTATGGACACTCCCTGCCGCTCTCTAGATTGCGACCTCACCCCCTCGTTACCCAGATTGATTCAGATTGGTTATAGTTTGGTTCTCGAACGTATGGGATTTCAGCGTGATTTTTGTTTGCTCCTTCATTTGTTTTTAGAAATGTCATTTTACGACCGTTGTTCAGAATTTGTTTCGCGAAAATAAAGGATTAGAAAGAGAGTCTTGTCCCGTAACAGTATTAAGATTTTAAGGATTAAATAAAATAATTTATTTATTAATTATTTAAGTCATCATATCAGCTCATATAAGTCCCCACCGAGGGGCTCGAGCCTATCCTGAATTAGGGCGATCGAGCCTTAGTCGACCACGCGGCCCAGTGCGGGTTGGTTAATTTCTCACACAACCTTCGAGTTTCTTCGCAGGCGTGTGCAGGCTTCCTCACAATGTTTTTCCTTCACGGTAAGAGCGTCGGGATAATCGTACATATGAAATCGCAGTTCGAAAACACATTGGTACGTGGCAGGATCCGAACTAAGACCTCCCGGACAGGAGGTAGCGGCCCTGAGCGTTACGCCACCGAGTTTCATTAACTTAATTATTAAGTATATCAGTAAGTAGGTAGATAAAATTTTTCCAGAGTTTGTCAAGAGACACGTGCCCCAACAGTGGGGACGTTATGGATGTAAGTAAAATACATATAAATATAGGAGGTGCAAGAAAAAAATAACTACAAAAAGTAAATGACCAACTTGATTTTCTATAACATAATCATTTTAATAAGTTGATTGTAGTACTTATTAAGAAAATAACGATCCTTATTCCTTTTGTCTTAAACACGAAACAGAACAAGGATTATTAACACAGATAATTATGTAGGTATAAGAATTTGCTGAGAATAAGTTAATTACGTAGTTGGAATCAGTAGGAGGTATTAAGCAGTAGTAGGAAACATGAAGCTTTAACGAGATATGAAGACAGTGATAAAAAATTGGAACCTACATCTAATAAGGCTGATAAAAGTAGGGACTAAACTAGGTATATTTAAATAAATGGGGATGTAGCCTCTTGAGTAGTTGAGCTTATTGACTCGTAAATCTATCTATCTATATATATAAAAGAAAGTCGTGTTAGTTACACCATTTATAACTCAAGAACGGCTGGATCAATTTTTATGATTTCTGTGTTTTTGCATTTGTCTTCGTCGGGAATAGGATAATAAGTATTAAAATATGTGTGGTTAGGGTAGGGTAGGGTAGGGTAGGGTAGGGTAGGGTAGTGTAGTGTAGGGTAGGGTAGTGTAGTGTAGTGTATGTAGGGTAGGGTAGGGTAGTGTAGGTAGGGTAGTGTAGGGTAGGGTAGAGTAGAGTAGGGTAGAGTAGGGTAGGGTAGTGTAGGTAGGGTAGTGTGGTGTAAGGTGGAATGAAGTTCGCCGGGACAGCTAGTTATTTATACAATTAGGAATTTGTGCCGCCTACTATTTGTTGTGGTTCTTTTATATTTTGATGATATTTTAATGAAAAAAAAAAGTAATATGATATAATTCATTGTCTTATACGTAGGTCTTATTTAGTCTCATTGAACTTGATTTTTCACCAAAAGTGCCTTCGAAGTTATTAGCACGGACACTTACCACGAGCTAACCGATAATCTAAATTCTCTACACTATGTACCATTTTTTCTAGTATTTATCTGTTTGCCCAAGAAGGAGGATTGTGTACCTTTGTATGTATTTAACCAAACTGTAAACAATCGGTATCAATCCTGGTGACGAGGGGGTGAGGTCGCAATCTAGAGAGCGTCAGGGAGTGTCCATAGTGTATGTTAGTACTAATATATATACTTCGCCCTGGGTCTGGACCAAAGTTAACTGTACAAAATACGTTATCTAAGTAATTCAATACACTTAGCTGATTCAAAGCGCCATAAAGATGCACTAAAAAGAATTTGGCTTAAACATACTCACTGTCAGATCAAATTCAAATCCCCATGTCAGCTTACAAACTGCCAATCTTTATAAAGCAGACAATCCCAATGCTTGGATTAGCCGTACGCTATCGGTCACATCTCCGTGCAACTCGGTGCTAGGGTGAACATTCGTTTAACTGACCTATAACTGTTTGGGGATACATTTTTGAGATGTTCGTGTTTTTACCCGACTACGAAAAAAGAAGGGTGGAATTCCCTTCCGGCGTCCGTATTCCCCGATTCGTATAATTTAGGAATCTTCAAGACGAGAGTGAATGGGCACTATTTGAGCTTGCGTGTCATATCCTCGGCTGCATCGGCACTTACCATCAGGTGAGGTGCAGCCAAACGCACTCAATTTAAAAAAAAAAGTTTATGTTTTTGACAGTCTATGTATGTATGTACTATGTATGTATGTATGTATGGATGTTCATCTGTTCCCTCGTATTTCCTAAACCATTTAACCGATATTGAGAAATGTGGTGTCTTTGGATTCGTGCCATCACTCCGCGCGTTATAGGATACTAGCTGTTTCCCGCGGTTTCACCCGCGTGGACAACGTTTCTATGACTTTTCGAGGGTGCGCAGTGCGCGAGCCGCAAGCGCCTCGCGAGCGTGGTAAAAAGTAGCCTATGTCTGAATCCAGGTCCTAATCTGTCTACCTACCAAATTTCAGCCAAATCCGTTCAGTAGTTTTTGCGGGAAAGCGTAACAGACAGACAGAGTTACTTTCACATTTATAATATTAGTAGGGATATACTTAGCATATAAAAAAAATCAGCATGGCGAATTTTATAGTTGAATTAAACAACCAAAAAAACTTTTTTGTACAAATCATTTAAATCGTAAGTTTCAGTCAGATTTCAGTACATAAAGTTGCAAAAGTAGTTTTTTCAGTTTCATACTTTTAATGGGTAGGATTAAAGTCAAAGTTAAAAAAAAATGATTTAAAGTAAGATTTTTACATTTATTGAATGCAAATTAGGTATTTAATCTAATGTAAGACTTTTACAATTAATAATGTAATATTTCAAAAAAATACTTTAATGACCTGGTGAAGGTCGCGGGAAGCCGATTGATACGGGCAGCGCAGAACCGGTCGTCATGGAAATCCTTGGGGGAGGCCTTTGTCCAGCAGTGGACGATTTTCGGCTGATATGATGATGATGACTTAAATTATATGTTGTGGTGTATTATTAGGTACACAATTGTAATCTCTATAAAGCTTCTTAGGG
Source organism: Coleophora flavipennella (assembly GCA_947284805.1). Lineage (NCBI taxonomy): Eukaryota > Metazoa > Arthropoda > Insecta > Lepidoptera > Coleophoridae > Coleophora > Coleophora flavipennella. Next base: position 6,556,329 of record OX369285.1, on the reverse strand, counting down.
CTCAGCCAGTAAAAAAACAGACACACATACAGACAAAAAAATTCCTTGCTTAGAGTTTCCTTACGCGATCAAATCAAAAATGAACAGATCCGTAGGAGATCTAAGGTAACCGACATAGCTCACAGAATCGCTAAACTTAAGTGACAGGGGGCAAGGCACATAGCCCGTAGAACGGATGGCCGTCGGGGCATTCCCTCTCGTATATCTACCATCAGATACGCTAAACTACCAGGTTTATGATATAGCGTCCACACTCACCAACAGCAAGGTCATATAGTGAGGGCCGCAATTCCTGCCAACACCATAAGGTGAAGACAAGGACCAGTAAAGTTCTTGAGTGGCGACTGCCCACCGGAGTAGACAGGCCTTCCACACGGTAGACCGACAACCTTGTGTAGGTCGTGGGAAGTAAGTAGGGGGTAGTATCCTTGGGGGAGGCCTTTGTCCAGCAGTGGACGATTTTCGGCTGATGTGGTGATGATATTATTCTTATTTATTTAAGCATTATAATATCCTTTATTAAATTAAACAATAAAATATATGTAGAAATATTGAAGGCGTTAGAAAATAAGCACGAGCAACACAAGCAACTATGGCAGGATCGATCGGTTGTACAATTTTCTATCGCTCGTTTTTGCTGTTTTGTTGTATTTCAAAATGGATTCCCCGTTGAGTTAGATACCGTACCTACGTATCGCTGCATCTACGAGTAATTGCATTTCGTGTAAAATAACTGTTGAGGGTCGATGGTCGAGCGATGCTTGAAAATTATTTGAAGAATTTGTGTTGACGTTTTTTTATGACGACGAGTTGAAAGTATTTAGAAAATAAGCTTTTGTAGTTTATGATGATTTCGTTTACAGTGTATAAGCTTGAGAACTAATTGTTGAGAGGCTCTACTGAGGCCATCGAGCATTGTGCCTAAGTCATCCATAGTCTCAGCCATGACCACGATATCGTCAGCGAATCGAAGGTTGATATGATGGCAAATCCAGCCCAGTCCAAAAGTTTAAAAACATCTTCCAGGACGGCGGTGAACAGTTTCGGAGATATAACTTCCCCCGTTTCACAACAAGTAGGTCTCAGAATGAAAATGAAACAACTTCGACAAAGAGATCAATCGTCAAATTTAACTCGGCTGGGCAGCATTCGGGAAGCTTCGCAATATCTTCCAAGGTCTTCGACCAGTGTGTGTTGCCAGTGATAACATACGGAACTGAGACATGGTCGCTTACTACGAGCCTCATAAGAAGGCTTAAGGTCACCTAAAGGGCAATGAAGCGTGCTATGCTTGGAGTTTCTCTGTGTGAACAAATCATTAACGAGGAGATCCATAGGAGAACGAAAGTAACCGACATAGCTCTAAGAATTGCTAAACTTAAGTGGTAGTGGGCGATGCACATAGCTCGTAGAACAGAGATGGCCATTGGGGCAGTAAAGTTCTCGATTGGCGACCATGCACTGGAAACGTAGCGTAGGCGGGCCTCCCACTCGGTGGACCGATGACCTGGTGAAGGTCGCGGGAAGCCGCTGGATGCGGGCAGCGCAGAACCGGTCGTCATGACAATCTTTGGCGGAGGCCTATGTCCAGCAGTGTGGACGTCCTTCGACTGATATGATGATGATAATGAATTATAAATCTAAGTACCTATAAATAATAAGACATTTTGTATGGAAAATCGATGAACTTTTTACAAATCCAACTACACATCTTAAGTTGGTCGACCATTACTCTTAAACTAAGAAAGCCTTCTTAGCCGTAATAGTTTTAATTTTAAATTGATAATATGTCCTATACTATTTTAAATTTTTTTCAGATGTCCTAAAATAGCGGTTTTGCTTTTTGGAGGGGGGGGGGACCTTACTAAAAAAAAAAACCACTTTAAAGCTTAATATTTCGCAAGCCTATCCCTGAATCGAAAAATGATTTTAGTAAACCCTCAGTTGTTTTAAAAAACCTACTCAAGGATATCCCATATGATAAGGTACGTCAACGAAAACAAATTAACTCCCTCTTAACATGTAGGGGAGGTACCCTATAAAACTTACTTTTACTTTTTTTCTTCCTTCTTATATCTTTTCTAGTCTCTTAGTTAATCCACGGACAAACGGACGGACAGACAGACATGGTGAAACTATAAGGGTTCCTTGTTGAGTTCAGAAACCTTAATAGGCTAAAAAAAAAATTTGAGCGAGACCTACAGTACTCGCATATGATGTGTAACATGTGACAAAATACTTTATAAAAGGACGGCAAAGATACGGCAGACTAGGCTGTATGGTCATAGATACCTTTGCCTTTTCCGCGCTTTTAAAGCCTGAAAAAAGGACGGCAAAGATACGGCAGACTAGGCTGTATGGTCATAGATACCTTTGCCTTTTCCGCGCTTTTAAAGCCTGAAAAAACGCGACTTCCTGTTACAATGGGACACATTTCCGTCCCATTTCACGAAATCACTCCCACAAAGTTGGTACACATCAAAAACAAAAGCTGCTCTCGATATTTTTTTGTTTTGTACGTAAGAGTTTATAGTGCTGATTATACGGCAAAGGCGCACATGTAATTCGTTACATCGTAAGGAAAAGTCGTAAATGTGTATAAAACTTAAACATCAAACATTGTTTAAGAGTGCTTCTTGTTAGGAAACTGAAACAACAAAATAATAATATTCCATGAGAGTGATTGACTTCTTGGGGATTAGTAGGGCGGATCTTCGACCAATATAACAGCTATGGACCGGCCTACGGGAACAGCGGTTTTAATACCTACAGAATGAGGGCATTCGCTCATTCGTCTCAGTCGACCAGTATTCCCCAAATCGGTTGAAACCGGTCTTTTAAAATCTCCCCACCACCTACCAGCTGAACAGGAAATCTGAAATTATTGTGTGGGGTATAGTTGAATAGGTCTTTTAAAATCTCCCCACCACCTACCAGCTGAACAGGAAATCTGAAATTATTGTGTGGGGTATAGTTGAATAGGTCTTTTAAAATCTCCCCACCACCTACCAGCTGAACAGGAAATCTGAAATTATTGTGTGGGGTATAGTTGAATAGGTCTTTTAAAATCTCCCCACCACCTACCAGCTGAACAGGACATCTGAAATTATTGTGTGGGGTATAGTTGAATAGGTCTTTTAAAATCTCCCCACCACCTACCAGCTGAACAGGACATCTGAAATTATTGTGTGGGGTATAGTTGAATAGGTCTTTTAAAATCTCCCCACCACCTACCAGCTGAACAGGAAATCTGAAATTATTGTGTGGGGTACCGTTGAATAGGTCTTTTAAAATCTCCCCACCACCTACCAGCTGAACAGGAAATCTGAAATTATTGTGTGGGGTACCGTTGAATAGGTCTTTTAAAATCTCCCCACCACCTACCAGCTGAACAGGAAATGTGAAATTATTGTGTGGGGTATAGTTGAATAGGTCTTTTAAAATCTCCCCACCACCTACCAGCTGAACAGGAAATCTGAAATTATTGTGTGGGGTATAGTTGAATAGGTCTTTTAAAATCTCCCCACCACCTACCAGCTGAACAGGAAATCTGAAATTATTGTGTGGGGTATAGTTGAATAGGTCTTTTAAAATCTCCCCACCACCTACCAGCTGAACAGGAAATCTGAAATTATTGTGTGGGGTATAGTTGAATAGGTCTTTTAAAATCTCCCCACCACCTACCAGCTGAACAGGAAATCTGAAATTATTGTGTGGGGTATAGTTGAATAGGTCTTTTAAAATCTCCCCACCACCTACCAGCTGAACAGGACATCTGAAATTATTGTGTGGGGTATAGTTGAATAGGTCTTTTAAAATCTCCCCACCACCTACCAGCTGAACAGGACATCTGAAATTGTTGTGTGGGGTATAGTTGAATAGGTCTTTTAAAATCTCCCCACCACCTACCAGCTGAACAGGAAATCTGAAATTATTGTGTGGGGTACCGTTGAATAGGTCTTTTAAAATCTCCCCACCACCTACCAGCTGAACAGGAAATGTGAAATTATTGTGTGGGGTATAGTTGAATAGGTCTTTTAAAATCTCCCCACCACCTACCAGCTGAACAGGAAATCTGAAATTATTGTGTGGGGTATAGTTGAATAGGTCTTTTAAAATCTCCCCACCACCTACCAGCTGAACAGGAAATCTGAAATTATTATGTGGGGTATAGTTGAATTATTATATCAGCTCATATACGTCCCCACCGAGGGGCTCGAGCCTACCCTGAATCAGGGCGGTTAGGCCTTAGTCGACCACGCGGGCCCCGTTCGGGTTGGTCGACTTCACACACAACCTTCGAGTTTCTTCAGGTTTCCTCACGATGTTTTCCTTCACCGTTAAAGCAATCGGTAATTATATGTACGTAAGTTTTTGAAAAACTCATTGGTACATTGGCCGTCCAGATTTGAACCCGGTACCTCTGGTTAGATGGACCGAGTCGTTACCGGTTAAGCCACCGACGCTTTTTAAATAATAGTTGAATAGGTCTTTTAAAATCTCCCCGCTACCTACCAGCTGAACAGGAAATCTGAAATTATTGTGTGGGCTATAGTTGAATAGGTCTTTTAAAATCTCCCCACCACCTACCAGCTGAACAGGAAATCTGAAATTAATGTGTGGGGTATAGTTGAATAGGTCTTTGAAAATCTCTCCACCACCTACCAGCTGAACAGGAAATCTGAAATTATTGTGTGGGGTATAGTTGAATAGGTCTTTTAAATTCACCCCACCACCTACCAGCTGAACAGGAAATCTGAAATGATTGTGTGGGGTACAGTCGAATAGTTCTTTTAAAATCTCTCCACCACCGACCAGCTAAACAGAAAATCTGAAAAAAAAAGGAAACAGTAGAGGCATATATTTTAAAAGGAAAATTATCACCAAATAGGCCTTCTTAGTTTAGAAGTAATAGTCGACCAACTTAAGATGTGTAGTTAAACATAAAAAAAATTCCTACTTTTTCCATACAAAATGTTACATACCAACTGCAAAGTAACTTTGTTTTCAAAAAATACTTTCATTTGTTGAAAATACTACGGAACGCTACTTAGCGCACGGTCTGACACGCACTTGGCCACCTTTTTTAATAACTGATTGTGGAAGCTTTATTTCGTTAAACTGAAGGCAAGCTGAAGGCACAGTCTTAAAAATATTAATCTCACAAATAAAAACTCTTTGCATGCTACTGATGGAGAAGAATGGTGGCATTTCAGATCGATGACGTGGTAACATCGATTTAGGAAATGCTTCAATTTTTTTATGGTTCCATCAACGTACATTTGATGAAAAAAGGCACTCTTTTAAGATCACACATGTGTTTATCTGTACCCGTCCGTCTGTCACACCCGATTTTCTCCGGATCTATTGGACGAAAAAAAATATAGTTGCAGAGTTTGATTACCCAATCACGTACGTGTAGCGTAAATGAACGAATTTTGATTTAGGGGTAAATCGAAATTTTTATTTTTAGTACATTTTTTTATAATTTTAAAAAAAATACGAAAATTGAGCATTCCCCGAATCTACTGGACGAAAAAAGTTTAAATTTGGTTTTAGAGTTTGAGTACCCAATTGCGGACGTGTTGCGTAATTTTATGAACGAATTTTGATTTTGGGGGTTAATTTTCGAGGACAAATTAGATATAAGAATGTAACATATAAAATAAAATGGCTTGTCAAAAGAAAAAAAAACCGGCCAAGTCCGACTCGGGGTCACACAAACAGAGTTCCAAACCAAAACTTTAACTACCAACAGAATAAGACCTCACACTATGTTTTATAGGTAAGCGGGGGGGGGGGGCGGCAATGTTCAATTTTTCGCCTATTATCTTGAATAATTTCAAAACTATTACGGACTCACATACAATGTGTACCAAATTTTACCTTAATCAGTCGAGTAGTTTCCGAGCAAATTGCCTGTGACACACGGACGAACGACGGAGTAATGAGGGAACCAATAAGGGTTCTGTTTTTACCTTTTGAGGTACGGAACCCTAAAAAACTAAGTTTATATAATATGAAGTATTTTTTTTTAATAATTTTAAAATGCACGAAAATTGAGCATTCCGTCCTTATCTCTGAAACTACTGAGTCTGAGATGTGTATATGGTTCCTTGGTTTCTTCACTCTATTTCAATATGTCTGCTGTCATCTTGTACCTACGTGTATTTCAAAACTGAATAAAGCCTTTAATTCTTAGGCTTTGCGTTTCTTATGACAGTCTCTTAGGCCTCCCCCAAGGATTTCCACGACGACCGGTTCTGTGCTGCCCGCATAAAGACATTCTTAAGTCTTGTTATTCTTACGGAAAACAAAATGGTACGGAACCCTCTCCACGCGACTTTGGCTCGCACTTGACCGGTTTTTAAATCGATGCATGGCAAAGATTTCTAACTTTATATCTCAGACAAAAAAAAACATAATGTTATAATTTACCATGGTATTGTTTACATGTCAATTTCGTATAAAAAATCTTCTACGAGGTACAAATTATTATTCGTACACTTTTTAAATATATATTTTTTCAGTTATGTTTTTATTCATATCTCCACCTGAAATTTCAATTACCTGTTCACTGTTATTGCAGGAATGGAACAAACAGAGCATAGGATGGAGAGGAAGAGTAAGGTCTCGGTTGGGAATATAATGAGCACCACTCAAAGCAAGAGTCGAACGAGTAGAGTCTCTTTGAACGCTTTCAAAGAAGGTGTAAGTAGCGGAAGCTTAGTTCTTCAGAGTGACTAATCAATAATCTAAAATAATAAGTCGAGTTAGAGGCAGATCACCTTCTTGGTGTACCGACGACCTGGTGAAGGTCGCGAGAAACCGCTGGATGCGGGCAGCGCAGGTCCGGTTGTTATGGAAATCCTTGGCAGAGGCCTCGGTACAGCAGATGTAACTTTCTTGACCATAATTGCAATGTGTAGCATGCAACGCTACGTCTGTTATTGGACCCTCGGGATCCGTTGCCATGGTAACGCACGCCCAGCTCTACCTGCGGGCTGAGGGTACGCCAAGTGCGGGTGCTATGCGCGTCAGTCGTCCAGCTCCGTTCGCCGCCCGCACTTGGCGTATATCGCGTTTTGTAACTTGTATGTTTGTTTGTTTTTTTTGTAATAGTGTTTCCGTCTCTATACCTTTCAAGATTTACAAATGTTATTTTTTATTAACCGACTTCATAAAAGGAGGAGGTTCTATGTTCGACTTTGTGTGAATTTCGTTTTTGATAAAAAGTTAGTCAAATGATTGGCACTGCAATCAACTAGTTCCGTATTATCGCTATATTGAGCCAGGACAGCAAAACCTAAAACTTGCTTTGTTCATCCATTAATGTTTCAGTTAGTTCAGAAATGGATGTATATTAACTGATCGAATCAAATATTAAAAAAGCCGGCCAAGCCAAGTACGATTCCGACTTGCAAACCGACGGTTTCGAACTTTGTATAGTATAAATAATTGCTAATTAATTTTACAATGAAGTTTTCGGCTCAGTGTTTATTGCCATGAAATAAATGAACTTGAACTTCAATTTGTACCATCTCACCTTTAGGCACAAAACCCTCAAAATATCAACGAGTACAACAATGATATTTACCATTTTTGCGATAGAGCTAAAACAAAAGTCCATTAAAATCATTATACGTTACTTGAATCCGAACTCCCTTTCATTTTTTGATTTTTAATTTTATTATTTGTTAGTAAATCCGCCATAACCACACATTTTCTGTGAAAATTTCAAATGGCTTACCACTATAGTTTGGTAAAAGGTTCTCATTATTACCTACCACCCTTTGGGTACTGAACCCAAAAATTACACACTACTGCCACAGCTAAAATTAAAATTTTAAATGGAAACCCCGCCGTAACAACATATATTCTGTGAAAATTTCAAATGGCTTACCACTATGGTTTGAAACAGCCGGCCCTTTAAAGGTCGGACAGACAGATGGACGGAGTGACGGATAAACAGACGGCATAGGTTTAGTAAAAGGGTCTCATTACCTTCCACTCTTTGGGTACTGAAACACAACATTACACACACTAGAATTCAAATTTTAAATGGAAACCCCGCCATAACAACACATTTCCTGTGAAAATTTCAAATGGCTTACCACTATGGTTTCAAACAGCCGGCCCTTTAAAGGTCGGACAGACAGATGGACGGAGTGACGGATAAACAGACGGCATAGGTTTAGTAAAAGGGTCTCATTACCTTCCACTCTTTGGGTACTGAAACACAACATTACACACACTAGAATTCAAATTTTAAATGGAAACCCCGCCATAACAACACATTTCCTGTGAAAATTTCAAATGGCTTACCACTATGGTTTCAAACAGCCGGCCCTTTAAAGGTCGGACAGACAGATGGACGGAGTGACGGATAAACAGACGGCATAGGTTTAGTAAAAGGGTCTCATTACCTTCCACTCTTTGGGTACTGAAACACAACATTACACACACTAGAATTCAAATTTTAAATGGAAACCCCGCCATAACAACACATTTCCTGTGAAAATTTCAAATGGCTTACCACTATGGTTTCAAACAGCCGGCCCTTTAAAGGTCGGACAGACAGATGGACGGAGTGACGGATAAACAGACGGCATAGGTTTAGTAAAAGGGTCTCATTACCTTCCACTCTTTGGGTACTGAAACACAACATTACACACACTAGAATTCAAATTTTAAATGGAAACCCCGCCATAACAACACATTTCCTGTGAAAATTTCAAATGGCTTACCACTATGGTTTCAAACAGCCGGCCCTTTAAAGGTCGGACAGACAGATGGACGGAGTGACGGATAAACAGACGGCATAGGTTTAGTAAAAAGGTCTTATTACCTACCACCCCTTTGGGTACTGAACCCAAAAATTATACACTACTGCCACAGCTAGAATTAAAATTTTAAATGGAAACCCCGCCGTAACAACATATATTCTGTGAAAATTTCAAATGGCTTACCAATATAACATAGATAATAAGCCAATATTGTTACTAATACACTAATATACTATGGATATTATTTTTCCGAAATAAAGCTTATTTATTTATTACTATGGTTTCAAACAGCCGGCCCTTTAAAGGTCGGACAGACAGATGAACGGAGTGACGGATAAACAGACAGCGTAGTCTTAGTAAAAGGGTCTCATTACCTTCCACTCTTTGGGTACTGAAACAAAACATTACACACTAGAATTGAAATTTTAAATGGAAACCCCGCCATAACAACATATTTCCTGTGAAAATTTCAAACGGCTTACTACTATGGTTTGAAACAGCCGGCCCTTTAAAGGTCGGACAAACAGATGGACGGAGTGACGGGTGAACAGACAGCGTAGTCTTAGTAAAAGGTTCTCATTACCTACCAACCTTTGGGTACTGAACTCAAATTTTACACACTACTACCACAGCTAGAATTGAAATTTTAAATGGAAACCTATACTCAAGAAGAAAAAATTTTTTGTGGCAACCTATACTGTATTTTTTTTTCTGCATGCTTATACTATATTATAATATTAGCTATTAAAATAATATGATGCAATAAAAAATATGAAAAAAATAATTACAATCCACTATCTATCCTAGAAATACACACAGCTAGAATTGAAATTTTAAATGGAAACCTACACTCATGCAGAAAAATTTTTTGCAACTCCCTATACTGTTATTTTTTTCTGCATGCTTATACTATATTAGCTATTAAATTAATGTGATGCAATAAAAAGTATATACAAAAAAATATTACAATCCACTACCTATACTCTTGAGATTTACTACATAGATGTGGCTATCTATAAATAATAAGATACTTGTTCTACCTTTTTTTTTCAGAAAGATAAGTCAATGAGCCGTATGAAGGTTAGGAGACAATCCTATGGTTTTTCAGGAGTACCTGGAATCAGGCCACTCGAGAGAATGTCAATAGTGAGATTTTCCTTTTACTTTGGTTTTTAGACAGAGCTGTGAAAAATACAATAGTTAAGTCATTTAATGCGAAATTTAATATCGTCATGTAAGAAGAAAAGAGCAGAAACGAACTTGCCACAAATTGTTATACATTTTCTTTATCCTCCCATTAAGGTTCATTTACACGCAGTTTAGTTAAGAGTGAGTTAAATTGCAACTTTATCGATTTAGATCGGCAAGTAACAAGTCGCGCCTATACTAGTTAAGTTCAACTGTCCTTTTTTCAACGTGGCCATTTGTATGAACTGCACTTAACTCACCCCTACACGTGGCGAGTTTAGTTGACACACGCGGCTAGTTAAGTGGCCGGGTTGCGGAAGACCCATGGACGGAGTGGACTTGCACTTAACTCGCCGAAAAATAGAAAGTTAATCTATTTTCTGTAGTTATTCGTCAACTTACTACTTAACTGGCAAGTCCCCGTCCAAACGACGATAAGGACTTAGCTCGCCAAATCCGCACCATAACTGCGTGTAAATCGGCCTAACAAAATTTAATTTAATTTTTAATTCCTATGGAAGTTATTATCTTACTCAGAGGACTTTAAAGAGATAAATTTAAATGATATCTGTTAATGCTTATCTACTAGTAGGTTCTTCTGTAGCACGTGAAATTTATGTTATTTCCTGGCCACCTCACGGATTCATTTCACACATTCTTACAGGTTGGCTTAGAGTTTAAGCGACCTCAATTGGTATACCTGCCGACGTATCAATTGGACTCTTACGCACCGTTTGATACAGCCAAAGTCAGAATTATCGTCAATGAGCTCCTCGATGAGTTTTTCACGGGGCTTCAGTACAATATACAGGTAATTTTTGCAATTGATTTGAGAGTGTTTGAAATAATTGGAAACGCTAAACACGTTAAAAACCGACTTCCATCACAACAGATAAGTACAATTTTGCATTATTATTTTGTGAATTTTCTAATCAAGTACTACACCGATTTTGATAAAATTTAAATGGAACCAAGTCTAAGTAAGAATAATGAAAATTTATCTGCGAAGATATTGCGTAACACACACACACATAAACATACAGTCGAATTGTCAAACCTTCTTCTTTTTGGAAGTCGGTTGAAAAGGAGAAAAACACAAAAATCTCATGTTGAGTCACGATGGAGCAGTCGTAAAAGAAACATCACTATCACTAAAGACATGACAGTAAAAAAAGAAAAGTCGACGAACTGTTTAGTGGGGTATCATTGAATAGGTAATTGAAAATCATCATATCGGAGACCAAATGTTTTTAAGGCAAAATTATTAATTTATGGCAAAACATACATAAATAATTAAAGACATAATAATTGCCTTACCAACCCGCACTGGGCCCGCGTGGTCGATTAAAGCCCGATCGCCCTAATTGAGGGTAGGCTCAAGCCCTTCGGTGAGGACATATATAATATGAGCTGATGTGACGATGTGATGAATTGCCTGAGATTTTTGTGAAGTTGTTTAGTTGATATCAACTGCTAGTACTACAGGCCCGTCTCCAACATTCCGATGATTGCCAAGGTTTTTGAGAAAGACCTGAGCTCCCAACTCATGACTTTACATCTACATTATTCGACTATCGCCCAGGTCTGTCAACAACTTTTTGAGGTTTTGAAATTGATAGAAGTCTAAAATGGGCTTCCCATGCAGACAAAGTCTGCGGAAAACTGTCTAGAGCGCGTTTTGCGCTTAGAAGGTTATCACGGATGGTGCTGCGAGAGACGGTATCGCCTGCTATTTAGCCACAGTTCACTTGGTACTGCAGTACGGAGTTGAGCTCTGGGGTTGCGCTGCCGAGTGGGAGCTTCACCTTCATCTTACAGAAGCGTGCTGTCCGCACTATCGTGGGAATCGCGCCAGACGAATCCGCAAGACCCCACTTTAAGTTCCAGGGTATCCTTACTCTGCCTTACATTATTTTCCAAATAGCCACGAGTGTGTGGATGATCTTGATAATTGCCCAATATATAGGGATATCCATAACTTAAATACTAGGGGCGCTGGGAACTTAATACCTGTACCGCATAGACTTGCAAGTCTTATAGATTAACATGTCATGGGTCCTAAGATATTTATTAAACTGCCCGAGAACATAACATCTGCTTCAACTGAGAACGCATCTAAGACAAGTTTATATATTTATAGTATTTATGTGCATGTATGTACTCGTATGTATGTTAGTATATTATATTATATTATGTATGTATCTTAGTATATATATTATATTGTATTTTTGTGTAGTATTTAAATAAGTTTATAATCTTGTTTTTTTAATTACTTTTAGTTATAGCACTTCTATTATTTATAATAATAAATTAGATCGTTTAAAAGTTGAATTTGCTGCCATCCTTTACTAGTTTACCTGTCTTTCAATCCCTAACTTAAGGTTGCCTGGTAGAAATCGCTTAAAGCGATAAGGCCGCCTTTGCATTCTATGTATATTACAAATAATAAGGATCAAAAAAGGGCTTAATGTGAGAATCTTATTTTTTTTTATAATTGTAAAATAAATATTTTTTAAGTTATTTAAGTAAATTGATCATTCGCCCCCTGATCTCCGAATCTAATGGGCCTAAGATCTTGAAAAAATCACAGTATATGAGGTTGAATGCATAAATCAACAGGAATAAAATTAAAATCCAAAGTTAGTAGACCCCTTTTTAACTAGAGCATAGTATATACAGAGAGGTCTTGTTCTGTTGGTAATTAAAAATTTGATGCGGAACCCTGTTTGTGTGACCCCGAGTCGCACTTGGCCGGTTTTTAAAATACATTTTTTTTATTGAATCTCGTAGATTACGAAACTCCACTTTTCTTTGTGGTTGACTTTCTTTGAATATATTTATTTTGCACGTATCCAACTCTTTTACAGGAATCGCCAGCCCTAGTTATACGTTTAGCGAGCGAGATCGTGCGCACTTGCAAGAGCATGGGGTTCAACCGGTACCGCATCATCTGTGTGGTCACCTTGGGACAGAAGAGGGCCCAGAGCTACAACAACGCTATCACTTTTATCTGAGACCACGAGAGAGACAATTATGTTGATGTTCAAAGAGAAGTGAGCACTGCTTTCATTCAGATCACCGTTTTTGGTGTATATCTTGACTAATCAATGAAACTGCAGTGATTATTCTGATAGGATCTTGTTTTGTGTATATTTTTAATTTTAATGCTACTTCTCATTTCAGTTTCATCCTTTTGACATTATTGAATTGAATTATTAATAAATGTTATTTTCCATTTCTCAAAAAGGTTTTTTCATCCACAATTGGTAAGTCCTTGATATCATCTCATCTGATGGTAAGTAACGATGATGCCGAAGATGAAAGCGGGCTTACCAAGATTACCCAACGCAAAGGGGAACTGGCTATCTTATCTTCAAGCCGAAACACGTCAATGCTGTTAACATCACAATGGAGCAAGGGTGTGATGTGATTTTTTGCTCAGAGATGGTTGAGGAGGGGGAAAATGACAATAGACTACTAATTAGCTGAGACAGTTCCTGATGGATCTAGGGAAAACTCAATTCCAGGCACATCGGAGTCGCAACGGAGTAAAGGATTGACGTGATTTTTTATTCAAAGAAATAGTTAAGGAGGTGTGAAGTGACATAGACTGCTGATCTGAATAGCCAGATATAGTTCTCGAGGGATCTGGAGTGTAGGGCGGCCGGTGTTTGTAAAAATAAATCATCCCAATCTACGCTGTCTAATGCAGTCGCAATGTTAGCCTCTGCCAGGAATCGAATCCGTGACCTCTTGATGTGAAGTTAATGGACTTAGCCACTACGCCACGGAGGCGTTTGAAGTTTTTTTCCCACTTAGCAAAGTCTCTTCCCAAGATTATCATTTAAACAGGGTAACCGGCAGTGGAATGAAATTGATTTCTATTTTTAAATAGTTAACCTTTAGTTCGAGTGGGTGGATTTACAGAACCTCGCTCCCTCGTGTCCTTATTTCCTGATTCAGTGACCTAAGAATTCAATAGTGCGCGTACATGATGTGGATGAATGTGAAGTGAGCCCAATTGGGTTAACAACAATGGCGTCCTGAACATGCTGTCCAAATCGAATCGATAATTACACATGATTACAGCCATTCATCCAGTGATACCTCCTTAGTTTGGCAGCCCTCTTGGCAGTAGTGTACGGTTAATTCGTAATAATGTCGACAGGATTTTGAGTTGTGTTGTAACTATAATCTAGTTACAACACAATATACGCGAATATACGAGTACATAATTCCATCGCACTATATCAGCTGAGAACAGCGGCTTCTTGCGACCTTTACCAGGTCTTTGGTCCACCGAGTGGAAGGCCTGCCTGCGACTTTTAGTGCGCATCCTCCACTCGAGAACTGACTGCCCCAACGCCCATCTGTTCTAAGAGATATATGACCCGCCCACTGCTAACCAAGGCAAACTCTGGTCAAATATCGAAGGAATTCGGTATTTCATACTCTTTGTTGAAAGTCCCCGTAAGTTCTTTAAAAGTTATTCGGTTTTTTTTTATAAAGCCTTGATTAATTTATTAGTTACAAATAAATTAGGACCTCTTATTTACAAGTTTCAAAATTTAACTTTAGGTTCTCCCCGTTTTGAATTTTTGATTGACTTTTTAATTTAACTTTTTTCATCGTCAAGATAACAGGTGTTCTTTCGGTTGCATGTTTTAGTAAATTTAAGTTTATGTGCCTAATTAACGACCAAGATAGCTAAAACTTGTCTATGGCAACCAATTATCAGTAAACAGTACAAAAATTTAATAGTTTAACTTCTACAACTGTTTGTATCCATGTTTGATCTTTTGAAAATAATTTATAAATTACCATAGTTTTTTTATTTATGTTAGGCCAAAATACACATCGAGTAATTATTGTCAGAGACTTTAATGTTTGCTTTTCAGTCCATATAATGCTAAGCAGAGAATTATTCGAAGGCATGACATACAAGGGAACCTACTTAAATTATTGTGTTGTAAAAACAGGACTGCTTGCAGATGTAAGAAACTTGAAGAGAATAAGATAAAAAGCAAAAGAAAATTGTTATTTTTCTAGCTACCGAAGTGTACAATGGCTATTTTAGCGTGAAATTGTTCAATTTACTGATACGTTTATGTCTGTGATGTTAGAAACTGTATTACCTACTTAGATATCTATTTACTCGTATTATTACTACTTTGCAATGTCTCCACTGGTTCGAAAAATTAACTAGATATTACCGTAAAAAGATTTGCTATTCTCTTCTTATTCTTATTTTCTATTTGGATTAAAAAAAAAAGATTTATAGTCAATTCTGAAACAAAAGTCCGTCCACAGACCAGACACATTTCAAGATAATCCGTCTATCTTTACTCTGTGTGATTTTTGCCATTTCATTTGTCGACAGAATTGAAATGCAAGACAAAACATTTGGTGCATCCTTTGTTAAGATTTGTTTAACTTGGGTACCAAACTATTTAAAGTTGGATTCTTTAATATTTTATTACTAGCTTTAGCATGCGGCTTCGCCCACGCGGACATGATTTTTGCAAGCGGCTACCGAGCGTAGACATTAGTCTTCTCCGGATCCCTCGGGAACTATTTCGGGTTATTTTGATTAGAAATATGTGTCACTTCCCACCTCATGAACTATTTCTATGCAAAAAATCACGTCAATCCGTTGCTCTGTAGCGACACCGACATGCGCGAGCGTGGAAATTAGTTATCTCTAGATCCCCCGGGAACTTTGCCGGGGATTCTGATTAGTAGTCTATACATTTCCTTCTCCCTAAACCATCTTTGTACAAAACGCAAAAATCCGTTGCTCCGTTGCAATTAGTGTCCGATCGAAACGGATTTGCAGCCGAAACCGAAACCAAACCTACGGCCTCGGACTCAGTTTCGGCCTTAACTAAAACAAACACTTCTTAAGACATTATATAAAATTTCTTTTTGTATGCTAAAATCTATTGTATTTTGCATGTCATACAGTCAATACGTATTAAATGAAGTAAAAACAAAAATGTATGTAAAAAAATTGTTTAATTATTCTTAACTTTCACATAACACAATGACAAGATACGTGTAACGTATATAAGTAAATTACGTTAGCTTTAACCGGAGGACCCAAAAAAAAACCAAAATGACTTTAAACCTAATTTTATTTTAAAGTACAAAGCCTAGTCTAATTCAGCTCGATGCTAGATACCGAATTATATAATAAAACTAGTGGATACCCACAGCTTCGCCCGTGCAGATCCCGATTTTTGCGGTTGCCGTGGGAATTTCCCAAAATCCTTTCTTATCGGATGCCTACTTCATAACATCTACCTGCATGCCAAATTTTAGCCCAAACCGTCCAGTGTTTGGGCTGTGCGTTGATAGATCACTATGTCAGTCAGTCAGTCAGTCACCTTTGAGTTATATATATTTAGACAATGGTAATTACAATACACTAATCCGGTAAATAGTTGGGTTACATGCTGTGGAATACCTGGAATGCTGACAGGACGCCTAGTTACTTTAGTGCCTTTTGCAATTTAGTGAAGCAACTGCAGTGCCAGCTCTTTACCTACTTGCCAATACTATATCTAGTAAACTCTCAACAGTCAATATTGCAATGATTTGAAATTAAAGCTAAAACTAGGCTTCTAAGTAAGGCCGGTGAGTAACGCCAACTAGCACCAGCAATAAAAAAATATTTTTTTAAAATACAGTTGTTGCTCTTTAACATAACCCATCACCACGTTTTTACCCGAACGAAGCGCGACAATCCACGAACACTGAGCTTCGGCGCGGCCGAAGGTTCGGATGATTTTTAGCCGGAACCGAAACCAAACTTTCGGTTGGTCACTAGTTGCAATGTTAAAGGATACAACCAAAAAAGTTTTTTTTTGTCATATCCCTCAGGAACTGTGTCGGAATATTATTGATGTGTAACATCTTTGCTCTCGCTTTCCTGCAATTTGTGGGAGTGATTTCGTGAAATGGGACGGAAATGTGTCCCATAGGACGGAAATGTGTAACAGGGAGTCGCGTTTTTTCAGGCTTTAAAAGCGCGGAAAAGGCAAAGGTATCTATGACCATACAGCCTAGTCTGCCGTATCTTTGCCGTCCTTTTTTCAGGCTTTAAAAGCGCGGAAAAGGCAAAGGTATCTATGACCATACAGCCTAGTCTGCCGTATCTTTGCCGTCCTTTTATAAAGTATTTTGTCACATGTTACACATCATATGCGAGTACTGTAGGTCTCGCTCGAATTTTTTTTTTTACAGGCTACGTGCATATCAAATTTCGCCAATATTGGTTTAGGTGTGGAAGCGTGAAAATGTAACAAACAAACATACACAATTTTAGTAAGGATAGTACCACAGTACCTACCTACCTATTGTGACTAAGCTACGGTGTATTCGTCACATAACTCGTATAGTTAAATTACTCCCTATAAATTGTAAAACTGTTGTAAAAATAAGTATGTATCTATTTAATTAATAGTACATTATACTACTGTTATTATTGTGATGGGATTTGTTAGTTACAAATTCATCATCATATCAGCTCATATCTCTTTATAGGTACGTGGATTTTTACAGCAACAATACCTAACACGTATCTATCATATCAACTCATAGACGTCCCCACCGAGAGCTCGAGCCTACCCTGAATTAGGGCGATCGGGCCTTAGCCGACCACACAAGCCCAGTGCGGGTTGGTCGACTTCACACACAACCTTCGAAAAACATCGTGAGGAAACCTGCACACACCTGCGAAGTTACAAATTAAATGATGATTATTCCAAAATAAATCACTAGACCGGGCGCTTCATTAGCACTGAGTATGACTGAGTTGAAAAAGATAGAAAGAAGGCATACTTTCTAGCAGTCTGTATTGTGTTATTAGTTAGTGAAGTTTGGTATTAGACAATGTGTCCTAAGAGCGTAGCAGGTTTTTAATATCTGTTACATTTTTTTTTAGCTTCTAACACTAACTGCTGGTTAAAGGCGCCCTTAATTTGCTTTTTAATGCCAATTTTAAACGTGCTTTCTTACAAAGTGTTAACCCAGATTGCTTTATCCCACCCTGCAGTAGTAACACTTCAATATTTTATTATAAAACATGTGTGTTTTCCTTCGTAGACCTTCGTCCTTCATACGTTATTCATACGTAATATTTCACACTTACTGTAGTTCAGTTGAGGAATAGCATCAATTTCCAGTGCCATTAAAAGTACCTGGGGAAATGGAGACAGATAGAGCAAGTGTGCGCGCGAGCCAGTTTTGTGTGTGTGTCTAATCGACGGCTTCGAGGAAAGCGGTGAACTGGGAGCAGGGAAGTGGACTTTGAGAAAATTAGAGTTATTAACAGAGTTCTGAAAAGGAGGTTTTGGTTTTTATTGGAATGGTTTATTTTAACCCGGGGCGAGTATGCTGGACAATTGTTACACCGATAGTACCTATATAATCGGATCAAAATTATCCGGCTGAAAAATGCCTGGTTTTCCAAAACTATTAACGATTTTGAATATTTGTTAACCTTACTCAGTTAGAACAAAATGTTATCGTTCAATTTAATAACAAAAATACTAAGGTGCTACATAAATATAACAAATTAGAAAACTTCTGTCATATGGCCTCAAATAATCAACAAAACTAAAATCTTATTTTACAAAAGTAACGTTTTATAGTATTACACAATGAGAGCTATGAAATGAGAAACGCTTATTTATCAAAAATTCTTATATTCTTATTTATCTTATACGACTATTAGTGTATGGCAGGGTCATATTTACCTTCATGTACTACGTTTAAAAAGCGTCGGTGGCTCAACCGGTAACGACTAAAAAGCGTCGGTGGCTCAACCAGTAACGACTCGGTCCATCTAACCAGTGGTACCGGGTTCAAATCTGGACGGCCAATGTACCAATGAGTTTTTCAAAAACTTACGTACATACTTACCGATTGCTTTAACGGTGAAGGAAAACATCGTGAGGAAACCTGCACACGCTGCGAAGAAATTCGAAGGTTGTGTGTGAAGTAGACCAACCCGCACTGGGCCCGCGTGGTCGACTAAGGCCTAATCGCCCTGATTCAGGGTAGGCTCGAGCCCCTCGGTGGGGACGTATATGAGCTGTTATAATAAAAAAATAAAAACTACGTTTGGACGCGTCTATTCTCTAGTGCTGCCTACCCACGACTGAATGGTGGGCGTCATGAGCAGGAAGGGAAAACTGTTGACTCTAGCTTTTGAGAGTTATAGGAGCCTAGCATTAAAATTCAATTAAATACACGTGATTCAAATGGTTCGGGACTGTGTTTCCCTTCTGTGCGAAATGGTTCGGGACAATGTTTCCCTTCTGTGCGCTCCACGGGTTAACTACCACAAGGCTACCACCATCTTATCAAAGTTTTGCCGCCAAACATCAATGTTAACAGTACTGATGTATTTCGGCTTAAAGATAAGAAAGCCGTAAAGCCTTTATAGGAGAAGTTGGGCGCCGACTAAGAAATGATGGGTTTCACTCCCACTCCAGATCCTTTCTGGTGTAAAGGATATCTATAGCAATCCAGCGTGGCAATGCTGCGAGCCTCATGGGAACCTTTGTCCCAGGAACGATTATGGGTGGATTACTTTAATTATTTATTATTAGTAATAACTAACAATTGTATATTAATTTTAAAAAAATATATTAAAGTCAGTGTTAGATAGCCAGTTCCTTATTGCCTTGAGGAATCTTGGTAAGCCCGCTTCCATCTTCGGCATCATCGTCACTAAGGATTAGGCGAGCGAGATAATGCTCTAGGTACTCGTATGTCAACAATTGTGGATAATTATCCTTACTAATATTATAAATGTAAAAATGTGTTTGTTTGTTTGTTTGTTACCTTTTCACGCTTCAACGACTTGACCAATCTTAATTAAATTTGGCATGCAGGTAGCCTGTGTCAGAAGGAAGGACATAGGCTACTTTTTATCCCGTGAAAATAGCATAACCCGATGCAATTCCCGAGGGAACTGAAAATATACTCTTTTTTGGTAAATTAACATCGCAACGGAACAACGGATTGTATGATTTTTTGCACCGAGATGGTTGAGGGGATGGGAAATAACAGGATTTACTAATAAACATATCCTGATATAGTTCCTGAGGGATCTGGAGAAAATACATGTCCACGCACCGCGCACCCTCTAAGTCAGTCATAAAAACGATTTCCACGCGGGCGAAACCGCGGGCAAAAGCTAGTAATAAAATAAAAACGAGAATTCTAAAGCAAATTCTAGCGAAACATGCCAATCTTTTATCGTGTTAAATGAAGCAACTCGTATATACGAAGATACAACAGTAGGTATATACGAATATATAGGTATATATAGTATATACAACAGTAGGTATATACGAAGATCTGTAATAGCTTTCTAATGAATGTCAGGAAAATACATCACAGGCTGTACGTACCTACTTAAGAAACACATTTACTTTTTTGAAGCAGACATCGTTATTGAATGCTTTGATGATGGGTAAGTAGCTACAATTCTTGTACATTGATAGAAGAACTAAAAAGAAATGTAATACGTGTAATGAAATTGGTGTCACAGTATTACGATATGGCTTACAGTAGCGCAACGCCTTTGATGTCGCACGATGCCACCACGGCGGCGGCGGCGTAGGTAGGCACTGGGCCCCCGCCCACTGCCCCGCAAGTACCCTTTCGTTGCACTGCGTAAGTACATTCGTTGCACTACTGTAAGCCGCTATATTGTAATACTGTTTTGGTGTTGTGGTTGCTTGTTACATGAGGCTATTACTCATCATACTGAACAACTTTCCACAAGGAGCCAATAATCATTTAAAAAAAATAGTCTTCATTAATTCTTGACCAATTTTGTGCATTTTTGTATGATGGAGGGTTAATTTTTTTTCCGAATTGAATATGGATCACTAGGTGTAAATTGTTAAGGATCAGAAGCAATCATGAATCAATATGACTTGTGTCGTTGAGTCGATCACGCTGGTTAACTGACCTGAAGCACGGTCGTCAGCTGGATGGGTTTTACTGTTAGTGGCATTTTTCTCGACTCTTTTTGCGCTTCTAAAGGCACTTTAAGCCGTCACTAGATGGCAGTCGTTAAGCGTGTCTGATTCTGGCTTGAAAAACTTCTGACTGGGATTCGCTAATAGCCCTACCAACCTCCACTAACCCGGACATGGCCTCCGTGTGTGGAGTATGACCTAAGTTGATACGTGTTTCAATAATATCGAACGTAAGTGTATTCGTTTTAAGTTCAAATCAATGCGGGCTACAACGCGGCTGTTAAGTTGAAACCGAAGGTCGTACTCTCGATTTTTACATGTTTTTATTATTTTTCATCACTTTTAAATAAGACAGAAAAAATGTGTTCAATTAAAATGAAAGGTTTTATGCCATAACACTACAGTTTACTTTCGAGTATCAAGAGTGCATTGAGTCACCGATTTTTGTGTGTTGGTTTCATTCAATATTAACTACTTGTTTTCGAGAAATTTTGCAATTAATGCCAAAAACAGTGTTTACAGTACATTTTTTTCCATCAAAAAAGGTAATATTTTTAAAATTATATTCAATTGAATCGATCTTTTATTACTTTAAGAACATAATAATATATTTTTCCATGGTAATAGCTGTACACAGTCTTTTAATAATTTGAATTGAATATTGTCACTTGACCCATCGTAAGGCCTTACAGTGAGTTAAAAGATCCTATATAAATTTTGTAACGCCCTGTATAGCTGATTACGGTACGGCTGGTGCCGTACTTCAACGGTACAGAGTTAGTACTAATTTACAATGGCATGCCGATACGAAATTATCGATAAGTGAAAAAAATAAAACGAAGGAAACTCGTGATTTCGAACTGTAATTCGAGTACGCGCATGTATAACGATTTTATGCCATAACACTACAGTTTACTTTTGAGTATCAAGCACGCATTGTTATGGCAAAACAGTCGTAACTGTGTTATTACGGCATAACTTGTAACAAGGGCGATAACTGTAAGCGTGGAATATGATTTTTTAATCCTTTGACAAACACACTTTCTCGGAGCTATATGGTCATAAATTGGTGTAGGGCCCGATAATAGGAGCTTCTCACCAAACTGAATAACTTAGGTACCCAATGTGTCAACTCGCAAAAAAATCACACAAAATAGTCCTTACACATTATTAAGCTAATTTACTAATTTTACGCATATTTTTATGAACAGGAAACTTAAAAAATAATAATAATAATCAATGGCTTGAGAAAGTTGTAAAGTATGCATGTAAAGTTACAGTCGTACTTTATATGCCAGTTTACTGTGCGCAAATTAGTTTTTACCGCACACTTGCTATTTACCTTGCCACTTTTTAAAATTTCTAGGTAATAAATAAATGTAATAACCAAAGCTACAGAACCTTCTTTCAGTTTTTTGAAAGAAGAATTTTAAAAGAGATAGGTTACTTAACGCTAGTTGGTTAATAGATCGCCTGCGGCTCAAGCTTGCAATTGTCACTCGGTTGTAACCTGCTCCTTGTACCACATCTGGACTAAAAGATTCCATATCGTCGTATGAAGTTGTTCTACTCCGTACTTCAGCAATTCACCAGGGATAATGTCAATGCCAACGGGCTTCTTATTTTGAAGTCCTTTGATGGCTGCAATAACGTCCTGTAAAGTAGGGGGCTCATTCAGCTCTGGTTATTTGAGAAAGTTGCGGGATAGTGTCTACATACTGAAGATCTTCTGATCGGTCAACATTAAGCAGTTCGCTACAGTATTCAGCCCAACGCTTGAGAACGTCTTTCTTAGAAGTAAGACGGTGTGAGCCTTCACGTGTCTTTAGAAGAACTGTGCTCATATGTGACGTCCCTATGATTTTTCTCCTTCCTCGTAGAATGCTCCCAGCTGCTTTGTATTCGAGAGCCACTGAAGGTATTTAGCTTTTTGCATCCACCACTCATCTTTCATCTCCCTTGTCATCTTTCTTAGTTCAGATCCACTCTGCTTTATCTTGTTCAACAGATCATGGTCACGGTACCGATTTTTTTGATTCTTTAAGAGAGCACGATGTTCTTGTAGTGCTTCCGCTAATTTCAGGTCGTTATCATCAAACCAGTCATCGTTTTCACGTTTCCTAAGTCGTCACTTACCTTTAGGTGAGATGATGTCAAGGGCTTAACAATTGTTACTAAAAAAAATTCTCATAGGTTGTGATGAAAAATTGTGTGTCATCAATATATTTTATTATCGGGCGACGTATATTGAATTCCTCGCCAAGCTCAAAATTCAAACTAACGCCTTCGGAATAAAATATTACTTTGTCAACAAAGTAGATTTTGTTCGCTTTTATTGGGGAACCAATCATCGTTTTTCGAATAAGTGTGATGAAAAATCATTGAACGCGGCCGTACCCAGTCATTAGTGGCTTAGATATCAATTATACTAGTAATTTTGTGTGATGGGCACCCGCAAAGAACTCGCTTGATATGTTTCGAAGGCCTGACACCTGTATCAACATGCGTATGAGAATCGCGGGCGCGCTGAGAGCGCCCAAAAGGGCAGCGCTTGATGTAATTCGTTGCTTATTTTTAATTAATTAAACGAATTCAAAAAAGGAAGAGGTTCTCAATTCCTCGAAAACTTTTTTTATTTGATTTTTATGTATGTTTCCCAGTTACTCGAAAACTCCTGTACCGATTTAGAAAATATTTTTTTGTTAGAAAGGGTATAATTCCCAGGTGGTTCAATTGTCACCAAGACACAGTCTGATGCTGCGATCCTAGGAAAATCGAGGGCAACCCTCAAATTATCCTAAACAACAATGTAAATTGTGCGCACATTCACTCGCGATTAGAAAACCGAACCCAACGAGGGTTTTGTCCATCTGGTCCTACTGGCAGTTCTACTAGTAGAACAAAAAATTAAAAAAGTCCAGTCTGTTATACTTTGCATATTGGTAAAACTATTTGGATAAAAAAAATCCAGTCTGTTATACTGACAAACAGGACTATATGGAATCGCCAAATTTTTTCCAAAGAGTACTACGGTTAGTGGAGACAAGTAAAAAAAAAGGAAAAAAGTAATATAAAAAATATTAATTTGTATCGAAATACAAGTTTATTAACAATTAAACAAATTGTACAAGAAAGAAACCAACATATTTCTCGACTACATGACGTGATTGCGAAAGACACGTACGTTACTGCGAAAATCGGAATTTACGATCTACGTGTTAAAACATTTATAAACACCAACCATTGTGCCACTATAGGGAACATAATAATAACACATAGATCGTAAATTCAGATTTTCGCAGTAATGTCCATTCGCAGTTACGTCTATTCGCAGTAACGTGTCTTTAACGTCATGTAGTCTGTGCGACAACACAGACAGATCTTTATCTTAATATTTCCAAGGCATGTCCCACTGAAATATCTCCATTAACTAGCATCAATAGGACTTCTTGGACGTGCTTGGTTTGATGGTTTCTGTTATATACATAATGAAGAATGAATTTATTTATATATATATACTAGCTGTCCCGGCGAACTTCGTACCGCCTTACATTACATTACACTGCCCTACCCTACCCTACACTACACTACACTACACTACCCTACCCTACCCTACCCTACATACACTACACTACCCTACCCTACACTACACTACTCTACACTACCCTACACTACACTACCCTACCCTACCCTACACTACCCTACCCTACATACACTACACTACCCTACCCTACCCTATAATTTGAGATTTAAACTATCCTATCTCTCAAGTTGGATCGAACTGCACATGGTGTGCGAATTTTATTATAATCGGTTAAGTGGTTTAGGAGTCCATTGGGGACAAACATTGTGACACGAGATTTATATATATTAAAAAAATATATATGTATAAATTGAGAATTTAAACTATACGCGTGTGTGTGTTTGTGTGTATAAAAGAGGGCTACTTTTAATATCGCTCATTTTAATATCAAAAATTTAGGTCACCTTTATAGCAGTATTATATTTTCAATTCAAAATTAATACTGCATTTGTGATAATAATAAAATGTATGTATATAGAGTACTCACTCATTTTCTTTCACTATTTTTTCGTGACTTTCTTCATTAATAATAAATGCACTTTGTTCATTCATATTTATTATTTATTTTCGCTTAACCGCGCTTTTATTACTTTCTTCATTAATAATAAATGCACTTTGTTCATTCATATTTATTATTTATTTTCGCTTAACCGATTGAGTATTAATGGGACCCATCTGTCCCGGTAAGTTGTTCTTTCCGTTGAGTATTAATGGGACCCATCGGCCCCGGTAACGACACGCGACCTTATGCTCTAAAGTACACAAATATAGTTAAAACTATGTTGAAACTGCCTTGGGTTGATTTATGGACTTACGTCGTTATTAAATTCCGCTCTTAGTGCCATACGCAGTTTAATATAAAATCATAGATAAACTTTTCATAATTTGACAATTTCTTGTCATTTTCCGCCATTTTGGAAAATGGCGGGTCCGCCTGAAGGAAGGGAATGTCAATATTCAAGGTCGGCCTGGACGGTTAACCGCGTTTTTTTACATCTTTGTTTTTTTTTAAGCAATGGTAGTTGGAACTATACAGCCAATTAAGGAATAAAATCTTTTTGTACTTTTTTTTTAAGCAATGGTAGTTGGAACTATACAGCCAAATATGGAATAAAATCTTTTTGTACCTATCTCTATAAATACAAACAGCTGTTGTAACGTTTCGCTGGCTACGCCAACCGGTACTGATCTGTGATCGTCTCGTATTAGGAAATAATTGAACTTTCATCTATCCCAACTGTCTCACTTCTTTAACTAACGCTAGAATCCCTAGTCTTAGGATATAAAGGAACTGTTTCTATCAGTGAGCTAGGCTTAATTAAATTGTATTTCAGGTGATTAGGTACTTTAGGTTTTAGATTTAGGCTTAGAAATGACTGTACATAGGCTTAGTTGCTGAGCAAAACAGGTGGAAGCCTAGACGGTTTCAGAAACACAGAGCTAGGCTTTCCTGCGCTGTGGACAGAAATGTCCTAACTATGAAACCACAACCCCCGCCCTGGCGCGAGAGATCCCAGATCCCTGCTTCCAGCCTCCTATGCTAAAGCCTAGGTGGTCTGGCGGGCCGGCTAGGTCACACAGGACTGCCAATCGCCTTTCAACGATTTAGAAGATATGCCTTCGTCTTCGAACATATGTGTGTTCAATGTTCGTAATGTTTGAGTATGTAGTTCTTATTGTTGTGTTAGCGTACGCAAGATAAGATAATTGGTGCACCTATATGCCCTAGCATTATATTGTGTTAGAACTTCTGTTGGTTGCGGGCCCGCGGAAGGTCAATATCTGAGGATTGCAAAATCATAGCGCAACTTATTTATATTTATTTCACAGTCATCTCTATGCCTCTAACTGATTGCTAGATCTGGGCACTGTGCGAGCTAGGGTATGAACAGACAAATGATAGTTATATTAGTCTTTACGCTCACATAAAGTAAGTAGTCTGGATTAAAGTTCAACCGTAGGCATTGGGCCACTGGCTGTATTGTGTATACAATTACTAAATCCTTGCTAGAATTATGGTGTGTGTGAAGTAGGCGTATCACAAAGAAAACAGGAAAATGTGATCAAACAACGCTTATAATGTCTCAAAACAAACACACAGACAGAATGAGGACACGAGTTACATACATTTAGAGACACAACATGGATTTAGAGACACAACAGTTAAGAGATATTACAATAAAGCATGTTAATAGTATAAGATCGCGATTGACACAGTATATTAGTTAGCGAGAGTGTACCTCCACTAATGGCCTTAATTCATCAATCAATGATTTGATTGGTGAATTAAGTACGCCGCCCATCATTCGCCTCCGGATCTCGACGTGTCTATACAAGACCCGTAGAGATCCGTACACACACTCATGGAGTCAAGAAAAGGGGGCAAGTTAAATGATCATAGTGTCTTTTCATAGACATTGAAATCTAATATTGCAGGAATGATAGCTGCTCAGACAGAGAGGGCGCGAAAGTATAGACTACGAAAGTAATTCTTTAGTTGCTAAAACAGCGTACCGTGGATTCTCTCATTCCGTAAGGTTATCTCAGCTTGTTCGTCCGCTGTTAACGGGCGATTATTTCAAAGGACCTAGAGTCCACGGTATGCGTGTACTTAGTCTAATTATAATAGGTACTTAGCTGATTATCTAGTATGGTCCGCCTCACTGTCACTCTGCTACGTCTAAGCCGCGTCACTTTACACCGCACTTGTTTAGTTAGGTAAAACCTTATTTTGCGCACACGTGGGTTCCGACCACAAACGCTTATCACTCGCTTTCTATCCACGATCCACCAGTTGCCTCGCAGACAGCTCCGATCCAAGTGTCCGGTCCGTCGGCTCTCGATGTGCCCGCACGCTCCGTTCCTGTCGAGCTCCGCCCCTGACGCGATTGATTCGCTGCCTCCAACCCCTGCCTGTAGTACAGCATTCTTCCGCGCGCACGCAGCGCACAGTTCCTGGAAGTTGTCACCCATCCTTTCTGTAGTTTAAAACTAAGATTCTCACAGGCTACAGACAAAAGAAATATTCAAACAAGATACCGCGTGGCCGTTCTAAAAATTAACTAGCAATATACCCGCCCAGGCAGGATGTTCTAACAAAGGACACTTTCTCGTTTTATTTGACTTTATTGAGCTGGGAATATTTTTTTGTATTTAAATGGCATGGCTCGCTATTGTATCTTTGTCTTAATACGAAGAACTGCCGCCATCAGCCATGGGTTCCTTTACAATACAGTCGGCTATATTGTAAAGGAACAAAACATCTCTTAAACAAAAATATTTCTAAAAAAATATAAAGTAAGAAAATACTATAGCGACAATAGACTGCATACCTACTCCGTACTACTACATCCTTCCCCCTGGGAATTCATCGGTTACTCTTAGTTAAACGGTGGATTCACACGCACCTAACTGCAACCCCGTTTGTACAGATCATCCTAATTGAATTCTATGTATAGAACTAGGTCGCACCAAGCCTATTAAATACTCTATTCTCGCCTCTATTCAAAGGAACTAACAACAAAAACTTCAAAAGAAGTATTATCTTAAAACATCTTAAACTACAGCTTCAATGGTATTTCTAACCAACAATTGACCGTTGAGGTAATAAATGGATTGTACTCTATCGTGCCGCCAGAAAAGTTGTAAACCATTGCTATGCACGTGCAAAATTTCACAGCCGTGTGCTATTTTTTTTCGACACAGCACGTAACTAAATATTAATAGAAACTAAGTGATCAATTTATGTCAGTCTCTGAAAACTAAGTCATATGATTACGCCTAAACTCAGCCATACTTTAAATAGGTATTAATCTCAAGTAAATTTATGAATAACGCCAAATAATTTAAGCAAGTGCAATATTTTCCCATTGGTCCTTTAAGTTTTTAACTGAATATTTACTGTACCAAATCGTTGTAACTCTTATACGATACCAGAAATAAAATATTAATTCTATTTGCTACTATTATACATATTGTGAAAATATTCCATCTTTTTCTATTAATAGATCCGTGTTAAATCAAACTCGTCAGACCTACGTTTTAGTTGCAATTTATACCTATAGTAATTGTTTAAATTAAGTCAGCCATCCTTACTAATATTATAAAAGCGAATGTTCGGACGTATGGATGTTCGTTACTCTTTTACGCCAAAACTACTGAACGCATCTGGATGATATTCGGTGGGTAGACAGATCAAGACCTGGATCAAAAATTACAGTCTACTCCTTTTCAACGTTCGCGAGCCGCTGCGGCTCGCGCACTGCGGACCCTCTAAGGCATCCTTAGAAACTATGTTCATGCGAATGAAGCCGCTGGCAAAAACTAGTTGAGTAATATTTCTTTTAGCGTATCTCTAGCTGAATACCGATGTTTACTCATCGTAATAAGACTGTCTCAAGGTAATTGCTTATATTCAAGATAACTTTAACTGAAGTTACCTTATAATTTAGGCTTCTTCTGTAATAACTAAAAGTGTTTCAGTGAACAAGCCAAGCCCGGTGAAGGTCTCGTGCGGCCGCCGGATGCGAGCAGCGCATTACCGGTCATCGTGGATATTTTTTTTTAATTTTTTTTTTTTTTTGATGCCTCCGTCCAACAGTGGACGTCTTTCGGCTTATATTATAAACAAGTCAAACTCAAGTGATACACCATTAATGCAATAAAAATCATCACCATCTCTCCCCATGTATACGATACCATTAGGCAAACTCAGGTAGATATGTCATCATCACCCCCGGTTAGTGTGCTCACATGGTGTACCGCAGCTAACATAGGATAGGTATACCGCTTAATCTCCCAAAGAGAATGTCGATTACTTTATTTCATCTTGGCTTATAAAACCATCATCATCCATCACCCACTATTCGATTTATCCATCAGGTGAAGTTAATCAAACCCATGTAGAGTATTGTAGAGGAATAACTAGTAATAAGTAATAAAAGTCAGCCTTTACCACTTTATTCGTAATTTATAACATCATCATCAACAGCCATCGATCTTAGCATCAGGTGAGTTTTCATCATCACCATTCCATCACTTTTACATAAAGTTTTTCCACGCCAAATAATTAAACTCAAATGCACTCTTGTACATAATATTAATGTAAAATCATCTAGTTATCAAATGTAATCTTATCTTTTAGACTTCAATTCCACAATGTGAGTAATTAATCATCATTGTATTATTTCCAACTAGTACTTACTCATCTCCATTCTATATTATAGCCCTACCTACCTTTAGATACCTACTATTTCCCACCTAATACCTATCACTCGTCTATAAACTCCTACCATATATACATACCTACATAACCTACCTATACCTACCGTTTACCTAATTCTGCCCTATCCAGTCGACATAACCGTGTCATAGTCAATATTCTAACACCCTAACGACATCTACCATACGCAGTTATACCTAATTATGCACCCAGCATATTACATACCTACCTACCTATTTTCAAACTCCTCCTAAAGATATGTGAATCACTACTTTAAAATACTCCTACTACCTTGCCACAAACATACTTTTCCAAAGTTAACAAGCTCAATTTTAAAATCCTTTAACCAAATTTCACTTCGGTATCTACCCATTTTAGTTTGACTTACACCTAAAGTAAAATGCACACGTGCAAAGGAACGTAACATACTAAACCAGTCTCTTCCTGCAGTCATATCGTAGTTACTGGAAGTGAAGAGCTAGGATTAACCGCTTAGGTACTTTTCTTAGGTCTCTTTAGGAGACTGATAAGTACTTACAGGTGTTTAATGCCCCTTTTACTAATGAACCATACGCGTCAACTTGTTCCTGCAGTCAGATTCCGTATGACCTTTATTTTAAACACAATATTTTTTTGAGTGTGGAACCTTCAAGGGACATGTTCATCTATTTTATTCATATAGCTAAATCAACAATACCTATTTCAAGTAAATTAATACATTCGAAAGTTCAACCAATATTATACCTCTTGGGATTCGAACCCAATAAATAAGTTGTATGCAAATCGTAAACAATGCTTTTATAGCTTTCTTCATTGTACAGCTGATCCATCAGTTATAATCAGCCTGTATTTGAATAACTACCTATTAAAGAAGCCTATCTTAGTGTCTTCCCGACTGTATAAAATGAAAGGTAATGATTCTCCGAGTGTACGTATGTTTGTCTTTCTTCATGATCGATCTTATAGCCTAAACCGATATCTCGTTATCTCGCCTAGCATTTTTAACGGTTTTCGTATTTATAGTATTTTAGACGTACAGTACGACAAGCGAGTTATCTCCTGCTGAAAATAAAACAGTTACACCAATAACCACATAAAAATTAGGTATCGTCGTCAATTCTTAACCTGGAATTAGATTAGCAAAATTATATTCTAATTTCCGCGGACAAGATAGTTGGAATCAGCGCATCTGCAGCTACGCTCACACAAACCCATCCTGTATCTAACTAAACCATTACTATTTACTTTTAAAACTTAATGCAATTATAAATTTAATTTGTTAAATTAATCTCTCCTGCCGTCTATCAATGAAATTATATGTTTAGAATTGGCAACGACACACAAAATAACATAAAATTAGAAATTCCTTATCACTTATCAGTGAAATCAAGCCTAATGGAAATAACATAAATCCTGCCTACAACTGCATTACAATATAATTGGCAGGTAATTTAAGCGCTCCCGTTAATTTTTAGGGTTTCGTTCCCCAAAAGGAAATGAAACGGAACCCTTATCGGATCACTTTGTTGTCCGTCCGTCTATCCTTATGGGGACTTCGTGGGTTGTTAACGTATTATACGTTTTCGATATAAGAAGAGGGAAACATGATGTATGTTTTGTTAATTAGTTATGCAATAATTAACTTTCTAGTCCTCTGCGTAATAGACAATAGTGATATACAGGAAAAACCTTTTTCTTTGTATTAATTTTGATAGGTACCCTAGTTAGGCAAAAGATAATTGATAATTATTTTCTCTAAACCAGTTTATAGTCTGTTATGGCATGTTAACATGTAATCAAAAATTGGAATATAAACAGACCTTATTGCTTTGTTTATTTTTCTGTAAGCGGATTAGGTAAAAATTGATCTAAAATAGAAGTTTTATTATCATATTTCAATTAATTTTAAATTACTTTGATAAAATTTAAAGAAATTCGCTCTAACTCACACACACACAATTCCGAGAAATAAAAATCTTCCCCCAGTCGATAAGACAGTTATTATATTTTTATAAAATAATGATAAACCCATCTTTTGTAAGTTTTCTACGTTGTGTTTCATTATAAGTGTTCTTTAATCTAGTCGTTGATACTGGTAGAATCAGTAACAACAGTTTTTCTAGATCATGGTCACGCGCGCCAAATGTAACGTTTCGCTGGCTACGCCAACCGGTACTGATCTGTGATCGTCTCGTATTAGGAAATAATTGAACTTTCATCTATCCCAACTGTCTCACTTCTTTAACTAACGCTAGAATCCCTAGTCTTAGGATATAAAGGAACTGTTTCTATCAGTGAGCTAGGCTTAATTAAATTGTATTTCAGGTGATTAGGTACTTTAGGTTTTAGATTTAGGCTTAGAAATGACTGTACATAGGCTTAGTTGCTGAGCAAAACAGGTGGAAGCCTAGACGGTTTCAGAAACACAGAGCTAGGCTTTCCTGCGCTGTGGACAGAAATGTCCTAACTATGAAACCACAACCCCCGCCCTGGCGCGAGAGATCCCAGATCCCTGCTTCCAGCCTCCTATGCTAAAGCCTAGGTGGTCTGGCGGGCCGGCTAGGTCACACAGGACTGCCAATCGCCTTTCAACGATTTAGAAGATATGCCTTCGTCTTCGAACATATGTGTGTTCAATGTTCGTAATGTTTGAGTATGTAGTTCTTATTGTTGTGTTAGCGTACGCAAGATAAAATAATTGGTGCACCTATATGCCCTAGCATTATATTGTGTTAGAACTTCTGTTGGTTGCGGGCCCGCGGAAGGTCAATATCTGAGGATTGCAAAATCATAGCGCAACTTATTTATATTTATTTCACAGTCATCTCTATGCCTCTAACTGATTGCTAGATCTGGGCACTGTGCGAGCTAGGGTATGAACAGACAAATGATAGTTATATTAGTCTTTACGCTCACATAAAGTAAGTAGTCTGGATTAAAGTTCAACCGTAGGCATTGGGCCACTGGCTGTATTGTGTATACAATTACTAAATCCTTGCTAGAATTATGGTGTGTGTGAAGTAGGCGTATCACAAAGAAAACAGGAAAATGTGATCAAACAACGCTTATAATGTCTCAAAACAAACACACAGACAGAATGAGGACACGAGTTACATACATTTAGAGACACAACATGGATTTAGAGACACAACAGTTAAGAGATATTACAATAAAGCATGTTAATAGTATAAGATCGCGATTGACACAGTATATTAGTTAGCGAGAGTGTACCTCCACTAATGGCCTTAATTCATCAATCAATGATTTGATTGGTGAATTAAGTACGCCGCCCATCATTCGCCTCCGGATCTCGACGTGTCTATACAAGACCCGTAGAGATCCGTACACACACTCATGGAGTCAAGAAAAGGGGGCAAGTTAAATGATCATAGTGTCTTTTCATAGACATTGAAATCTAATATTGCAGGAATGATAGCTGCTCAGACAGAGAGGGCGCGAAAGTATAGACTACGAAAGTAATTCTTTAGTTGCTAAAACAGCGTACCGTGGATTCTCTCATTCCGTAAGGTTATCTCAGCTTGTTCGTCCGCTGTTAACGGGCGATTATTTCAAAGGACCTAGAGTCCACGGTATGCTTGTACTTAGTCTAATTATAATAGGTACTTAGCTGATTATCTAGTATGGTCCGCCTCACTGTCACTCTGCTACGTCTAAGCCGCGTCACTTCACACCGCACTTGTTTAGTTAGGTAAAACCTTATTTTGCGCACACGTGGGTTCCGACCACAAACGCTTATCACTCGCTTTCTATCCACGATCCACCAGTTGCCTCGCAGACAGCTCCGATCCAAGTGCCCGGTCCGTCGGCTCTCGATGTGCCCGCACGCTCCGTTCCTGTCGAGCTCCGCCCCTGACGCGATTGATTCGCTGCCTCCAACCCCTGCCTGTAGTACAGCATTCTTCCGCGCGCACGCAGCGCACAGTTCCTGGAAGTTGTCACCCATCCTTTCTGTAGTTTAAAACTAAGATTCTCACAGGCTACAGACAAAAGAAATATTCAAACAAGATACCGCGTGGCCGTTCTAAAAATTAACTAGCAATATACCCGCCCAGGCAGGATGTTCTAACAAAGGACACTTTCTCGTTTTATTTGACTTTATTGAGCTGGGAATATTTTTTTGTATTTAAATGGCATGGCTCGCTATTGTATCTTTGTCTTAATACGAAGAACTGCCGCCATCAGCCATGGGTTCCTTTACAATACAGTCGGCTATATTGTAAAGGAACAAAACATCTCTTAAACAAAAATATTTCTAAAAAAATATAAAGTAAGAAAATACTATAGCGACAATAGACTGCATACCTACTCCGTACTACTACACTGTGTCTTAAATAAAATCTTTTTGCATTTGATAAATAAAAAATAATCAAATCTTTTTTGTCATATGGAGGTATATACAGTTTATGAAAAGAGTTTTATTATTCTCCGAAAATGATCAAATCTTCTTATTTGTTTGTTTTGACAACCGATATTGTTGCCATGGCAACCGAGCGTCAGGTTTTTCTTCGTTACGGAATTTCTGGATTCGGTCCCCGCGCTCAAAGCCTGCGATAAAATCTATGCAATAGCTTAAAAAACGGGTGGGGCTGTGTCGGGGCACACGGCCGTTGGTTTTAACGTGAATACGTCTCGTAACGGGTAATATGTAGTTTCTATATAAAATATTATTATTATTAATATTATTATCTGCGTAATTTCAACCGTCCCAGCTGCAGATGTACTGGCACCGCCGTTGATCCGCTCGGCCGCATTCATTACTTTACGTTGCCGGCACTGCTTGACTCGATCATATGGTGTTTTATTGGTACCATTCGATTGCTGTTGAGATGCCCTTTCCAACCGTATACGATCTCTGTATTTCGATTTGGCTTTTCGACGCGTATAGGCCGACATTATATATTTTTTGATATTATTTTTTTATTTAAACACCTTATTATAATCACAGTTACAATTTTACACTAATGTTTTATATATAATCGATAGATTTTGACGAGAGCTGACGATTGTAACTTGAATGAACGTCGTAGCTTCACCGAGTCGAAAGTTATACTAAATGGAAATCTCGATACGCAGCAAAATGACCTTCAAAATGGCGGGGCTGCCCCCTCCCCCGTGCGCGATGTGTTACAGTCTTTACTTAGCGTAATAAATTCTTTGATTCTTTAGCTATCAAGTGGTGTAAACGAAATTTGGATGAAGATGATAGATATGTAGCTACAACACTAAACTGTATCCCCCGATTTTGTTATCATTCGTTTTTTTGGATTGCATCCCTATGGAGGTAATTTTAAAGACGTATTAACGTCAAAAGATTGACTTCGTCACAAGCTGATGATAAAAGGTTTGACTCCTTAACTTTCATGCTGCTGAGATGATGATGGAAGCCAAAAGACTTTGTATCCGATAATGAAACACATGCATTTTGATTTGATTATATATATCCTATTGGCAAGTGGGTGACTGGGTATAACGTTGTCAGATAGTTTTATAACTAAAAATAAAAGTTTAAATAAACTGAAAAACGACTTATAAAAGAAATTCGCTCAAAATTACGAAATAATATTTTTATCTATATGTCGGAGGGTCATTGAAAACGCGACCAATACCAGCTCGAGATAAGTTTACATAGTTACACTTTGTTTGGATCAAACGTCAGGTATTAGTACCTGGGTGAAACCGGTGGTGGCGTGACGATCGCTTGTACTCGTGAGACGATCGTTTGTG
Source organism: Coleophora flavipennella (assembly GCA_947284805.1). Lineage (NCBI taxonomy): Eukaryota > Metazoa > Arthropoda > Insecta > Lepidoptera > Coleophoridae > Coleophora > Coleophora flavipennella. The sequence continues at coordinate 6,520,806 of OX369285.1, read as the reverse complement.
GTAGCAAAGATGATATAATAACGGAAGGCTGTTTGTGCTGCCACACTGAGTTGAGAATTTATTAGATCTGTGGAGAAGCCAGATTAGCTGGACGTCAGTCTCGGAGCAGACACTTTTTGACGGAGCGTCGAGCAGAACACATGCAGTGGTGATCTGTGAGAAAAATGGACGTGTCACGCCATCGCTGTGATCACCGCGTTTGCATCCATTGTTATCCAAGGCATCCTGTACAATTTCGATTACCAAATGATCAAGACTATTGAAGAAGGACCTCTGTGATATAGCTGCATTGTTATTTCGACACCTACAACCGAAATAGTTAAGGAGTGAACCACGAGGCCATCCATAACCTAACCATCACCCTCACCTTTGACATCAGAAGTTGGATAGTTCCCTGCGCTCGCAACAAGTGGACAACGACGGGAAAATGTGAAAATTGATGATGGAGCAGCGAAATAAAAACCACTGGCAACAATTCTTCGTGCTACAGAACCAGAACATGCTGCGATTGATTGAGGCTATGCGAGCACCATCCTACATCTGCTGCAATCACATTGACAGAATTGACCCCGAATATACCTGAAGCTAATCCACGTGCACGGTGCACAACTGTCGACATCTCCCTTACGGAACGACCATTGGAATGAGGTGACAGCGTGGGCTGCGCTGGCAGCAGCGGAGATGCACGCGAGCGGCGCGTGCGGCTTCAGCGAAGTGCGTGATGTACGCGGTGCTACGAAAATCCGGTGAGTCGTACCCCGTTTGTTTTGATAGTGGTACTAGTACAAACGTAGTACTATTACCTAATCTGTGGTGGTACTGAGTGTTCTCTCGTTAAGGAAGGTTTCGTGTATAGACTTTCGGGAGTGTGTTCAGTACAAACGCACGATTGACTTTTATAGGCAACGCTCACGTTTACTGTACAGAACAAATATTGAGTGAGGGTAGTATTGACGGGAATCATTCAGAATTTTTATTTTTTTGTTATGCCAAACGAGTACCTACGTTCCAACCTACGTACAACAATACGTGCCAACAATATTATGATCGGTTCAGATATTTTAAATCTAGGATTGACGGTATTCTTAAACGAGTCTGTCAATAACAAAACAGCTTGACTGTCGGTAAGGATGCGAATAGAGTAGTTAGTCCCTTACCCTTCTAGTAGTGATTGCATTAGCAGCCAAAATGATGCCTTGTAGTCCTTCAAAGTGCTCTTTCACGTGCTTTCGGATAGTTCCTTGTGGCACAGCGTCGTGATTCAACGGTAGATTTAAAAACTAGAGTTTTGTTTATACAAACCTAAACCAGGATAGAAAGTATTAAATTCCCTTTAAGCTTTTATAATATTGAGACTGACATTTTTACATGGAGTAAAAAAAAAAACCTTTATTAGCTTTCGTAGTATTGGGACTGATATTCTCATTGATCATAGGCCAAAGTTGTTGCCTATTTTTAATAGCTTTCGTGATGAATTTGTCGAGGGCATCCTTAATGCCCCGCTATCATATAGACCCTATGTAGGTATGAGTTTCGGGGACCCCAATAAAATATTTTGTTTACCAATTGTAAAAAAAAAAAGAATAATAACAGGGTAGTATGCGGAGTGCAGTGATGAACGTCTTACGGCTGATGTGATGATGATACAGGATTCATGGGCTGGAGGCTGCGAATGTCATAAGCCCCGAAGCTTTCCCTTTTTGACGGCCTTATCATGCTGGTAAAGAAAAAGGATAGCATAGAACGCAAGTGTTGATAACCGTGAAAAAAAAAATGATAACAACATGCCTGAACGGAAATTGCTTCCTCTGATAGCTTGGAACATCGATTGACTTCATAGGTGGTCACTATTTAACCACGTCAGGCATAGCTAGTGGTTACATCAGGTGCATTCTTTACCTATTAAATCGAAATGACTGATTTTGTAACCTCTGTTCAAATACGTCCACGTGTCATTCGATCTACCTAATGCCCCCTTGTATTTGAACTTACGTTCATAAACGCTTTAGGCGCGTGGCAACGGTCAGGTGAATCTTAGCACGTTTAAACGTTGGTACTCTTAGTTAAGTGTCCTTTAAAATATGCTCACTTCCTTCGAGTATAGTAATGAGATTTCAATGTTACAAGTCCTTCCATGATGATCATTTGGCAGCAACCAAACTTTTGGGTTAACCGAGTTACGAAGTACAGCCTCCTGGAGTTGCTTCTAGGTACGAGTAAAGTAGCCTAACCTCTAAATGTCATGTTTGTCGATTACACACACAGGCTGTAATTTTATCTAAGTGAAGCACGACAACATACTAGTGATAATACGAAGAGTAACGCATCCTATTACAGGAGTTGTTAATCAGCTTGCTGCTGATGTGATAATAGACATGGGCCTCCCCCATGTTGGAGCGGTTTCACCAATTGTAAAAAAAAAAAAAAAAAAAAAAAAAAAAACGCTACGCTTGGCGGGCTGTTTGGCGGTACAGTATGAGCGTGAAGGACGATGTTGCTTGTCCTCAAATTTTTAGTCCCTTAGTCACTTCTTGTGAAACCCTTGGGAAGAGATGGGGTGGTGTATTGCTCTGAGGCAGCGCCACTGGCTGATTTCTAGACAAAAGCTTAGTTTCACAAGTTACCTAACTTTGTGTTGTTACAAATGGAGAAGCGTTACCTACCACTTTAGATATCAAATACCGTCAGTGAGAACAGACTACGTTAAATGCCCGATAGTGACAGTATTATTGACTTGGACAGAATTGATGATGGAGAGACTGAACCTCGACCATCTACTAGTGCAGATTAAGGATTTTTGTACTTGACCGTGATTTTAACGTTCACTAGTTTGTATTTTGAACCTTAGACGTAAACAATTTTTCGCAACTGGATGACAATAGCCTCAGCCATTCGTAGACGTAGGCGTAAAACACCGAGTTGATTTTCTCGTTGCTGTGCGGCCACAACTGTGTGTGGCGTGCATTTGGCTCGCAGGCGTATCACCGGGGAGGTGATGTTGGCAATGACCAGAAAGAGGTGATGTTTGAGATCGCCGCATGGAAGCGATAGTGTGGTTGGACACCGGAGGGAGGTGGTCCAAGAGTCGCCAGGTAGGGTGACTGTGTGTTTGGGCGGGCACCGGATGGAGGTGTCTGAGAGTCGCCAGGTTGGGTGACTGTTGTTTGTTTGGGCACCGGATGGAGGTGGCCCAGAGTTGCCAAGATGGGTGACTGTTGTGGTGATACAAAATAAGGAGCGTAACCAAACCAAGTTAGATCCCAAATACCGAGGGCCGTTCAGGGTCGTAGAGGTCTTAGAAGGTGACAGATACAAATTACAAGCTTTGAATTTGAGACGAAGTTACAAGTATGCCCATGACCGTTTACGTAGTATGTCCGAAGGTTATTTGCCTCCGGATGTTGACGATGAATCTGGTGCAGAGGCGTCTACCTTTCAATGTTAATTGTATTGACAGATCGTAACTCAATCAATTGTGTACAGTTGTAATTTTTTTCTTTATCGTTTATTTTTGTGTGTAGTACTGAAGTATTCCGACATGTTTCAGCGGTAAATGAAGAGTGCTGAATGGCGCTATATGTTTGCATGAATTGGCTGCTGCTTGTTTTGTCAGACTCGTTCTGTCATGATGTGTAGCAGGTACATTCGTGTTTTTGTAAAAAAGAAGTATCCCGTTTACCGGCTAAAACTGTTGATGGTATTCCGTCGCCTGTATAGGTGATGATGGTATTCCGTCGCCAGTATTGGTGATGATGGTGTTCCATTGCCTGGATTGGTGATGATGGTATTCCGTCGCCTGTATTGGTGATGATGGTGTTCCATTGCCTGTATTGGTGATGATGGTGTTCCATTGCCTAGATTGGTGATGATGGTATTCCGTCGCCTGTATTGGTGATGATGGTGTTCCACTGCCTAGATTGGTGGTGATGGTGTTCCGTCACCTGGACTGGTGATGATGACTGATTGGTATTCCGTCGCTTGGCGTTAGTGATGATGATTCTTTGTGGTGTCCCGCCACCCGGATGTGGTGATGTTTAGTTCTGGTGTTCCGTCGCTTGTGATTTGCGATGATGATTATGTTCCGTTCTATGTGCCCCTAAAAGTTGTAAATGGTTGTAAGGTTTCAAGCCTGAGCTAATGCTGAGGTTTATTTAGTTTACGAGAGTGAAATTATTTTGGTTTTTTTTGAGACTGTTAAAATATGTCATTACCATGATTGTAGTCTTGAATTAAAGCTTCACATTATTAGTGTTGCTTTTATTCCTTGAGCTGTGGACCTTCCTAATGAAGGTCAGGTTTGGCCGAACGAAATGGAATCTACTGGTTACCCTTTTCTTTTTCAGGTTAGTCACCCGAGGACGTGTGACTCGCAGGATGGCCGTGTCGGAGGGTCATTGAAAACGCGACCAATACCAGCTCGAGATAAGTTTACATAGTTACACTTTGTTTGGATCAAACGTCAGGTATTAGTACCTGGGTGAAACCGGTGGTGTCGTGACGATCGCTTGTACTCGTGAGACGATCGTTTGTGGTAGCAAAGATGATGTAATAACGGAAGGCTGTTTGTGCTGCCACACGCGTATAGGCCGACATTATATATTTTTTGATATTATTTTTTTATTTAAACACCTTATTATAATCACAGTTACAATTTTACACTAATGTTTTATATATAATCGATAGATTTTGACGAGAGCTGACGATTGTAACTTGAATGAACGTCGTAGCTTCACCGAGTCGAAAGTTATACTAAATGGAAATCTCGATACGCAGCAAAATGACCTTCAAAATGGCGGGGCTGCCCCCTCCCCCGTGCGCGATGTGTTACAGTCTTTACTTAGCGTAATAAATTCTTTGATTCTTTAGCTATCAAGTGGTGTAAACGAAATTTGGATGAAGATGATAGATATGTAGCTACAACACTAAACTGTATCCCCCGATTTTGTTATCATTCGTTTTTTTGGATTGCATCCCTATGGAGGTAATTTTAAAGACGTATTAACGTCAAAAGATTGACTTCGTCACAAGCTGATGATAAAAGGTTTGACTCCTTAACTTTCATGCTGCTGAGATGATGATGGAAGCCAAAAGACTTTGTATCCGATAATGAAACACATGCATTTTGATTTGATTATATATATCCTATTGGCAAGTGGGTGACTGGGTATAACGTTGTCAGATAGTTTTATAACTAAAAATAAAAGTTTAAATAAACTGAAAAACGACTTATAAAAGAAATTCGCTCAAAATTACGAAATAATATTTTTATCTATATGTCGGAGGGTCATTGAAAACGCGACCAATACCAGCTCGAGATAAGTTTACATAGTTACACTTTGTTTGGATCAAACGTCAGGTATTAGTACCTGGGTGAAACCGGTGGTGGCGTGACGATCGCTTGTACTCGTGAGACGATCGTTTGTGGTAGCAAAGATGATGTAATAACGGAAGGCTGTTTGTGCTGCCACACTGAGTTGAGAATTTATTAGATCTGTGGAGAAGCCAGATTAGCTGGACGTCAGTCTCGGAGCAGACACTTTTTGACGGAGCGTCGAGCAGAACACATGCAGTGGTGATCTGTGAGAAAAATGGACGTGTCACGCCATCGCTGTGATCACCGCGTTTGCATCCATTGTTATCCAAGGCATCCTGTACAATTTCGATTACCAAATGATCAAGACTATTGAAGAAGGACCTCTGTGATATAGCTGCATTGTTATTTCGACACCTACAACCGAAATAGTTAAGGAGTGAACCACGAGGCCATCCATAACCTAACCATCACCCTCACCTTTGACATATAAATACACGAAATTGACCAACAATAACGAAAGCAAAGTTAGGTACGAAACAAATGAGGGACCTACAATTTTTTGAGGTTGGTGCCAGCAAAGCCATCGAATCTAAAACATATGATATTAAATATACTTTTCTCATGTGCTTGGTACCGACCTCAAAAAAATTGTAGGCTAGAGGCCTAACATTTTTCGATTTTTTGTGTAGAATCATCATCATATCATAGCAGCTCATATGTCGAGCCTACTCTGAATTGGGGCGATCAGTCCGTAGTAGAAAAACACGGGCCCACTGCGGGTTGGTCGATTTCACACACAAATTTCGAGTTTCTCGCAGGCGTGTGCAGGTTTCCTTAGGATGTTTTCCTTCACCATAAAATATCGGATAAATTGTACAGAAAGATACACAACATTAACCGAAAATAACGAAATCAAAGGTGGGTACGAATTAAATTAGGGGCCTAAAGTTTTTTTAAAAGTCGGTGTCAGCAATGCCATAAGTAAAATGTGAGTAGCTGTGTGCTGGTACCGACCTCAAAAAAAACTTTATTTCAAACTTTTGAGTTAATTTCATTTTGAAGTCGTTTTTTAGTTTTTTAATTACTTTTTGTTATTTTGTTTGTTTATTAAGTTGTCATTCTTTCAATTCCATTCCCATTCTGATCGTTACGACTGTCCATTTTACATATTTTACCTTCTATTTCTTTTAATTTTATTGCATATATAGTTTTTTGGTGGATTTTCTTATTTTTTAAAAAGACTCCTGACCTTCCCTTCACAATCCTTTTGTGCATGCGACGGCGGCGCAGACGGAGGGTGCGCCGCCCGCGCAAATACATTCATTTATTGAAAGGACTACGGAGCCATACTTAGCGCGTGGTCCGACACGCACTTGGCCACTTTTTTGATTAACTGATTCTGAAAACTGTATTCGTTAAACTAAAGACAATAAATCTTAAAAAATATTGATCTTACAAGTAAAGACTTTTTGCATGTCACTGATGGAGAAGTCTGATTTAAGTGAAGTATGGTGGCATCATCGATTTAAGAAAACCTGCAAATTTTTTAGGGTTCTTTGTACGTACATTCGATGAAAAAATGAACCCTTATATCTATAACTACAAGTAAAGACTCTTTGCATGTCACTGATGGAGAAGTCTGATTTAAGTGAAGTATGGTTTCCTTAAATCGATGATGCTATCATCGATTTAAGAAAACCTGCCATTTTTTTAAGGTTCTTTGCACGTACATTCGATGAAAAAAATAAACCTTTATAAGTCACTCGTGTCTATCTGTATGCTCGGAATTTCCCTACGCGATAGAATCAGAAATGAGGAGATCCGCAGGAGAACTAAAGTAACCGACATAGCTCACATAATCGCTAAACTGAAGTGGCAGTGGGTAGGGCACTTAGCTTGTGGAACAGATGGCCGTTGGTGTAGTAAAGTTCTTGAGTGACGACCTCGCACCGGAAAACGTAGCGTAGGCAGGCATCCCACGCGGTGGACCGACGACGACCTGGTGAAGATCGCGGGAAGCCGCTGAATGCGAGCAGCGCAGGACCGGTCGTCGTGGAAATCCTTGGGGAAGGCCTTTGTCCAGCAGTGGACGTTTTTCGGCTGATATGATGATGATGATGAGTTGTACCCATCCACACCCGATTTTCTCCGAATCAACCGCTTCCATCTTCGGCAACATCGTCACTTACCTCCAGGTGAGATGTTGTCAAGGGTTTACCAACTGTGAATAATAAATAATAATAACGATTTTTTTTATAGAGGGTGATTACCCAGTCACGGACATGTAGTATAAATAAACATATTTTGATTTTGGGGGTTAACTTTAGAGGTCAAATTAGATATTAATTGTGACATTTCATTTGAAAGGGCTCGTTAAGAGAAAAAAACAACACTTAGGCCTCTCTTATATTTTGTGGAAAACCTAAACAAAAATCTTAAGTCTTATTGTTCTTACGGAAAATGGAATGGTATGGAACCCTCTTCACGCGCGTTCGGCTCGCACTTGACCGATTTTTTATTTCGATGCGTGGCAAAGATTCCTAACTTTATATCTCAAACGAAAAAACCTATAATGTCATAATTTACCATGGTATTGTTTACATGTCAATTTTGTATAAAGAACTTCAACGAGGAACAAATTATTACTATCCATATACTTTTCTACTCATCATATATTTTTTAATATTTGTTTTTATTCTAGTCTCCACTTTTATTTCATTTACGAATACCTGTTCACTGTAATGGCAGCAGTGGAACAAACAGAGAGGAAGAGCAAGGTCTGGGTTGAAAACATAACGAGCACCACTCAGGCCAAGAGTCTAGCGAGTAAAGTCTCTTTGGGCGTTCTGAAAGAAGGCGTAAGTAGCGAAAGCTCAGTTCTTCAGAGTGACTAATTAATCACCCTTAGATTAATTATAGGTCTCCGCTGTCGTCGGAGCGGCAGTGAAGACTTACCTTTTTTTTATTCACAATTGGTAAGCCCTTTGGCATCAAACCACCTGATGGTAAGTGACGATGATGCCGAAGATGGAAGCGGGCTTACCAAGATTCCCCAACGCAATGGAGAACTGGCTATCTTATCTTCAAGCCGGAACACAAAAATGTTGTTAACACTGATGTTTGGCGGCAAGACTTATATAAGATGGTGGTAGCTAGCCAGGCGGGCTTAGAAAATGCCCTACCACCAACAAAACAGAGTCTTACAAGTTGACCCCACCGGGAATCGAACCCGCGACCTCCTAGTGTGAAGCGAATGAGCTAACCATTACGCCACGGAGGCGGTTAAAAAATCTAAGCAATCACCTATAATCATAATTCGAGTGAGATAGTGGGCAGGCTACCTCCTTAAAGGACTGATGACCTGGTAAAGGTCGCGAGAAACTGCTGGATGCGGGCAGCGCAAGTCTGGCTGTTGCGGAAACCTTGGCAGAGGCCTCGGTTTAACATTGAACGTTTTTCGGCTGATATAACTTTCATACATGCGTTTCCGTGATATTATCAGTAGGTAATACCATGGTTATAATTGTATCGGCTAATATGAATATCATGACTATATTGTAATGATACTTTTTATTAACCGACTTCATAAAAGGAAGAGGTTCTATGTTCGATTGTTTGTATTTTTATGCATGTTCACCGGTGAATTGTAAACCGATTTTACGAGCGTAGACATGAGTTTTCTCCAGATCTTTCGGGTACTACATCGGGCTATTCTGATTAGCATTATATGTCAATTCCCACCCCCTCCACTATTTAAAAAAATCATGTCAATCGTTGCTCCGTTTGCGACGCCGACGACGTGCGCGAGGGTGTAATTAATCAAACTAAGTTTGACACTTGTACGCATCACCATTTTTACGATAGAGCAAAAACAAAAAACCTTTAGAAACACGTTTCCTTAATCCGGACTCCCTTCCATTTATGCTTCATATTTTTTGCTTTATTTTTTTTTATAAAATAATCAAATATATTTGTTTCAGTGAACTCGACATAATAACACATAGTGTGTGAAAATTTTAAATGGCTAACTATTATGGTTTAAAACAGCCTTTTAGAGATCATACATATCCCCGTCTGTATGACCTCTAACGGATCAACATACAGCGTAGTCTTAGTAAATGGGTCTCATTACCTACCAACCTTTGGGTACTGAACCCAAAAATTAAAACGTCGGACAGACAGATCATGGACGGAGTGACGGATGAACAGACAGCGTAGTCTTAGTAAAAGGGTCTCATTACCTACCAACCTTTGGGTACTGAACCCAAAAATTAAAACGTCGGACAGACAGATCATGGACGGAGTGACGGATGAACAGACAGCGTAGTCTTAGTAAAAGGGTCTCATTACCTACCAACCTTTGGGTACTGAAACCAAAAATTAAAACGTCGGACAGACAGATCATGGACGGAGTGACGGATGAACAGACAGCGTAGTCTTAGTAAAAGGGTCTCATTACCTACCAACCTTTGGGTACTGAACCCAAAAATTAAAACGTCGGACAGACAGATCATGGACGGAGTGACGGATGAACAGACAGCGTAGTCTTAGTAAATGGGTCTCATTACCTACCAACCTTTGGGTACTGAACCCAAAAATTAAAACGTCGGACAGACAGATCATGGACGGAGTGACGGATGAACAGACAGCGTAGTCTTAGTAAAAGGGTCTCATTACCTACCAACCTTTGGGTACTGAACCCAAAAATTAAAACGTCGGACAGACAGATCATGGACGGAGTGACGGATGAACAGACAGCGTAGTCTTAGTAAAAGGGTCTCATTACCTACCAACCTTTGGGTACTGAACCCAAAAATTAAAACGTCGGACAGACAGATCATGGACGGAGTGACGGATGAACAGACAGCGTAGTCTTAGTAAAAGGGTCTCATTACCTACCAACCTTTGGGTACTGAACCCAAAAATTAAAACGTCGGACAGACAGATCATGGACGGAGTGACGGATGAACAGACAGCGTAGTCTTAGTAAAAGGGTCTCATTACCTACCAACCTTTGGGTACTGAAACCAAAAATTACACACAACTACCATAGATAGAATTGATGGAAACTACTCATGAAAGAAAAAAGAAATTGCGATGGCGGTTTTTTTCTGCATACTTATACTATATATCAGCTATTAAAATAATGTGAATATATTCAATAAAGAATATGAATAAAATAATTATAATCCACTGTTTATCCATTTGAGACTTAAAACACAGATGTGGCTATCTATGAACGATATAAATACTTAAACCTTTTTTTCAGAAAAATAGGTCTTTGAGCCGTATGAAGTTTAGGAAACAATCCTACGGCTTTACAGGAGTACCTGGAATCAGAAATACGGAGAGACCTTCAGTAGTGAGTGTTTCCTTTTACCCTGGTGTCTAGACAGAGCTTTGAAAAATATAACAGTTAGGTTGTAGCACGACTTCGTAGTAGGTACGGTCACAAGTACGGTAGTGGGCGTGGGTTTTAAAAAAGATGCGTGCTTACAGATGAAAGGAATTTAATTGTGAAATAAAGACCTATAGATAAATATATAAGAATTACAAAAGGATTAGAACACGTTTAATTTTAAGCACAAATAGCAAAAATATAATTTTATCTCACCCGAGAAGGGTCGTTTAAGAAAGCAGCAGTTTAATACATTTATTATTATTATTTTATAAAGAAGTAAACTTGGATAATATAAGTTGGATGATAGAATTTTGATTTTTGAATCAAAAGTCACATAGATGACAGCGCATGCGTAAAAGAACAAATAGGCGGAATGAAAAAAAGGTCGAATGAAAGACGAATAACAGCGTACCACGTTACAAGGTACGTCATTTAATGCAAAATTTCGCAATTAAATTACCTTGTCATGTAAGAAGAGAAGAGCAGTAACGAGCTTTCCACTACTTAATGCAGATTTTCTTTATCCTTCCATTTATAGAGGTTGTTCAGAGAGGTCAGTAAAACCAAAGAAGAACAATTACTTAATTAAATCTCTGCCCCGTGATGACAGTCTGTTGTTTTGTATGTACCATCTATTGGAGGTTATCAGTAATTCAGTCAGATCGAATAATAAGTTATAACTTATAATTAAAATAAATACAAAACACGATTGCATAAAAACATAACCCCCTTATTAGAAAGTCGGGTAAAATGTTGCCTATGAGACTCATGGAATCAAGATGAATCTAATGATACCTCGCACTCTGAAATCCATCAAGACGTTTAGAAGATATCGTCGTATAAATAAACATACATAAACACATTAGGTATGAAAACGTATTTTTTTAACGAAACGTACGTCTTTTTAACCCCCAACGCAAACAGAGGGGTGCTTTATGTATAACGTGTGTTATCTGGGATCTGTCGATCTGTACCTGTCTGCATATAGACCGATTTTAATGCGATTTTTTCGTTTGAAAGCTGACGTGGTCAAGGTTGTTCTTAGCTATCATTTGTGAAGTTCTATTTAGCCGTTTGAGGTTCTAATGTCTCTACCTACCAAATTTCAGCCAGATCTGTTCAGTAGTTTTTGCGTGAAAGAGTAACAAACATACATCCATACATTCTTACAAACTTTTGCGTTTATAATATTAGTAGGATTGTATGAAACTTAAAAGGGCCAACACATATTATTTTTTACTTTTTAGAGGTTGTATGTCGGGGGTTTTTTAATTTTTGTAGGCAGTAGAGTACAAAGAGAAAGGACTTGTCTAACTCAGAGGATATAAAGTAATCATTCTGATGATGCTTCGTCATCTACTAGAAGGTTCCATTGTAGCACGTAACATCTTGTGTTAGTTCATGGCCACGTCACGGATTCAGGTAACGCATTCTTACAGGTTGGCTTAGAGTTTAAGCGACCTCCATTGGTTTACCTGCCGACGTACCAGCTGAACTCTTACGCACCGTTTGATGCAGCCAAAGTCAGACTTGCCGTCAACGAGCTCCTCAATGAGTCTTTTAGGAAGCATTATAAGTACAATATACAGGTAATCTACTCTCATATCGTAAAGTTCGAATTATAAACTTCAAAACGAATGTATATTGGCATACTTTATAAACACAATTCCAAATTAAAAAAAAAAAACACTTTATGACATTATTTCTCTTACAAAATAATGTTATAAAGTTTTTTTTTCCATTACGATACAAGTTAATAGATACTATCACCAACGAAGTTCAATATCATTTTTTATTGGAACGCACATGCGATTCGCGCCATTTTTACAGCATTACAAATAGTTTTCATTCCAATTTTTACTAGTCTGTGACAGCACCCGCTTTAACGTATGCGCAGTGATGTGCTAGGTTTTTGCGCAACTATTGAATACGTTTTGTTGTAGTTACTGAATTTCGTGGATAATTTTCATTCTTGCTTAAAAATGTCTGAGATCAGTGAAAGCATTGTTTTTACCTGTCTGTGACAGCGTCCGCTTCAGCGCAAGCGCGGTGATGTACTGGGGTTTAGCGCTATGACACGTTTTGCTGTAGGTACTGAATTTCGTAGGATTTTTTTCTTACTCTTTTAATTTGGAGCTTTGGTGTTTATTAAATCCCAATAAAAGAGATTAGTTTATATACCTAGTTAAGTGCAGTTTCATACACTACTTTATGTAGTGTATGAAACTGCACTTAACTAGGTATTAAAACACCCGTATGACACTATTAAAAACCTCGCTAAGGCTCGGTTTTTAAACTCATACTCCTATTTTAATACCCCTCATTATACAACAGTTTCATAAAATACTATTTCTCAACTGCTTTGAGAGTGTTTGAAAAAACAAAAACGCAAACATCTCATCAGTGACTATGAAGTAGTCGTAATCGAAGTATGCACGAAGATGTTTGAAAAGGCATGCCTTTTTGTAAAATCTCTTTTGTAAGGAGTTTGATGGAGTGCTAATGTTTTACAAAAAAGCACTATAACTTTACTTTTAGGGCTCCATAGTCAAACTAGGAACTCTTATTATTTTGCCATGTCTGTGCATCGGTTTTTTTCTCAATTACAGCTAAAGCTGATATTGGGTATATGTGTAACTCCTGTCGTTATGGAACAAAATCTTAAAAAAAAGAAACATAAGAGGAGAAACCTCCTGCATGTATAGTGGGAGATGTTTTTTGATGTGTAACATCTTTGCTCTCGCTTTCCTGCAATTTGTGGGAGTGATTTCGTGAAATGGGACGGAAATGTGTCCCATGTGTAACAGGAAGTCGCGTTTTTTCAGGCTTTAAAAGCGCGGAAAAGGCAAAGGTATCTATGACCATACAGCCTAGTCTGCCGTATCTTTGCCGTCCTTTTTTCATTTAAAAGCGCGGAAAAGGCAAAGGTATCTATGACCATACAGCCTAGTCTGCCGTATCTTTGCCGTCCTTTTATAAAGTATTTTGTCACATGTTACACATCATATGCGAGTACTGTAGGTCTCGCTCGAATTTTTTTTTATGCACTTACCCTATCGTGTTGGATATCGTTGAATGGGTCTTTCAAAACTACTGAGGGTTTGCTATGATCATTTTTGATTCGTAAATAAATTCATAAATCATCATACATGATTCGTATCGTAATAAATTTAAGTTTTGAGTAGTGATTTTTCACCCCTCATATCAGCCACAAATCGTCCACTGCTGGACAAAGGCCTCCCCCAAGGATTTCCACGACGACCGGTCCTGCGCTGCCCGCATCCATCGGCTTCCCGCGACCTTCACCAGGTCCCATGCCAGATTTATTTTAAATAAGAATTTCTACTATGTTGTGATATTTTTTTAGTAAACTGCTATTTTAGGATATCCTAAAAAACAATTAAAATAGTAGGGCATACAATCAATTTTATTCAAAAAAATATCACAACATAGTAGAAATTCTTATTTTAGGAGTAACAGTTGACTAACTTAAAATGTGACACAGACAATTGGATTTGTAAATTTTCGATCGATTTTGCGAGATTTTTTTTTTAAACATTTCTTTATTGAAAAACTACGGAACCCTACCATACGTGCGGTCTGACACGCACTTGGCCACTTTTTTGTGGTAGAATTTGTTGTTTTGCACTTACCTAACTCTTTTATAGGAATCGCCAGCCCTAGTTCTACGTTTAGCGAGCGAGATCGTGCGCACTTGCAAGACCATGGGGTTCAACCGGTACCGCATCATCTGCGTGGTCACCTTGGGACAAAAGAGGGCCCAGAGCTACAACAACGCTATCACTTTCCTCTGGGACCACGAGAGAGACAACTACGTTGATGTTCAGAGGGAAGTGACCACCGCTTTCATTCAGATCACGGTTTTTGGTGTTTATCTTGACTAATCAATGAAAGTGAAGTGATTTTTTGATAGTATCATGTAGTATATTTGTAATGTTTAGTGCTACTTTTCCTATCAGTTTTCAACCTTTTGATATTATTGAATAGAATTATTAATAAATATCATTTTACATTTATCAAAAAGCTTCTTTCCCACAATATAAATGCCATTCAGTTACCAATATTATCATTTTAACAGGGTAAAGGGCTATTGAATGAAATCGATTTATATTTGCAAATACATAGTTAAGCTCGAGTGGGTGGATTTATAGAACCACTCTCCCTCGTGTCCTTATGTCCTGATTCAGTGACCTACGGATTCAATAGTGCGCGTACATGATGTGGATGAATGCGAAGTGAGCCCAATTGGGTTAACAACAATGGCGTCCCGAACAAGTTGTTCAAATCGAATTGATTGTCACACATGATTACAGCCATTCATCCAGTGATACCTACTTAGTTTAGCAGCCCTCTGGGCGGTATTGTGCGGTTTATTCGAAATAATGTTACAGAATTTTGAGTAGTGTTGTTAATTTGCGATTATACATTGGTAATCATTCAATCTCACCTAATCAGCTGAGATACGTTCACTCTTGTAAGCCTCGCACACAGATTTCCACAACGACCGGTCCTTCGCTGCCTACCCAGCAGCTTCCCGCGACTATCACCAGTTTCTCAGTTTTTTTTTTGAAACTCTCATATCTTCTATTTTTCTACTTAGCATCTTCCCGTCCTGTACCCAAGTCCACTTTTTCACTTTCACTTGGCTCGATTTTCTCACTGGGAATGTTTTTGTTCATGTTCGCTCTTCTCATTAAATCCAGGTAATTAGGGTTTGCTGGTTTTTCAACATATTCCAGATCTACAATTTAAGATGAAAATAACTATCTTCCCTCAAACCTTTTTTTTATCTACACATATCGATTTTCAAATTCTGTATCAAACAATTTGTTCGAAACTCCCCTGGCGCGCCATTTTGGCAGATTATGCGGATCTGTGTTTGTCCAATAGTAGGCGCGGCGGGAATTTGACGCTTATGTGAAACGCCTAAATCTGGTCAGATCCCTTTACGCGGGAAGCGACTCACTTCCTACCTGAGTATGGAGCGAAAACTATCGCTGCGTTGTTCTATCGTTTGCTAAAGCTCCTTGATAAGACAAGGATAGAGTTAGGAATGAGTGCAAAGCCAACGGTGAATGATTTTCGATAGAAATCTCCTTCGAATCAGTCAGTGTTTTAAAGTGCGCCCGGGCGGTG
The DNA here is from genome assembly GCA_947284805.1 of Coleophora flavipennella. Classification (NCBI taxonomy): domain Eukaryota; kingdom Metazoa; phylum Arthropoda; class Insecta; order Lepidoptera; family Coleophoridae; genus Coleophora; species Coleophora flavipennella. The sequence continues at coordinate 6,504,934 of OX369285.1, read as the reverse complement.
CGCGTACCTGTTTTTAAAGTGATTGTTTAGTGATTGTTTTGTTGTTTTGCATAGAAAAACTCGGTGTTGTTGAAATTCCCAATAAACTGGGTAAGCAATACAATGTTATTATATTATCTATTGTTATTGTAGCATTCACAGTTCACGTTTTTTTACGTTCAAGTGCAATACCTACTAATACCTACTTACCCTATCTTTGGCCGAGACTGTTGAATTATATTTCACAAAGTTTAATACACAAATATTTTAGTCAGATAGTCAGTTTATGACGATTTCACCGTTATAAGTTTTATATATAGTGTCCATACAAAGATATTGAGAAATAATTGTTTTTGTAACCCTTGACAATAATGGCGACCACCCACAAAAAGCCCCCACAGTTGAAGCAAGATGGCGCAGCTGGCAGCGCCAGCTGATTCGTTCTCGCCGCGGACCAGAACTAGGCATTTGCCAGGGGAGTCGATAAAGAACCCAAAAGTACTTATTGTCTTGCAAAATATCTTTGATAATAAGCATAAAATATAACAATATTCCAAACCCTAATAGAGCTTTATAGGTAGCGGTACGATTCAATGCTTCAGGACACAAAGGGCCTAGTCAAACAAAGGACTGGAAACTGTAGAAGGAAGGGTTATCTTAACAATTTGGTGGGTAGGAAAGGTTTTTGTCCATCTTACCTACTCGAATAACGTTAGACGGTCTGCAGTAAGTATAAAGTGCTGACCAGCTCAGCCCTTATTTTACAGTCACGAATCACCGGGCCTTGTCGCACCATGTGTGAGCTCTGTCAACAGAAGGTCAGCAGAATAGTACCTATCCTTCGCTTGTCTACGTAAGCAGATATACAGGATGTAACAAATTTGGTGTTGGAGCCGTTAACTGGCACCTACTCATCATACCCAACAATCCACTTACAAAAAACATTTTGAACTCTTCATACAAATCGATCAGCTGATTGACCAATTTTGTGCATTTTTTTATGGAGAGTCGTAAAATTATTATGAGAATTGACTTTGGATTTTTTGAGGAAATGCTGATTCTACACCAATTTTGTTACACCCTGTGTATTGTGTAGATTTGGTCAACAACGCCCGACTCGGCTAGGTAAATTTATAGACTTTTCTTACAAAATTTTCAAATTGAGCTACCCTATTTATATAATCGACGAATCCAACTCAGTTGGGCTTCGCAATAACTTCACGTTCCAAATACCGCAGTGTCTCAAGACTAAGGTTTTTGAGTGCGTGTTGCCAGTGATGACATATGGAACTGAGACATGGTCGCTTACTATGGCCCTCATAAGAAGGCTCAAGGTCAACCAACGGGCGATGGAGCCAGTTATGCTTGGAGTTTCCCTAAGCGATCGATTCAGAAATTAGGAGATCCGTCCAAGGTTAACGACATAGCTCAAAGAATCATTTTCAGTGGCAGTGAGCAGGACACATATCTCGTAGAACAGAGATGGTTGTTGGTGCAGTAAAGTTCTCGGGTGGCGATTGCGTAATGGAAGACGTATTGTAGGCAGGCCTCCCACACGGTGGACCGACGACTACGGCAGAGCATTCACCTGTTCCAGTGTCTGTAATGAAATTTTGCAATTGAATCCAGTTCCCAGTTTCCGATTGAGCTGAAATTTTGCATGCATATGTACATCGCGTGACAATGTAATATTAAACGTATTTAGGTTTTCGAAAATTTTTAGTTTCACCTGTCCCGGTGTCTGTAATGAAATCTTGCAAGATAAATTTGGTCCACTTCCCGGTTTCCGATTGAGCTGAAATTTGCATGCATATGTATTTTGCGAGACAATGCAATTTTTTAGTTTCATCTGTCCCGGTGTCTGTAATAAAATGATCCACTTCCCGGTTTCCGATTGAGCTAAAATTTTGCATGCATGTGTATCTATATTGCGAGAGCTTGTACCTAAAATTTTTAGGTTTTCGGGAAAAAAATGTTCGTAGTCATTTTCCGTCGCCCAGTCGGCAGTCGTTTGCAACGCTCCATCCTGGCAGATCGATAAGTCCTAAGTATTTCATAGGCTATATAGACACCATTGCCAACAAATTTTACATCCACATACACGCTGTGCATACTTTCTCGTGGAGCCTTCACCGTCTGTTATAGTCGGGCATACACAATAGGGATGACGACATCATCAGAAATAAATTATGAACTCTTGATCACTAAATTGTCCTCCTACTTGAAACTTCGGAAAACCTTACTCGTTTTATTTTCCATCAAGTCTTCGATTGTTAATTCACCAAAATCACAAAATGAGTACATAAATGACGCTGCAAAACTATGACGTCACGCCTAGGTATTTTATACATTTTTAGAACAAAATGTCGGTTTTGACAGATGATAAAAGTAAATCAGATGACTAGCATTCGTCATCCCTATTCAACGATATAAACCTTACACTTACTTAGTAGCAAACAATGAAGCGAGGTACTCGAGGTTTTTTTTTAATAATTTGAGTTTGTATGGGTTGGGAGGTACCTTACTCAGATTTTTTCTGGAATGATGAAGTACTCAATGCAGTAGGACTTATTCATCATATCAGCCACAAATCGTCCACTGCTGGACAAAGGCCTCCCCCAAGGATTTCCACGACGACCGGTCCTGCGCTGCCCGCATCCATCGGCTTCCCGCGACCTTCACCAGTTCATCGGTCCACCGCGTGGGAGGCCTGCCTACGCTACGTTTTCCGGTGCGCGGTCGCCACTCGAGAACTTTACTGCCCCATCGGCCATCTGTTCTACGAGCTATGTGCCCTGCCCACTGCCACTTCAGTTTAGCGATTCTGTGAGCTATGTCGGTTACTTTAGTTCTCCTGCGGATCTCCTCGTTTCTGATTCGATCACGCAGAGAAACTCCGAGCATAGCACGCTCCATTGCCCTTTGGGTGACCTTGAGCCTTCTTATGAGGCCCATAGTAAGCGACCATGTCTCAGTTCCGTAAGTCATCACTGGCAACACACACTGGTCAAAGACCTTAGTCTTGAGACACTGCGGTATTTGGGACGTGAAGATATTGCGAAGCTTCCCGAACGCTGCCCAGCCGAGTTGGATTCGTCGATTGATCTCTTTCTTGAAGTTGGAACTACCTAGCTGGACTGTTTGTCCCAGGTATACATATTCGTCAACAACTTCCAGTGTAGAGTCTCCAAACTTTAGAGGAGTGGGTGCGACACGGACATTTAACATTATTTTCGTCTTGTCCATGTTCATTTTAAGACCCACTTGTTGAGAGACCTTACTGAGGCCATCGAGCATTGTGCTTAGGTCTTCCATAGTCTCAGCCATGACCACGATATCGTCAGCGAATCGGAGGTGGGATATGTACTCGCCGTTGATATTGATGCCGAGTCCACCCCAGTCCAGAAGCTTAAAAACATCTTCCAGGGCGGCAGTGAACAGTTTCGGAGATATAACGTCTCCCTGTCTCACCCCTCGCTGCAACTGGATAGGTTTCGAGTTCTGGTCCTGGAGGCGACTTATTAAGTCCCAATTATTCAAAAATCTGCATTTAAATCGTTAGAAATAATTTTGAGAAAAACGGTAATTTAAAAAACTAAAAAACCCGACTGCGTTTCTGTGTAATTTGGAAATGAAAACCCTAAAACAAGAAAGTCGTCATACCCGATTGCACTTAACTTAAGAAAAATTGTAGCAGTCGGGACCCATTCTAGAAATGGAGGCATAGTGAATTGAGAGCACATACCTATATTACATTGCAGATTACTCCAATATACTGACTAGACGGCTGACTTTCTAGAATGGGTCCCGACTGCTACAATTTTTCTTAAGTTAAGTGCAATCGGGTATGACGACTTTCTTGTTTTAGGGTTTTCATTTCCAAATTACACAGAAACGCAGTCGGGTTTTTTAGTTTTTTTAATTACCGTTTTTTATTTTATTCATTTTTTAGTTTTATTATTGAATGAGTTTGTATAGTAATCTATATACACATGACACACATTAAGATTACGCAGATTATTAACTTATCAGTTGATAGAATAATATTCTCGTAAACGTTGAAGCTCTATAAAAGAATTCTGATCGTGTGGCCGATTCAAAAGTTTTTTAGGATCAAGTGTGCAGATGACCAGTCCAGCTAATGTTTTAACTCGACTAAGAGCCGAGGTCCACAAGTGTCAAATCGAGTGTAGTACCCTGAAGTTTGTGGACAGTTATAGCCCAACTTAGGATTAAGAGCAACATCCTGCGTTCAATTTTTCCTTGTCCTCAAAGTGCGTCAAAATCAATCGTACATGGTTCAATCCGTATTGTGCGGTCGTCAACAAATACCGCTTGCTGTAATTCTCCGGAAAATCTGCTATTTTGTTTTTTTTATATTTTGATATACCCAGTGTCACACTTACAGTAAATACGTATCTAACGACACCCCTTAAACTAAAATCTATCAAGCCGTTCAGGCTGCAGTGCGTGCCTAACATTGGAATTTGGCGCCAAAAATCCGTCATTTTGTTTTTTTTATTTTGATATAACCAGTGTCATTTTCACAGTAAAAACGTATCTAACCACAACCCTCAAGCTATAATTCATCGAGCCGTTCAGGCTGCAGAGCGTGTCAGACATTTGAATTTGGCGTCAAAAATCCGCCATTTTGTTTTTTTTATTTTGATATACCCAGTGTCACTCTCACAGTAAATACGAATCTAACGACACCTCTCAAGCCAAAATCCATCCAGCCGTTCAGGCTGTAGAGCGTGCCAAACAACTATACATACATACATACATACATACTCTCGAAAAACATAACCCTCCTTCTGGCGCAGTCGGGTAAAAAGTAAAAAACAGCCTGGATTTGTATGGGAGGTACCTCATTGCGATTTATTTGGAACAATAGACTACCGCGTACTATAGGTCTTTAGAAACATTACGATTTCGAAAAAGTGATTTTTACTATGGTGACAAAAGTAAAAAATCATGATAAGTAAAATTTGAAAAACCATCTAAAGATATAAAAATAATATTGCCACAGTATTATGATAAGGCTTACATTAGCGCAACGCCTTTGATGTCGCACGATGCCGTAGGTACTAGCAGTCCTAGTCTGTAGCCAGCCTAGCAAACTCTCGGAGTTTGCCAGGCTGTGCCCCGCCGCTCGCTGTCCCGCAAGTACCCTTCCGTTGCTCTGCTTGAGTACATTCGTTCCACTACTGTAAGCCGCTATTTTGTAATACTGTGATATTGCCTTAACCTGAATTTCAACCAAATCCCTCCAGTAGTTTGAGAACTAGAGCACCGGACGGACATACCGACACACACACACGCATTTTTTATTATCTTTTTTTTAGATCCTAGTATACCTAGTATAAGACAATCGATTCCCATCAAAATCTCAACTTCGATTTTTTTGCCATCAGAATACTCGTATCTTCCTCACTCCTTCATCGCTCGAAAGTAAAAATATAGTGAGCGTACTAAAAACCAAGGCATAGATGAGATACTAGTTACTTTGACCAAGGACAATCTTTATTTTACAACCTCATTCAGAACAGTATAAAATAACACGTAAACCACAAATAGTAAAACTGATTCCAGTAACCGGCAACATCGACGCAAATACGCAAGTTCGTACTAAGTTAAGAACCTTGTCTGTTGTTGATGGGGGGAAAAAAACACGGTTCTTATCAGAAACTTAAAAAAATCTGGATTTTTAAACCGACTTCAAAAAAAGCAGGAGGTTTCTAAATTCGACCGTATATATTTTATTTTTTTACGTGTATTCGCGGATAACTTCGTCGTTTATGAACCGATTTTGATGGTTCTTGTTTTTTTGGAAAGGAGATATCCCAAGGGTGGTACCATGATAAGGAAACCAGGATCTGATAATGGCATCCTAGACAAATCGAAGGGAACCTTAGTTTCCTATTTGAAGTCGGTTTTTTTTTTGTTCAAAATTACGTTAATAAGAAAACGACAGGTATTCAATTGAGTAATGGGACGGCGGAAAAGAACTGCGTAGATAGCAGTTTATTCAAATATATTATGTTCTGTATAACAAAATGCTTGATACTCAATACAAAATCCGGACAGACCGAAAGATGGCTGACCTTTTAGCAAAAATAAATAAACAGTGCTTAATTAAAAACTTTATTACCTACTCGATGGATGGAGTTGTTTTATCGTGATTAAATTAAAAATGAAATAGAGTTGTTCATTAATTTTATTTTTGGTCTTATTGATTGTTACGTTTACAATTTATTTCACAACTTTTTGAATACACAAATACTCTAGATGCGTCTGTAATCGTTTATGTTTGTGTGTGTGATAACTACTGTCTCACACCCACGCCTATCATACAAATTGTTTTCGGTGTGCGTGGATTACCGGACATAAGTTCACCGGTATTTTTTCGACGCATCTGCGCCAACGAGCTATACTCGTACATATAACCAGACAGTAAATAATCAAATATTTCTAGTACCAATTTATGTTTGTCTAAGAAATCATTATTGTGTCTTGAAAAAAAAAAGTTTCTCACAGTTTTATCTATGATGACTCTATTTCATACGTGAGCAGAGTACAAATCAATCTAATTATTTAATCACTCACATCAGCCCACTGCTGAGTATAGGTAATACATACAGTATGGACACTCCCTGCCGCTCTCTAGATTGCGACCTCACCCCCTCGTCACACAGATTGATACAGATTGGTTATAGTTTGGTACTCGACATATGGGATTTCGCCGTGATTTTGTTTGCTCCGTCATTTGTTTTTAGAAATGTCATTTCACGACCGTTGTATACAGTGTCCGTGGTGTGGTATAGGCAAAAAAACTACATATTACGTAGAGGTATCTTATCGTGCACACCAATTGTATTGGTTCCTCGCAAGTCTCACTCAGCATCGGCCAGCAGTGTTAACGATTAACTAAACTAAAATATATCGATCTTATCGAGTTTTTCTTTGCTAGCTTTTTATGTGAGTTGGTGAAAGGCCCATAAATTTAATCCAGCTACGGATGCTATTTTTAATTAACTTCTATCGTTACTTTTCGCAATCGTTCTAAATAAAGCTTAATGACACAAGTTCAATGTTGGCGTCTGACCTGAACCCGAAATGGAAGTTAATGGTGTTTAGTCACGAAATGCAGGTCTGCTTCTATGGGTATGGTTTAAAACTTTTGTGTTGTCTCTCTTTGTTGATAGATTGTAGCTAAAAGCTGTCAGCATGCTGTACAAGCTGTGCTTGGTGCCTATCTATTATACATACAACTCAGATTAGAAACCTGATGTACCTATATAATATTAGAACTAACGTACAGTACGGACACTCCCTGCCGCTCTCTAGATTGCGACCTCACCCCCTCGTCACCCATACTGACACAGATTGGTTACCGTTTGGTTCCCGAACGTATATTTGTATGCAGTGTCCGGGGTGTGCCTATGTATACATCAGTTACCTGATAACGATTACCTCTAACGTTAGTAGAAAGTAATTCAAGATTCGTAATAAAAATATAATTCGTTACATCATCATACCAGCCGAAAGACGTCCACAGCTGGATAAAGGCATCCCCTAAGGATTTTCACAACGACCGTTCTTGCGCTGCCTGCATCCAACGGCCTCCTGCGACTTTCACCAGATCATCGGTCCACCGAGTGGAAGGCGTGCTTACTCTACGTCTTTTAGTGCGCGGTTTCCACTCGAGAACTTTACTGTCCCAACGGCTATCTGTTCTACGAGCTGTGTGCTCCGCCTACTGCTACTTAAGATTTCTTTCCGCTAATATGTTGATGATTTACACAAGGTAAGGAAATATCGGGCAATCGGTATCTCATACTCTCTGTTGAAAGTCTCCGTAAGTTCTTCGAGAAAAGGTTATCCCAATCGCAAGTAGAAAGCCTTAATCAAACTATTAGTAACAAATAAATGAAAACCTCGAAGTACCGGTTTCAAAATTTAATATATGGTGGTCCCTTTTTGATTTGTTAACGAACTTCTCAAAGTAAATTTTTCATCACCAAAATAACAAGTGTTCTACCGGTCGCCTCTTTGATAGCTTGGGCAAAAATGTTTTCGTATGTCCGGATGTCCGGATGTCCGGCGTCTGTCCGGTTGTGCTCCTCTTCAGGTCGCATTTCTCAACCGGTTCTCGGGAAATTTCGTGAGCAGGTTCGATAATTGTATAGATTTACTTTTGTGAATTCAGTTTTTGATTTTTTTTTAAATGGCTAAGCTACGGGAGTTCAAAACGAAACAAGTATCATACGAGTATTTAAGCCATTTCGAGAAACTCGCGAGGTCTACAGCTCACATAGCCAAACTATGTAACAATGTTTGTTTACAACCAAACGGAACCCTCCGTTTCGATTCTCGCAACGCTCCTAGCCGTGTCATACCGCGAGGCCCGGCTGGTCCCGCGCACGGAGCGGCGAGCTCGCTGTCACGGTCCGTTTAGATTAGACCGCCGCGACGAACGCACGTGTCGCAAAAAAGGCGCCAATTAACACGTGTTCGGATCGCCGGTTGGAAGCACCCCTCGAGTGCCGGCTTTGAGACCGAAATTAATTGTAGCATTGATTCGCGATATCAAATACCAAACGTGATTCGTGTTGGTGATTTCCTTGCCGCGAGCTAATTTGGTGTGTGAGAATCAATTGTGTGTAAAAACGCCAGGCGGCCATCTTGTGTTTGCCGTGTTGTAAGGACACACGACTCGACTGCTGGCTGCTGCAAGTTGGCTAGTGGATACCAACAAAACACCGACGTGCCATCTTGGAGTCCTGTTGGAATGGCTAGTGACGTCACATATTACACACACAGTATTACACTATAACCACGAACACTATATATAAGTATATATTGTCACGACCCCACCCGACCTTGAGGTGTCAGGAGGATTCCCTTAGGTGAGTCACTTGATTTATAGTGTGCATAGACTCGGAGCTGCGACGCCCGGGCTTTTACCCAACAACCCCCTAGCCCCGCGTATCGCGGGCATAGTTCCAGACGGCCAGCCCGAATCGGGCCCGCACGTACTCATATGGGCCCAGCCGTGCGGCAGCTATAGGAGGCCTTCTTTGGACTGACAAGCACCGTTTGGAACACTTTTTGGTAGCAGAGCGTGGTTAAGCCAGTGGCTTAAACGATCCCAAGGCTTAGGCCCGCTCATTCGTTTGACACGCCTTGATAGCAGTGTGTGCTAGCGTATTATTATTTAATGTAGGTAGTTGTAAAAATTTATGATTTTGTTGTATCTAGTTTGTATCTTGAACATATGGCGCGCTTTGATTTGAGTTACCTCCCGTAGTAGCCGGTGTCCGTTCGTAATCAGTGTCGCTTGGTAATCGGTGTCCTTTGGTAACCAGTGTGATTTGTTAGTTTGGCAGCCGGTTTAATTTAATTTTATTTGTTGTTTTAAGTCTATTGAAGTGTTGCTATGTCGCTGCCAACTACTCCTGGGAAATGCGTGGCAAGGATCGAGGAGAACCTTCGATGGTTCGCCCTCGTACATTCCATGATTGGCTTAGGAACACGCGATGACGTAATCTTGATAAGATCGGACCAAGTTGAACAGCGTCTCTCTGACGTTCTCGGGCTGTTCACTCACTACAGGGAGATCAAATCCGATAACGCAACGGCCGAACAGGAGGCCATGGTGGAGTCTACGGTTTGCAAATGCGAGGACTTCGGTTGCAGCATAATACAGGCGGCCGCTGAAATTCGTGCGCAGCGCGCCGGTGGTCGCCCCCCTGTTCCCCCCCCGACACATGCAGGCCCTGAGGTGTTGGCCCCGCTCCCTCCGGTGACCGTACCTGTTTTTTCGGGAAGCTATGCCGACTGGCCGAGGTTTCGGGACCTCTTCGATAGCGTCGTGCATAGGCGCACGGGCTTGCAGCCGGCCTATAAGATGGCCCAGCTGCTAGCGCGCCTCGAGGGGGAACCTCACGACTTAATTAGTCACTTGCACGTCTCGGACGATAATTACGAGACGGCGAGGCACCTGCTGATCGAGCGGTTTGAAAACAGGCGTCTTATCATAGATAGCCTCCTCGAGCAGGTTTTGTCGGCGCCTCGCGTGACACGTGTAAGTGACATACGTCAACACCTACTGAATCCAGTCAACGTCGCAGTGAACGCTCTAGAGCGTCAAAATCTGTCGCTAACGCCGGGCCCGACTGACTATGTGCTGGTCCACATCCTCCTCCGCAGATTGCCGAGCGACGTTGTCGCTCGCTTTGAGCAACTGCACGGAGGTAACTCCGACGGAGGGCTCCCGTCATACACGGATCTCAAGGCCTTCCTCGAGGCTGAATGCCGGCGGACGGATGCACAGCTGGGCGGACCAGCTGTTTCGGCTGCACCCCCCCGCCCAGGAGGAAGGAGGTCCGGGGAGCCCCGCAGGCTGGACAGGAGGTACAATGCCGTCCTGTCCGGGGATGCCTGCGCGTTTTGCAAGGATAGTGGACATGGGGTCGCGAAATGCCAGAAGTTTGCCGCGGAACGAGTCCAGAAGCGCCGCGGTGTTGCGCAGCAGCGTAGGTGGTGCTTCCGCTGCTTGGAGCCTCACATGGCCAGAGACTGCACCCTCGAGGGGAAGTGCCGGTTCTGCCAGGGCGCGCATCATGCGCTCCTGTGCATGAACCGCAACGGTGAGCACACCCCTCAGAGGAGGCAGTCGAGCGGATCGGACCGCAGCAGCGAAGCACCGCGCGCACCGCAAGCGGGAAGGCGTATGACTTCTGGACGGGACCGGCCCACACGGTCCCCGGCGGCCGGGCGGGGCGAGCAGGGATACGCTCCCCCCTCTCGATCCCCCCCGCGACCAGCACAACGAGTGCGAGACCCTGCCGGCCAGCGCCGGGATTATGGTCAGGGTCAGGAGTCGTACTCGCCAGGCCATGACCACGTCAGACAGGGCTCACATGACGACGACCGGACGCCGAACGCGCGATACACGGCGGGTGTGACCGCAGAGCAACGCAGGGCAAACCCTCGTATGTCGCCGCCTCTGGCCGAGCGCCCTCGTCTTACTCCACACCCCCCACCGTTCGGTCGGGTTCCAGCGGTATACTATCGCCCTCCTGACATGAGTCAGTTAGGCAGAGGGACGTACTGCCAACAGTGGAACCCGTACCAATATCTTGGACAGCGGGATTGGTCTCCTCAACCCCAAGAGACGATTCGTCAATCCCCTTGTTAGGGCCTCGCCATCTGCTCATCAGCTCCTGCCCCCCAGCCCGTAACGGTACTCTTACCTACAGTGCGAATTGTTGTCTGGGGACCTGGTGGCAGGAAGGAGACTGTACGAGCCCTGTTCGATACAGGAGCTCAAGGGTGTACTATCACAACTGATCTGGTGAGCAGACTAGGCTTGTTGATGGAGGCGAAAAGGGAGAATGTGATTGGCATCGGGGGATGTGTTGCTCCTTTGAAGGGTCAGGTCGACCTGTTTTTCAACCTTAATGGAGCAAGGACGGTCTCAGGCCTGCGTTGTCACACCAAGGCCGCTGTGTTGGACGAGGTGGTCGGTATGCTTCCCCAGGAACGGTTGCCATCGGTGGTACGGGAGCTGGCCACAGGTTTGGACCTGGCAGACCCAGAGTTCGACGTTCCACGGCGGGTGGACGTACTGCTTGGCTCAGACGTGATAGGTCTCATGCTGAGGGGCACCAGGAGGGTGCTTCAGGCTGGTGGTCTTGTGGCAGTAGATACCTTAAGAGGCTACATTATCTTTGGACCAGTCTTTGAACCTCAAGACCTACCGGAGGACGGCACGCTCTTCTATGGAAGCGTCCTATCGGAGGTCCTCCAAAAGTTCTGGGAAACGGAAGAGCCGCCGTCGGCTCCTCGAATCAGTAACGAGGATAGGGAGTGCGAGTTGTTTTACCAGTGTAACACTGGTCGACTCCCCAACGGCAAGTTCATTACTCGTTTGCCCTTTATTGCAAGCCGACCTGTGTTAGGTACCTCGCACATGCTCGCCTTGAAGAGATTACTGTCAATGGAGCGCCGTATGAGGCGAGACAGTAATTTCCGACAGAAGTACGTTGACTTCATGCGAGAATATCTCGTGTTAGGCCACATGTCAGTGTCCAGCGTGGATTGGAGTCGTGAGGAGCACTACTTCCTCCCACATCACGCTGTTTTGAAGACACCTGCATCGAAAATCCGGGTTGTATTTGACGGATCTGCTCCGACTTCGAATGGAGTGTCCTTGAATCAATGTCTGCACTCGGGTCCCAAACTAAATCGGGACATTACAGACATTTTGACTGACTTCAGGAGACATCAAGTAGTGTTCGTAGCAGACGTCAAAATGATGTTCCGTCAGACGGAGATACACCCGGATGACCGTCGGTTTCAGTTGATTCTCTGGCGTGAAGGTCCAGAGGAACCGATCGGTGTGTACGAACTCAACACAAACACCTACGGCTTAAAGTCGAGTCCTTTCGTGGCCGTTCGGACGCTCAGAGAGCTGGCTGACCAGGAGCGGCTGCGCTTCCCGCGTGCTGCGGACGTAGTCGAGCGAGATGTCTATGTCGATGACATATGCACTGGTGCCGACAGCACGGAGCAGGCGCTCGTCTTACGTGACGAATTGATAGCGCTTATGGCCTCTGGAGGGTATGAGTTGAGGAAGTGGTTGTCGAATTATCCTGAAGTGCTGGCTGGTTTACCAGGAGAATTCCAGCAGGACCCACTCCTCTTTGAGGACTCGGACAACCCTCACATGTTGGCAATACTGGGAGTCCAGTATTTGGCACGCCACGACGTCTTCACGTATCGCGTGGAGTCAGACCTTCTGACCAAAACTTGGACCAAGCGCTCGGTATTGTCGACCATAGCCAGAACGTTCGATCCAAACGGCTGGATCTCGCCGATCACGTTCTGGGCCAAGTGCTTCATGCAGAAGCTATGGCTCGCCGAGCTGGGCTGGGACGAACATCTTCCCGCAAGATTGCTGGAAGAATGGAGCTCTTTCGTCTCCACGCTTGGGGAAATCAACCAGATCGCAATACCACGTAAGTTACTCCCATCGGCGGGATGTAAGGCGACCTTACATGGGTTTTGTGACGCCTCGGAGCGTGGATATGCTGCGTCTGTCTATTTGAGGACGATCAGCCCAGATGGGGCTGTCGAGTGTCGTCTCGTGCTAGCGAAAAGCAAGGTGGCGCCGGTCCGGACCCGCTGGACCATCCCGAAGATGGAACTGGCGGGTGCCGCGCTATTAACACGGCTTTTGAACCACGTTGCTTCTAATCTTGTTGCCACCATAAACATCGACAACACGGTATATGCCTGGACTGATAGCCGCATAGTTCTCTGCTGGCTCAAGACATCAGTCCATACCCTTGAGGTGTTTGTCGCAAACCGAGTATCTCAGATACTTGAGTCGAAAACTCCACTGATTTGGAGACATGTGCCGGGTGAGATGAACCCAGCTGACTGCGCTTCACGTGGTCTCGAAGCCCCTGATCTTGCGGGTCACCCCCTCTGGTGGGGACCTCAGTGGCTCACGGAAGCGCCTCAGCAGTGGCCTGAAAATAAAGACAGCGGTTCGCCTGGCCAGCCCAATCAGGGCCTGTTGGCCAATGTCGGGCGGAAGGTAGAGAAGCCAGATACCACGTTTTTGTTAGAGCGGTACAGCTCTCTGGACAAGCTTCTCGGTGTGACCGCTTGGATGCGACGCTTTATCGATAACTGTCGCAGGCCTGCTGCGGAGCGGAACCTGCAGCCTGTTCTCTCGCCTGTAGAACGGAGTACAGCTCTGTTACACTGGGTCAGAGTTGTACAGGCGGATAACTTTGAAGAAGAGATCAGGACGCTCCGCGCCGGCTCTGGAAAGCTGAAGGGAGGCCTTGCGCGCCTCAGTCCGTTTTTGTGTGAGCAGCAGCTGCTCCGGGTTGGTGGGAGGCTTCGGAATGCCAACCTCCCTTACTCAGCACGACACCCCCTGATCCTACCAAGGAAGGGAGCCTTGGTAGAATTGTTGATCAGCGATCGTCACGTGAAAAACTCGCACGCGGGCTGCAACGCCCTCTTAGGGATCTTACAGCGTGAGTTTTGGATATTGTCTGGTCGGAGGACGGTTCGTAACGTCGTGTTTCGGTGCCTGCCTTGCTATCGTTTGAAAGCGGCCACGATGCAGCCGATTATGGGTGACCTCCCTCCAGATCGGGTTAACGTGACTAGGTCATTCGATGGTGTCGGAACGGACTTTGCAGGTCCGTTCATGGTAAAGACATCGCACCTTCGCAATGCGAAGTCATATAAGGCTTATCTGTGCGTATTCGTATGTCTTGCTACAAAGGCCGTCCATTTGGAGCTTGTGGCTGATCTCTCGACGGCAGGTTTCTTGGCAGCGCTAGATCGTTTCGTCTCGCGAAGAGGATTGCCATCACTGATTAGGTCGGACTGTGGCACCAACTACAAGGGTGCCGACCGGTGTTTGAAAGAAATCGTTGAATTCTTAAATCAGAGACAAGTAGAGATCGGTACTAACCTCTCCCGTCGGGGCATTACATGGGCCTTTGATCCGCCGGGATGCCCACACTGGGGCGGGATATTTGAGGCTGTAGTTAAGTCCGCTAAAACACACTTGCTACGGGTCGTAGGGCTGACGGTGCTCACGTTTCAGGAGCTCGCGACCGTGTTTTGTAAGGTGGAATCGGTGCTAAACTCACGCCCGATTTGTCCACTCAGCTCCGACCCGAATGATTTAGAGGCCCTGACACCAGGGCATTTCTTGATCGGCCGACCACTTAACGCCTTACCAGAGTATCCGTACACTGACGTACCGAGTAATCGTTTGTCGCGTTATGAGTTGTTGCAGCAGATGACCCAAAGCTTTTGGAAGCGGTGGTCTCTTGAGTATCTGCACATTTTGCAGCAGCGCCTTAAGTGGTCGGACAGAACTGAACCTCCCCGCATCGGTGACCTCGTTTTGGTAAAGGATGCGAACCTTCCGCCACTACGATGGCGACGCGGACGCATCCTCAACTTAATCTTTGGAAGCGATGGTACACCTCGTGTTGCGATAGTCAAGGTGGGAGATTCAATTCTCAAGCGAGCAGTAGCAACATTGTCTCGCCTGCCTTTGGAACGTACCGATTTGTCGGTCCGTGGCGGGTGTATGTTTAGAACCAAACGGAACCCTCCGTTTCGATTCTCGCAACGCTCCTAGCCGTGTCATACCGCGAGGCCCGGCTGGTCCCGCGCACGGAGCGGCGAGCTCGCTGTCACGGTCCGTTTAGATTAGACCGCCGCGACGAACGCACGTGTCGCAAAAAAGGCGCCAATTAACACGTGTTCGGATCGCCGGTTGGAAGCACCCCTCGAGTGCCGGCTTTGAGACCGAAATTAATTGTAGCATTGATTCGCGATATCAAATACCAAACGTGATTCGTGTTGGTGATTTCCTTGCCGCGAGCTAATTTGGTGTGTGAGAATCAATTGTGTGTAAAAACGCCAGGCGGCCATCTTGTGTTTGTAAGGACACACGACTCGACTGCTGGCTGCTGCAAGTTGGCTAGTGGATACCAACAAAACACCGACGTGCCATCTTGGAGTCCTGTTGGAATGGCTAGTGACGTCACATATTACACACACAGTATTACACTATAATCACGAACACTATATATAAGTATATATTGTCACGACCCCACCCGACCTTGAGGTGTCAGGAGGATTCCCTTAGGTGAGTCACTTGATTTATAGTGTGCATAGACTCGGAGCTCCGACGCCCGGGCTTTTACCCAACAACCCCCTAGCCCCGCGTATCGCGGGCATAGTTCCAGACGGCCAGCCCGAATCGGGCCCGCACGTACTCATATGGGCCCAGCCGTGCGGCAGCTATAGGAGGCCTTCTTTGGACTGACAAGCACCGTTTGGAACAATGTTTGATATTTTTCAAGTGAATTATAAATTACCACAGTTAATTTGATTATTCTGTTCCAAAATATACACCTAGTAATCATTGTTAGTGAATTTTGTGTTCACTTTTCAGTCCATATAACCCTTAGCAGAGAATTATTAGAAAGCGTGACATACGTAGGTACAGTTACGAGCTTTAATTTGAGACCCATTTCCATTAAATGTTGTACATTCATAATGCAATAAGGTCGAAACTTCAGTTCGATAGTGTTGAAATGTCAAGTTAAGAAATTTAAATGTCTTATCGAATCGACTATGAAATAACAACCTCTTTGCAAAAAGCTATCACTACGGTTTTCTAATTACGAACATGTGTCACAGTCAGGCAAGATAATTATTTTTCATCTCTCCTGTTCGGAAAGTTTAATTTTCATGAGTAGATAGCCGGGCGGAACATTGCTTTTCCATCCCTAGGGAGGAAAGTATTGTCATCCCTAGGGTGGAAAGTATTGTCATCCCTAGGGTGGAAAGTATTTTTTTTTATTGCCAGCCACGGAGTCGAAGATAATTGAGTTACATCATATTATTAAATTACATTAAAATAAGAGGTTTTCATATATCTAAACTCAACTAAACATTAAACGACGTGTTTTTTTAGATCTATAGGTTGATATTAAATCATTCTGCTGCGCGCCATATTGCAATGATAAAATGACACTTTTTTTTCAATTTTCGCCATGGCCACCTAGATGCACGTCGTGACCATCTCGATTAGGTACAATCTAGTCGGCCGTGGCTAGCGGCCATTGCGAAAAGGTTGGAGGCTGGGTATAGGTAAGCTTAAATTATTGATATCTAATTAATACTTTATATCATATAAATAATTCATTTCCTCACAGTCGAAATGAAAAGTAGAGTGTTTAACTCGGGTGAAATGACCCATTCCACCCTCGAACTATTGGCGCTCTCACTTCGTTCGAGCGCCAGATATATCTCGAGTGAAATGGGTCACTTTCTTCCCTTGATTAACAATCTACTATTGATCTATTTGAAGTGACATATCTAAATTTTGATTGGACGACTACGGCTTTCATCGATGAAAAGACTTTTCTATCTTCCTAAGTGACAATTACTCGGAAAAAATCGGAAACGGTCGTTTTCCCGCGCTCCGCTCGGTTGACGTAATTGAGCGGTTGCCCCTAAAAACGTAAACTTAAGTTGTCGATGGTGAACATTATGACTTATGACTCTGCTTTAAATAGCTCTAAATAGCGTCAGTTTGCTTCACGATATTCAACCTTAGGTGGGTCACAAATTAAAGCTCGTGACTGTACCTACTGAATTTAGTGTGTTTTAACCAAAAGTATATAATATTGTTAAGTATAAATAAACTGTAACTTTCAAAATCGGCCAGGTGCAACTAAGCATCACACAAACAGGGTTCCGCACCAAAACTTTAACTACGAACAGAACAAGACCTCTTAGTATATACTTTGCTATAGGAAATTTTATTTTTCCTGTAGAACCAGAAGAAATTCATATTTTCTCATAGGTTTTCCTGTTATCTATGCATTTAACCTCTTATACTTTATTTTTCCAAGATTTTAGGCCCATTAGTTTCGGAGATAAGGTGGGGGAATGGTAAATTTTCGCCTATTTTCTTAAAAGACTTTGGGAACGGAAGGACTTTAGATTTTCTTATAGGTTTTTTTGTAATCTATGTATTTAATCTCAAATCTGTGATTTTTTCAAAATTTTCGGCCCAGTAGTTACGGAGATAAGTTGCGGAATGATCAATTTTGCCTTTTTTCTTAAATAAATCAAAAATATTGATTTTAAAATTATAAAAAAATACATTTGAGATTCATCGATGGCGCAACGGCTAGGGCCGCTACCTCCTGTCCGGGAGGTCGTGGTTCGAATCCTGCCACGTACCAATGTGTTTTCGAATTTCGATTTCATATGTACGACCGATGCTCTTACGGTAAAAGAAAACATCATGAGGAAACCTGCAAACGCCTGCGAAGAAACTCGAAGGCTGTGTGTGAAGTCGACCAACCCGCATTGGGCCCGCGTGGTCGGCTAAGGCCCGTACGCCCTGATTTAGGGTAGGCTCGAGCCCCTCGGTGGGGACGCATATGACCTGATATGATGATGACATTGGATATTCTCACAAAAGCCCTTTTTATTTAATATAGCATACAATATAGTTTGCAAAAGTTTATTATTTAATTTTCTAATTTACCATCAAAAAGTGACAACCATTTAGTATATTTACATTACACGTTCACCTTTGGGTCACCAACTTGCAAATTAGTACCAAATTTCAATTAAATCGGTCCAGTAGTATCCGAGAAAATTGGTTGTGACAAACGGAAGGACAGTTACACGAGTGATCCTATAATGCTTCCGATGTTACCTTTCGAGGTAAGAAACTCTAAAAACTGGACTTTCTGCAGATGAAATAAACTTGAGGAGAAAATAAGATAAAAAGCAAAAGAAAATTATTATTTTTCTAGCTACCGAAGTGTACTATGGCTATTTTACCGTGAAATTGTTCAATTTACTGATACGTTTATGTCTGTGATGTTAGAAACTGTATTACCTACTTAGATATCTATTTACTACTATTATACTAGTTTACAATGTCTCCACTGGTTCGAAAAATTAACTAGATATTACCGTGAAAAGATTTGCTATTCTCTTCTTATCTAGTTTATCTTTTTACCTTCAGTAACTAGGTTTACATTTTCTATTTGGATTTTTTTTAAAGGATTTATAGTCAATTCTGAAACGAACGTCTGTCCACAGACCAGACACATTTCAAGATAATCCGTCCATCTTTTCTCTGCGTGATTTTTGCCATTTCATTTGTCGACAAAATTGAAATGCAAGACAAGAATCTTTGGTGCATTCTTTGTTCAGATATATTTAACTTAGGTACTATGACGCACCAAACGAGTCGTCAGGGGAGTAAGCTTAGAGGGATCACATCGATAATTGAAAATGCAGTTTGTGAAGAAAGACATAGAACAATCGTTATTGACATCGAAAACAGGGATCCGCCGGCTGGCTGATTATTGGGCTGAGGTCACTAGACTAAGCTAGTGTTGCACTCTTGCTATAAAATTATAGGGTACACTTCGACCACGGATAAGGGACCTCTGTCCTGGTTCGCGGTCATGAATAGAATGCCACTCAAATGTTTCAGAAAAGCTTTCGAACGACCTACTAGTTTGAATTTAGTAAGTATTTAAGCGAGAGCGTCGGTGGCGTAACTTCTAGGGCCGCTAGCTCCTGTCCGGGAGGTTGTGGTTCAAATCCCGCCAGGTACCAATGTGATTTCAAATTTCGATTTCATATGTTCGTTTATCCGATACTCTTACGGTGAAGGAAAACATCGTGAGAAAACCTGCACAGCACACGCCTGCGAAGACACTCGCAGGTTGTGTGTGAAGTCAACCAACCCGCACTGGGCCCGCGTGGTCGACTAAAACCCGATCACCCTAATTCAGGATAGGCTCGAGCCCCTCGGTGGGGACGTATATGAGCAGATATGATGAACTATTTAAACTTAGCTTTTTTTTTAATACGACCCGCGGAAAGCAAGATTGCAAAGGAGGTGTAAGTGCGTGAACGCAGAGTTATACAATCTCTACACTACCTACCAAACTATATATTATTCTAACATTAACTGCTGGTCCAGGGCACCCTTAATTTGCCTTTCAATGCTATTTAAAAACGTGTTTTACAAAAACATTATCGACCCAGCTTGCCTTATCCCACCCCGCAGAAGAAACCATTCAATATTTTGTTATAAAACGTCTGTGTTTTTTTATCGTGGACCTTCATCCTTTATACGTTATTCATACTTAATATTTCACACGGTCTATAGGTTAGTTGACGGATAGTATCAATTTCCTGTGCCGCTAAAATAACCCAGGGAAATGAAGACAGATCGAGCAAGTGTGTGTGTGTGTGTCTAATCGACAGCTTTGAGGAAAGCGGGGAAACGGAAGCAGGAAAGAGGCCCTTGAGAAAGGAGTTTTGAAAAAGGAGGAATGGTTTTGGTTTTTAATGGAATGGTTTATTTGAAGTTTTAAGCGGTTGCTTCAACCTTCATGTGGAGGCAATCTACATGTCGTGCCGACATCAAAGAATTGACATGGTTTTATTTCATGAAAATAAGAAGGCTCAAGGTCACCCAAAGGGCCATGGAGCAGAGTTTCTTTCTATGCGTGATCGAATCAGAAACGAGGAGATCCGTAGAAGAACCAAAGTAACCGGCATAGCTCTTAGAATTGCTAAATTTTAGTGGCAGTGGGCGGGACACATAGCTCGTAGAACAGATGGCCGTTGGGGCAGTAAAGTTCTCGAGTGGTGACGTAAACGTAGCGTAGGCAGGCCTTCCACTCGGTGGACTGATGACCTGGTGAAGGTCGCGGGAAGCCGCTGGGTGCTGGATGATGATTTTTTTAAATTGTCAATATCCGCTATCCACATGATGGTATGATCTGGCCAGGTCAATGAATGAATTGGCGTTTGATGGTATGTCAATCCGCGATAAACGAGATGAAATGCTCATGAAAATCTGAGTTGAGCGAACGAAGCGAGCGATAATAGGTTCGTTAGGTTTGATGATAATACTGTCGAAGAGACTCGCGAAGTTGTAGGTAAGGTATTGAAACGCAATTTGAAAATTTTAAAATACAAATTTTGAAGTTAGTCTGCATTTTGAGGTAAGGTTTGTTCAACATGATGTATGCCATTTCATTATCTGGTCAACCATTTCATGAAATAGTCGTGCATTTCATGATCTGTTCAACCAATTAATAAAAGAGTCGTGCAATTCATGATCTGGTCAACCATTCGATGAAACAGTCGTGCATTTCATGATCTGGTCAACCATTCGATGAAACAGTCGTACATTTCATGATCTGGTCAACCATTTGATAAAATAGTCGTGCATTTCATGATCTGGTCAACCATTCGATGAAATAGTCGTGCATTCATGATCTGGTCAACCATTCGATGAAATATAGTCGTGCATTTCATGATCTGGTCAACCATTCGATGAAACAGCCGTACATTGCATGATCTGGTCAACCATTTGATGAAATAGTCGTGCATTTCATGATCTGGTCAACCATTCGACGAAATAGTCGTGAATTCATGATCTCGTCAACCATTCGATGAAATATAGTCGTGTATTTCATGATCTGGTCAACCATTCGATGAAATAGTCGTGCATTTCATGATCTAGCCAACCATTTCATTAAAAGGTCGTACATTTCATGATCTGGTCAAACTTGGTTTAAACTCACCTTTAAAATATCTACGAACATGTGAATTGATCGCAATTATAACCACCTCAAAGTTCTCGTTTGAAAACCGCGCATCCGAAGACGTAGCGTAGGCAGACCTCTCACACGGTGGACCGACGACCTGGTGAGGGTCGCGGGAAGCCACTGGATGCGAGCAGCACAGGACCGGTCTTCGTGGAAATCTTTGGGGGAGGCCTTTGTCCAGCGGTGGGCATCTTTCGTCTGTTAAGATGATGATGATAACCACCTCCGTAGCGTAATGACTAGTACATTCGCTTGACACCAACTGATCGCGGGTTCGATTCCCTTCAGAGTCTCACTTTGTATGACTCGGTTTGGTTGGTGGTAGGGTATTTACTAAGCCCGCCTGGCTAGTTAAATCTAATCTTGTCTTGCCGCCAAACATCAATGTAACTATTATTAATGTATTCCGGCTGGAAAATCAAATAGCCAGTTACTCATTGCCTCGAGGAATCTTGGAAAGCCCGCTTCCATCCTCGCCATCATTGCCACTTAGCGTCAGGTGAGATGATGCCAACAAGAGCTTTGTCAATTGTGGATAATAATAACAAAAAAACCAGTAAAGTGCGAGTCAGAACCACGCACATAGGGTTCCGTAGCATCATACTAGATGGCGCTAGTTTCTTTACGTATAAAAAAACACGTTTTTTGTATGGAGACTTTCACTTTTTCTTATTTTAATAGTATTTGTTGTTATAGCGGCAGCAGAAATATATCATCTGTGTAAATTTCAACTGTCTAACTATCACGGTTCATGAAATACAGCCAGGTGACAGACGGAGAGACAGACAGACAGACGGGCGGACAGCGGAGTCTTGGTGATAGGGTCCCGTTTTTACCCTTTGGGTACGGAACCCTAAAAAACGAGAATTCTAACGCAATTGGTGTTGAATAAATCTACTCTCGTGTAGGTATAAACGAAGATCTGTACGAATTCTCTAATGAAGGTCAGGAAAATACACCAGAGCACACCCCGGACACTTCATACAACGGGGACGCGAAGGAAAATACACCAGAGCACACCCCGGACACTTCATACAACGGGCGCGATAAAAATACACCAGAGCACACCCCGGACACTTCCTACAACGGGCGCGAAGGAAAATACACCAGAGCACACCCCGGAAACTTCATACAACGGGCGCGATAAAAATACACCAGAGCACACACCGGACACTTCATACAACGGGCGCGAAGGAAAATACACCAGAGCACACCCTGGACACTTCATACAACGGGCGCGAAGAAAAATACACCAGAGCACACCCTGGACACTTCATACAACGGGCGCGAAGAAAAATACACCAGAGCACACCCCGGACACTTAATACAACAGGCGCGAAATGACATTTCTAAAAACAAATGACGAAACAAATGAAATCACGGCGAAATCCTATACGTTCAAGAACCAAACTAGAACCAATCTGTATCCACCTGGGAGAGGAGGGGGTGAGGTCGCAATCTAGAGAGCGGCAGGGTGTCCATACTGTATGTTAGTACTTATATTATGTATACTTTGACCAGAGGCTGTACCTACTTAAGAGACACATTTACTTTTATGAAGCAGACATCGTTATTGAGAGCTTAGAAACATTATGTTGGTAAGTAGCTAAATTCTTGTAGGTATATTGAAAGAAGAACTGAAAAGAAATATAAACAGGATGTAACAAATTGGTGTAAGGTTGCTCGTTACATGGGGCTTTTACTCATCATACTGAAAAAAACTTCCGCAAGAAGCCAATAGTCTAATTTTTAGGGTTCCCTAGTACAACAAGGAACTCTTATAGTTTCGTCATGTCTGTCTGTCCGCGGCCTCGCTCCTAGACTATCAGTAGTTAAGAGCTGAAATTTGGCAAAAATAAAATAATAACGCGGAGAGAACTGTAATTTTTTTTTTTGGAAAAATCAAACTTTTTAAGGGATCCCCTGCAAGTAAAGTGGGGATTTTTTTTTTCTGGTCAAACCCAGTTGTGTGGGGTATCGTTGGTTAGAACTTAAAAAATACTTGTGAGTCTTCTAAGACCATTTTATAATTTAGGGTTCCGTTTTTGAAAAAATCGGCTTGAAAGTGCTAAATTTTGTTGGAGTCGAGTGTCCCCAACCCTTAACAACTAAACCGCTGTATTTGGAAATTTGAAAATTATATATGGACGCGATAATGGTAACTATGGTATAATGGCAGTTTTTTTTTGAAATAATAGAATTCATACAGATCAGCTGCTGGTCAATTTAATGCATTTTTGTATGATGGAGGGTTAATTTTTTTTCCGAATTGTTTATGGATCACTTGGTTTGAATTGTTAAGTATGATCAGAAGCGGTCGTAGCTCAATATGACTTGCGTGATTGAGGCGATTACGCAGGTTAACTGACCTGAACCACGGTCGTAAGCTGGATGGGTTTGACGGTTAGTGTCATTTTTTCGACCGTTTCCGCTTCGCAAGGCACGTAAATCCTTTAGTGCGGCTTGAAAATCTTCTGACAGTGGGGTTTCCGCTAGCCCTTAAATCTCCCACCAATATGGACTTGATCCCCGTGAGTGGAGTATGACCTAACCTTCCTGAGGTTGGGAAGAAAGTTGTGCCCCAGCAATGGGGACGTTTATGGGTTGTTAACCTGGCGCCAATGACGTGTAAAAAATAACGCGACGATGACGCTGGGTCAATATGACCCGAATGTTTTTTTTCTTAATTATCTGGTTAACTGTTGAATTATAACAAATTTAATCATCATCATCATCATCATATCAGCCACAAATCGTCCACTGCTGGACAAAGGCCTCCCCCAAGGATTTCCACGACGACCGGTCCTGCGCTGCCCGCATCCATCGGCTTCCCGCGACCTTCACCAGGTCATCGGTCCACCGCGTGGGAGGCCTGCCTACGCTACGTTTTCCGGTGCGCGGTCGCCACTCGAGAACTTTACTGCCCCATCGGCCATCTGTTCTACGAGCTATGTGCCCTGCCCACTGCCACTTCAGTTTAGCGATTCTGTGAGCTATGTCGGTTACTTTAGTTCTCCTGCGGATCTCCTCGTTTCTGATTCGATCACGCAGAGAAACTCCGAGCATAGCACGCTCCATTGCCCTTTGGGTGACCTTGAGCCTTCTTATGAGGCCCATAGTAAGCGACCATGTCTCAGTTCCGTAAGTCATCACTGGCAACACACACTGGTCAAAGACCTTAGTCTTGAGACACTGCGGTATTTGGGACGTGAAGATATTGCGAAGCTTCCCGAACGCTGCCCAGCCGAGTTGGATTCGTCGATTGATCTCTTTCTTGAAGTTGGATCTACCTAACTGGACTGTTTGTCCCAGGTATACATATTCGTCAACAACTTCCAGTGTAGAGTCTCCAACCTTTAGAGGAGTGGGTGCGACACGGACATTTAACATTATTTTCGTCTTGTCCATGTTCATTTTAAGACCCACTTGTTGAGAGACCTTACTGAGGCCATCGAGCATTGTGCTTAGGTCTTCCATAGTCTCAGCCATGACCACGATATCATCAGCGAATCGGAGGTGGGATATGTACTCGCCGTTGATATTGATGCCGAGTCCACCCCAGTCCAGAAGCTTAAAAACATCTTCCAGGGCGGCGGTGAACAGTTTCGGAGATATAACGTCTCCCTGTCTCACCCCTCGCTGTAACTGGATAGGTTTCGAGTTCTGGTCTTGGAGGCGAACCGACATGGTGGCGTTTTCATACAGACACTTCAACACCTCGATGTATCGATGGTCAATTTGGCACCGCTGGAGAGACTGTAGCACAGCCCAGGTTTCGACTGAATCAAAGGCCTTCTCATAGTCCACAAACGCCAAGCATAGTGGCTGATTGTACTCTTCGGTCTTCTGTATAATCTGCCGCAGCGTATGTATGTGGTCTATGGTACTAAAGCCTTTTCGGAAACCGGCTTGTTCGGGAGGCTGGAAGTCGTCAAACCTGCGTGCGAGACGATTCGTAATGACTCTCGAAAACAGCTTGTAGACATGGCTCAGAAGTGAGATGGGTCTGTAGTTCTTCAGCAGGGTGTTGTCGCCCTTTTTGAAGAATAGCACGACCACACTTCTGTGCCATGCCTTAGGCGTTTGTCCCTCGAGTATAACGGAATTAAATAACTTCTGAAGAGCTTTTAGTACCGGTGATCCACCTGCTTTCAGAAGTTCAGCCGTAATTCCATCATCACCCGGTGCCTTGTTGTTCTTGAGCTGTTTGAGAGCCATTCTAATCTCGTACAGGCTGACGTCCGGGATATCTTCGGTATAGTGTCGGGTTAGTCTGGCTCTTGGGTCTTCAGCCAGATCACTGACAGGCAAACGTGTGGTCGTGTACAATTGTCCATAGAACTTCTCAACTTCTTCCAGCAACTCAGTCTTAGACGATATGGTCCTGCCGTCCTCAGTCTTCAGCTTGGTCAGTTGGCTTTGTCCAACAGACAGATCTCTCGCGAACACTTTTGAGCCTTTATTGTGCTCAATCGCCTCTTTAATACAATTTGTATTATATTGGCGTAAATCGCGAGTTAGGGACTTAGAGATCTGCCTGTTTAGTTGCCGATACTGAGTAGCGTCTTCAGAGGACTGCAAAACCAGTCTGCGTCTTTGTTCCATGAGGTTGCTGGTGAAGTCGGAGATTTTTTTGGTTCTGTTTGAACGGCGAGTTTTAAAAAACTTAGACCCGACCGTTTGAAAAATTTCCACGAACCTGTCATTATAATCGTCCACATTCTCGCAGTCTTCTAGGCATTCGAAACGATTGTGCAGCTCGAGCTGAAAGCTCTCGGGGTTTTGGAGCTGGATGGGCGCTGGTCGGAGCGTAGACTTCATCAGTCGACATCTTTCTAGCTTGGTATTTAGATTCAATGTGCCTCTGACCATCCGGTGATCACTTCCTGTTTTGACTGAATTGATCACGGAGACATCATTGAATATTTGCCTCCTTGTCGACAAGATGAAGTCTATCTCGTTTTTTGTTACGCCATTGGGATGCAACCATGTCCACTTCCGCTGTTTTGACTTTTTAAAGAAGGAGTTCATCATAAAGAGGCTCTCCTTCTCCATAAAGTCGGCCAGCATCTGGCCACGTGCATTTCTTACTCCATATCCAAATTGCCCCACTCTCAGCTCACCATCGCTTCGTTTGCCCAGTTTCGCGTTAAAGTCCCCCATAACAACGGTATAATGGGTCCTGGTGCTATGTAAGGCTGTAGAGATGTCCTCGTACATACTCTCTACCTCGTCGTCGGAGTGTTCCGTAGTCGGCGCGTATACCTGTATGACCTTCATCGAATACCGTTTGGTGATTCTGAGTATAAGGTATGCTACCCTTGTCGAAACGCTCACGATTTGGACCACATTGTTAATGAGGGACTTGTGGACGAGAAACCCGACACCACCCTGGGACTGTTGGTCGCCCTCCCGGAAATAGAGCAGGTTTCCGGATTTAAGGATCATGGTGTCCTCTCCCTCTCTTCGGACTTCACATAAACCTACGATATCCCACCGTAACCTGCTCAATACTTCTTCGAGTTCTGCAAGTTTCTCGTCAGTCCGCAGTGTGCGCGTGTTGTAGGTTGCCAGGGCCAAAGGTCGTTGGGTTTGGTAGCCTGGCATCTGCCGGGGATTCTTCGCACCCCCTACCCCGCCGTTACCATGACTGCTACCGGAGCCAGGAATAGCGGAGCTGCCGGGGACTAGGGGCCGTTTTCTGGGTGTGATATTCATTGGGGGGTTTTGCCGTAATCGCCACGCTTGGCAGGCGGGTTGGCGATCGCAGTTTGATTGCAGGTGTGTTGCAATGCACGGAAAGACGCTGCTGCCCATCCTCCGGTTTTAAGTCCCTTAGTCGCCTCTTACGACACCCATTGGTAGAGATGGGATGGTCCTATTCTTAGCCGGGAACCATACGGACTATAATGAACAAATTTAATACAAAGTAAGAACTATTCCATGACCATGAAGTCATTGTAGTACCAAGATGTTTAAGTTAATTTAGATATCAAACTATAATTTGGTTTTAATGCAACAACCTCAAAGGGGCAACTAAAATAATTTCTCTTTTGGAATTAAAAATGTATGGAGCTGCAGCCGTTTTATTCAAGAAAAGGGATTTTACCATTCTTCACTGGCGCTCGCTCACTAGACTGTGAATTTATATATATGAATTGAGGTCTTATCTCCAGCTACTGAGAAAACCAATAACGATTATAATAATTTTTTTTTCGAAATGTCCCCAATTGAAAAATGCTCGGGACAAATTGACCCAGCGTCATTATCGCCGGGATCAGTATATATACCTCAGTTAACGAATCCTAAATCAATTTTGTAACATCCTGTATAGCTGATTACGGTACGGCTGGTGCCGTATTTCAACGGTACAGAGTTGGTATAAATTTACAATGGCATGTCGATACGAATTTGCCGATAAGTGAAAAAATAAAACGAGGGAAACTCGTGATTTCGAATTGTCGTCAAAAATAACTTTTTTTTTTAATTAAAAATTTGAGTGCGAGTTTGAGTTTGAGTGCGACTATATCTTGCCTTGAAGATCCCCAAATTGTAGGAGTCGGGAAACACTGTGGTAATACCGCCTCAATAGGTGATCCACGAGACGCCAGAGGGTGTAGCTACGAGTATCTACGACAGCGACGACGCGACGTAGAATGTTAATCCTACAACATGGACTGTACAGATGTAATATGAGTCCAGATACCAGACTAGTTTCAGTTTTATGTGAACGGGCAAGACATCTCGACACTTATCCGCAGTAGCAAGTGAAGCCAGTGACCGGACGTCTTCTGTGCAGAGCAATACAAAAGAGACACCAATAAATATTATAAACTGTTTGCTCAGAATTCTCACTGGTGTGGTAACTTGGTGTGAATACGGGTCGGTCGCGCCTTATTCGTAGACAACTTTTGTGGAAAACAAGTGGAAGCTTTTGTGCAAATGTATCTTATTAGCTATTTTTCACACAGTGTAACGTAAAGGAAATCAGGAGTTTTTTTATTTAAATTAATCAAAAATTTAAAACTCGCCTGCATAAAAACCAAACGTCTACTTTTTTGGCCAGTCGGGTAAAAATGTGTCCTATGTCACTCACGGGATTAAGACAATTCTAACCACACCTCGTACTCCAAAATCCATAAAGCCTTTTAGGCTTCAGAGCGTGCCAAAAAAATAAATAAACATAAATACATACATACATATACACATACATACATACACTAGAAAAACAAAACGAATTCATCTTGGAGAATGTGCTCAAGAACTTCAAGACCTCATTCCCCCAGCTCCATTCCACCTTCGGTCAACGAGACGCAGTGGAATGTTCCACCATTTTGTTGTTGATATTCAGCCTATAAGCACGAAGCGTTACGCGTCCTCATTTATTATGCGGACAGCGATAGAGTAGAACTCCTTTTCTGCGTCTGTGTTTCCCGACTCCTACAATTTGGGGATCTTCAAGGCGAGAGTGAATAGGCATTATTTGAGCTTGCGTGTACCATCCTCGATTACATCGTCACTTACCATAAGGTGAGATATAGTCAAACGCACTCAAATTTTTAATTAAAAAAACCTTCTCTTTATGGCGCAGTCGGGTAAAAAAACGGGGCGCCGCAAATTTTTTTCTTTCATGCAGTGAAATATCAAGTTATGTCATACAGAACGCCTTATATAATTTTCATGAAATAGTGTCCTTTCTCAAAAAAAAAACAATAACTTGCAGATCCATATGATATATTTTAGGTAATAATATCTGGTCTACTTGCCTAGATAACTATTTGTGTACTATCCAAGTAGTACAGTAACCTTGACGCCTGAAGAGGAGTATACCAATCGTCAGTTCCGGTAGTTCTCATTTTTTGCTGAGTTGTGTTGGCCCAATAAATAGGTAATCAGAGTTTTTGACCTGGAGCGTCGCACGCAACCTTGTCAACAGTAATTAAAAACAAACAAAAACCTCTCTTCAGCTTTTGGCAGTTTTTATCCTGAACTATTCGATAATAACTGAGTGTGTAGGACATTTTTAAAGGCGACGTTACTTGCTACAATCTATCTCAGATTGCCAAGCCGACTCTATAGAACTCTGAGCGTTCGTAATATTTTTTTTTAACTTGCGTGCATTTTCTACTGAAAAGTAATCTTTCACGATTAAAATCGCTATAAACTGAAAAACAGACGTCTTTGTTTTATATTATTTATTTTAGACAAGGTTGCGTTCGGCGTTCGATGTGAAAAACTGGATTATTCATTAGGTCAATTTCAGAAAAACTTAGCAAAAATTCAGAACTCCCAAATTTGATGCACAGTATAAATGTAAATAATTATTGATAATGACTGTTACTGTTACGTTATTAAGGTTTTTGATGTGTAACATCTTTCCTCTTGCTTTCCTGCAATCTGTGGGAGTGATTTCGTGAAAAAGGGCGGGAGTGTGTAACAAGAAATGCGTTTCTTTTCAGTCACGAAGGCTAAGGAAACTTTGCCATGCCACCTAATACGACGCCGGAGGCCGGAGGCTGGTAGGTTTTTTGCTTATGTCAGACGTTACACATCAAATGTGACTATTACGGTTTGCTCGTTTTTTTTTCTGATATTTTATTTTGAATTTAATGTAATGAGAATTACGTTAACTATGTGTCTTTTTTATTTTATTTATTTATCAAAAATACTTGATGTGCTTGAGAATAAAACAATTTTATTTTCATTAATTTTTTTGTAAATAAAAAGCTAGATCTAAACGAAATTCAAAATAAATAAAATGAAATACGAAATTTAAATAAAGTGTAAAAATATATCATAAGACAGTGAAAAACGGAAGAGAAAAGAAAATGGACCGTTTCATGCGACATAAAGAGTTCAGTGGAAACATACACCTATATCAAAAAGCTTATTAACAAAAAAATAAAAGGACGAAAAAAGAAAGGAACTGAAAAGCGAAAAATAAAAAGAACCTTTATCGTCTAACTGAGCTCCTGCACTTATTTAAATACCTAAATAACTTTGATTCGGTGTCAAACAAACAAATAAGCAAATTAATTATTACGTAAAATGAAATGATAGCAGCGGGAGTCACGGCGGCGGTGACCGACTTGATGCGTCCCTTTGTTGGCAATTGCCGAATGTTCCGTTTGTTTGTTTGGGACCGACTCAAAATTATTTAGGTATTTACATAAGTGTAGGAGCTGAGTTAAACAATAAAGGTTTTTTTTTATATTTCGCTTTTCAGTTCCTTTCTTTTTTCGTCGGTTTAATTATTTTTTTAAGTTTTTTATATTTTCAAGTTTTTGGGGCTAAATTATACGAATGGGTACTAATCTTCTAAACAAAAAAAGAGTTATCGAAATCAGACTACTCTGTAAAAAGTTATGAGTGGTCATAATCAATCATCCCCTGTTTTCCTACCCTTACGGTGGTTTTTTTTTTGAAATTTATATGGGACCAACATTACATACCTTACAGGCCTACTCTGAAAAAGTAACTCGTGGTCAAACATAAATGAAAAATACGCGTCGTCTTAAGAACCTCCTCCGTTTTTTCGTCGGTTAAAAGGCAAATGCGGGAGAGGAACTGCAGTAAATTAGATTATCTGTGACAAATTGTTACCCAACTATAGAATAATGTTGTTTCGCAAAGAGACATGAAGACTTATTAGGCTTCATTCAGACGGACGAATACGACCGGAACTGAAGAGTTCTGTCGGCCGTATGGTAACGGGTATCCGTTCACACGAGAGCGACCGATTCGTATAATAGTAGGTGCCATATTCGTCTCTTTCGCGCCTTTATCTTTTTGTTTCTCGTCTATGGTGGTTCAGAACTAAAGTATCGTGTGAACACTCCTAGGCTCATACATATTTAACCGTTCAACCAAACATTCGGACGACGGGCTGTCATCTATCTGAACAGAGCCTTATTCCAAAAACGCTAAACACGATAAAAAACGACTTTCAACGCAACAAGTATATTTTTGCATTATTATTTTTGTTTTTTGTTAATTTTATAATAAAATACTACACCGATTTTGATAAAATTCATATGGGACCATACGATAAGCACTAGCTTTCAAATAAAAAAAAGAATCATAAAAATCGGTTCACCCAGTCAAAAGTTCTGAGGTAACACACATAAAAAAAAACATACAGTCGAATTGAGAACCTCTTCCTTTTTGGAAGTCGGTTCAAAAATACTAAGTAATAAAAGTAATAAATCCGCAAAAGCTATAACTATAGTTACACCTATAGTTAGTTATAGCTCATTTAATACTATCTGTAACATTTATTAGTCTGTCAAACTCGCTAAAGCTGTTTGAAGTAGCAAATCTCTAATCAGCCAAGAACTTTTGGAGTTTTTCTTTTTCAACTAATGTATTTCAAAAACCCGCTAAGTGCGAGCCGGATTTGTACACGAAGGGTTCTGTACTCTCAAACAACAAAATATTTTTTATATTTATTATTTGTTACTACTGTTAAATACTTATTCTGTGAAAATTTCAACTGTCTATCTATTATGGCTCATGAAATACAGACCGCTGTCAGACAGACGGATGGACAGCGGATGTTTAGTATTATATAATGTGTTGGTCATCCTTTGGATGTGCGGATCCCTAAAAAGGAGAAAAAATAAAAGTTACCAGCTACACTGAAAACGACTTTTAAAATAAAAACAACACAGGGGCCTTTGGTGCTATTTTAATAGGATGCTTCTTCTTTGAAGATATCTTTGCTATAAGTTAAGAGTGATCCTTTTCCTTTATTTCATTGCTGTTATTTTTACGAGAAACATTTCACTTAAAATAGTTTGTCTCAAAGAAAGAGTAACAAAAAATTTCAATTAGTAACAGTTTCAACACATTCATTGTTTACCTATGTATTTATAGTCGCGTTATAACAACCCATAACCACACTTCGGACACTGCATACAAATGGTCGTGAAATGACATTTCTAGAAACTTTTCACTTCCCGGTTTCCGATTGAACTTTACAAACACGTTAAGTTTGGGGAACAATGCATGGTTAGCTAAGTGATGACGTCTCAATCCAATATAGTGGACTCCTAAAGATGGCGGTCCAGTTATTTTTTATGCACCCCCATGATATGGGTAACAAATGAAAGGTTTAACTAAGAAGAATACGAAATAGTTAAAATTATTTTCAAGTTAAAAGCTTGTACATAAAAGTTTTTGGGATTTCGAAAATTATTTTAATTTAAGCATAAACCCAATGGTGAAGAGATTCTTTATATTTGTGCCTCAAGTAAAAACTTAAAAAGTCACGGTTTAAAAAAAATTGTACATACAAATTTGAAACAAGAAAAAGAGAATATTTCCAATTTGCGGACGATGTTGCTCAAACGGAAAATGTTCGGCGACTTTTCGCCTATAAAAAGCCTTGTGAACGCAATGCAGTTCAATTTAAATTGCTCGCCTGGCAAAGTTTTAGTGGAAAAACTGGAACTAGGGGAATATTGGGGCTTTCAGGAATAGCACTCGTACCTACACCATTTTTCAAAGCGGTCGTAGCGTAACTGAGTACAATTTGCATGGTCCACAGCG
This sequence comes from Coleophora flavipennella, assembly GCA_947284805.1. Lineage (NCBI taxonomy): Eukaryota > Metazoa > Arthropoda > Insecta > Lepidoptera > Coleophoridae > Coleophora > Coleophora flavipennella. Next base: position 6,472,181 of record OX369285.1, on the reverse strand, counting down.
GATTGAATTTCCAAAAAACTTTAACACTTTTAGGTCATCATCATATTGTTTCATATACGTCTCCACCGAGCGGCTCGACCCTACCAGGGTAGGCTAATTCAGGAATAGGACGATCGAGCCTTAGTCGACCACGCGGACTTCACACACAGCCTTCGAGTTTCTTCGCTGGCGTGTGCAGGTTTCCTCACGCTGTATCTTTCATCGCTAAATAAAAAAATAAAAATAAAAAATAAATAAATAAATAAAAAATAATATATATATATATATATATATATATATATATATATATATATATATATATATATATATATATATATATATATATATATATATAATAAATCGGATAAATGTAGATATAAAATTAAAAATCGAAAACACATTGGTACGTGGCGGGTTTCGAACCACGACCTCCCTTATAGGAGGTATCGGCCCTAGCTGTTACGCCACCAACGCTCTTAAGCGAGCACAGTATTTCCTAAGATTCTATTTAAAATACAAGATGAGCCTGGGACCTTGATTCCTCCTCCAAAGTTAATCATCACTTCAACTTAAAATCGGGATTGTTTTAATCTTGGTAAGCCCACTTCCATCTTCGGCATCATCGTCACTTAGCATCAGGTGAGATGATGCCAAGGGATTGCCAATTGTGAATAAAAAAAAATAAAAAATATTGTCACCGGGAATATGGTATCATACAAAATTTAATCTCAATAGGATTTCTGGAAGTCGCTCTAAAATCGTTTGTAATATTTGACCTCAACAAACGAACACACATACATACACATACAAACATTGTAAGATAAATAAAAGCTTGTAAGAAAGCGAAGTCGTGCTGTTGGTCACATTAACTGACCGAGCACGTTCATTACCTGACCAGATGACCATGTGTGATTTGTCCCAGAATATTTATTTATTTATTATTTATTTATTTATTACCTAGATGGGCTTGACAGCTAATGGCATTTATCTCAACCACAATACAATTATTGTATTGTGTCTCAACCAACCATTTCTGTGTTTGGCAACTACCTGAAATACACCTACGTTAATACAAAAAAAAAAACCTTTGATAAAATATAAGATTTATATACTTTGTATAATCTTATTTTCAACATTCTTGTTTCATCGCTTTTTGTCCGTAAAGCGGTTTGGAGAAGGAGGCAGCTTTGAACAGGGGAACATTTGAAAAGTTTTGATAACTCGAACATTTTGCGGTGAGTTTTCATAGTAACACATTTTTAGAGGTGGCAACACTAAGTCTCATGTAGGTCACGTGATAAAATAGTAATTTGACAAGTGTCAAAAATTTTAGAAGCCATATTTGTTTTAAGTGATAAACAAGAAGGGTCTCGAGAAAAAGTTGTAAGCATTTAGCTCCGTGGACTGAAGAATATGGTGAGTACAGGTCTTTTTACTTTGAAAGATACTTCAATTTGCTTAGATGAAAGCTGTAAATTATTACATTTAATAGGTTTTAAACAAAAATAACGATATCAAATGCTAAAACAAACGGTTGGGGCAGATTTGAACAAGACGCAAGGGGTACATTTGAACAATACATGGGCACGTTTGAACTTGTTCTAAGCTACCCCGAGAAGTCTGTTCAAAGCTGCCCCATGTCATGTTGTGGGTAATTTATAAAATACGTTATAAGTATTGCACGTTCAAAAGTAGGTGGCAGTGGGGATTTTTATGGGTTGTTAAAGAAAATGTTGGTTACTATTAACTACTTGTATAAATAATATGTGACCTTTTTGCATGTATTATTGTTATTATACAGAGTGAATGGAAACTGCTCACAATCCTGTTATTATTACAACATCTTAAAGTTTCATCAATCTATTTCATAATATTTTATGGGGTACCCCTAAACCACGTTCAAATGTTCCCCCCTGGGGTACATTTGAAGTATTTAATGGTGCCCCAGGGGGCACCTTTGAAATGTTCAATTGTGCCCCAGATGCGATTTTAGAAAATTCGTTGGCAATAGTTAAAATCTGATACAAAAAACGATGTAGCATTCAAAAGAAAACGTAAATTATTAATGAAATAATTGAGAACTCACGATTTCTGTGCGTTATTAAATTATATCCAAGGTGCCCCATTCTGCTTTAAAAGTGCCCCAGCTCTGGGGCAGTTTTGACTGTTTGATTTCTTTTAGAAAAACACAAATATCAGCTTTGTGTCCTCTGTTTTCATCGTTTTAATAAAATAGTTTTGTAAAGGGATAACCATGCTAATGATAGCTTCTAAAGCATGGTATAATATGGCATCAATCAATAATTACAAGTGTTTGATTGAAAAATGTTCAAAGCTGCCTCCTTCTCCCCTAAACATGCGTACTTTATACTTTTTACGTTTTTATGAGATCAAAGTTTATACCTAAAAATAGTAAACATTTTTGTGAGTGAATAAAGTGTGTTTTTATATAAGTACCTACTAAAATACTAACTTTTGCCCGCGACTCCGTTTATGGGTATCGTTTTTAGGGTTCCGAAGTCAACAAAGAACCCTTATAGTTTCGCTATGTCTGTCCGTCTGTCTGTCTGTCTGTCTGTCTGTCTGTCTGTCTGTCCGTTTATACGCGGCTTAGCTCTGAGACTATTAGTACTGGAAAACTGGAATTTAGCATGGGTATTAATCACGTCAACAAATTGATACAATAAAATCTTGAAAAAAAAAGTTTAGGGTACCTCCCCTTCATATAAAAAGGGGGTGAATTTTTTCTTTGAATAGGTCTTTCGTAATTTCTGAGGGTTTGCAAAAACCAATTCGCGATTGAGGGATCGTTTTGTGAAATACTTAGCTTTAAAGTACACATTTTTGTTAGAGTCAAATATAACAACCTTTTCTCCGTTGCGATTTAAAGAAACCAACCCAAAAAATTGAATTTTTTCAGTTTCCTCAGGAACTGTATCGGACTATACCATTTTTTACGAGATAAAAAGTATTCCTATGACACAGACTACCTCCATGCTCAATTTCATTAAAATTCGTTGAGGTGTTGAAAGTGAAAGGTAACAAACAAACAAATCACTAGGTTTTTCCCGCGGTTTCTCGCGCGTGGACATCGTTTTTATGATTGTCTTTGTGGATGAGTAGTGCGCAAGCCGCTGGACATGAGTTAACTCCAGATCCCTCAGGAACTATATCAGGAGCTATTCTGATTAGCAGTTTATGTCACTTCCCACCCTCTCAAATGATTCTTTACAAAAAAATACTGCAATCCGTTGCTCCGGTGCATCGCCGACGTGCACTATCATGGAAATGAGTTTTCCTCAGATTCCTCGGGAACTTTGTCAGGATATGCTAGTTAGTAAATTATGTGATTTTTCGCCTGGTTAACCATCTTTGTGCTAAAAATTACAACGAAAATTGTTCTATTGGAATGTTAAAGAAATTAATCAAATAAAAGAGATTTTTTCTGTTCCCTCAGGAACTGTATCGGACTATGCTATTTTCACAAGATACAAAGTAGCCTATGTCCTTTCCTATGACACATGCTACCTCTATGCCAAATTTCATCAAGATTGGTTGAGGTATTGAAGAGTGAAAAGGTAACAAACAAACAAACTCATTTTCACATTTATAATATCACTAGCTTTTGCCCGCGGCTTCGCCCGCGTGGACATCGTTTTTGTGACTGTCTTCGAGGGTGAGTGGTACGCGAGCCGCAATCAATATTTACTTTGGTTAACAAGTTTTAAACACAAAAACATTCAGTTGATAATAAGCGGCCCTAATCAAAACACCTCATAGGCGCGCAGTGAAGTCTTAAAAAAATATATATTTTTAAAACCCCTCCTTAATTGACAAATGTTCTAAAAACAAAAATACTATTCGTTATTGTTAGGTTTAACGGTGAAGGAAAACATCGTGAGGAAACCTGCACACGCCTGCGAAGAAACTCGAAGGTTGTGTGTGAAGTCGACCAACCCGCACTGGGCCCGCGTGGTCGACTAAGGCCTAATCGCCCTGATTCAGGGTAGGCTCGAGCCCCTCGGTGGGGACGTATATGAGCTGTAATGATGATGATGATTTTTAGGTTTCCGTACCCAAAGGGTAAAAACGGGACCCTGTTACTAAGACTCCGCTATCCGTCAGTCTGTCTGTCTGTCTGTCTGTCTGTCACCAGGCTGTATTTCATGAACCGTGATAGCTATACAGTTGAAATTTCACAGATGATGAATTTCTGTTGCCGCTAAAACTAAAAATACTAAAAGTTAGAAAAAGTGAAATTCTCCATACAAAAAACGTGTTTTTTTTAAACGTGAAGAAATTAGTACCATCTAGTATGATGGTATGCAACCTTTTGTACTAGCGCCATCTGGTATGATAGTACGGAACCCTTTGTGTGCGGTTTTGACTCGCACTTGGCCGGTTTTTTTAGATAACATGTACAAACTTTTTAAAATATAAACTAAAAACGGGTTAGACGAGTCGAACTCCCACTCCAAGGGTTCTGTATCAAATAAGTAGCTGTTATAGGACAATGATGCCAATTCATATTACAAACAAAAGACATCAACGCTAGCCACAGAAAAATGAAAAAAGGATGATGGCACACCGACTTTCATGTTTGTATGTATAACCGTTTTTACAATAGAGCGAAAACAAAAAAGCCTAAAAAGACATGTTTTTTGTATGGGAGCCCTCTTTAATTTTTCTTATTATTATTTGTTGATATAGCGGCAAAAAAAAAATAATTAAACTATCTACACGCACATGGCAACCAATGCAGGTTTTCAGTTCGCACTGTCAGAGCTATTTTGTTATTTATTTTATTACAAAATCTTTGTAATAAATAACAAAGTGTCTGTTTATGTGCTTAGTATTTAGCTTAGGATAATGAATTATTTGCTTTTCATTATGTTTTGTTATTGAGCTTAATGATAATTAAGTATTGCTGTAATTACCTTAAAATAAATAAACATTAACAATAGGCATTGTGACACAGTATATAAGGTACTACTTAATTAGTACCCGATATTTTATACATAGGGCTCCTGCTCATGATTCTGAACAACCCAGTGAATCTATGGTCAAATTAAAATAAACAAACATAAACATTAACAATAGTATAATTGTGATACAGTATATAAGGTACTACTTTATTAGTACCCGATATTTTATACATAGGGCTTCTGCTCATGATTCTGAACAACCTTTTCCCAGTGAATCTGTGGTCAAATTAAAATAAATAAACAAACATTCACAACAGTATAATCGTGACACGGTTTATAAGGTACCTATACTAACTTTATTAATAACCGATATTTTATACATATGGCCTTTGCTCATGATTCTGAACAACCTTTTCCCAGTGAATCTGTGGTCAAATTAAAATAAATAAACATAAACATTCACAACAGTATAATCGTGACACGGTTTATAAGGTACCTATACTAACTTTATTAGTACCCGATATTTTATACATATGGCCTTTGCTCATGATTCTGATCAACCTTTTCCCAGTGAATCTGTGGTCAAATTAAAATAAATAAACATAAACATTCACAACAGTATAATCGTGACACGGTTTATAAGGTACCTATACTAACTTTATTACTACCCGATATTTTATACATATGGCCTTTGCTCATGATTCTGAACAACCTTTTCCCAGTGAATCTGTGGTCAAATTAAAATAAATAAACATAAACATTCACAACAGTATAATCGTGACACGGTTTATAAGGTACCTATACTAACTTTATTAGTAACCGATATTTTATACATATGGCCTTTGCTCATGATTCTGAACAACCTTTTCCCAGTGAATCTGTGGTCAAATTAAAATAAATAAACATAAACATTCACAACAGTATAATCGTGACACGGTTTATAAGGTACCTATACTAACTTTATTAATACCCGATATTTTATACATATGGCCTTTGCTCATGATTCTGAACAACCTTTTCCCTACGAACCTATTGTCAAATTGCAAAAAAAAGAATTTGGATCTCCCAAAAAAATCGATCAGCTGGTTGGCCGAAGTATTCCACTGAGGTAACCGATTTTAAAGGCACTTTTTCTAGGGGCACCTAAGTATTCCACTGAGTGCACTACGCTAGGCACATGTCTAAAGGTGGGGTAGCGCCAAATTCAAATTTAAGCTTAACTTGTATTTTTTTTAACTTTATAAGTAAAAAAAAATATTTTGATTAAAAAACGTTCTCACAAAATCGTTTCCCGTACAAACTTAAAAGTCGAAATTCGTGGCTCGAAATTCCATACAAACGTAGTTCCTCTTTAATGCAAAAACTACATGCCGGATTGAATCCAATCTTTGTGAATATATTATGTAGACACATATCGATATTTGTAATTAGTTTACATCGCAGTAAATTGAAACATAACTAAACAAAGGCTTAAATTCTTTTTGTACTGAAAGTTCCGTTTTATATTTGTACATCGAAAACTAAGTAAAAACATCGATATGTATCTACTCAATATATTTGAAAAGTTTGTATTCAACCCGGTATGTAGTTTTTGTATTAAAGCGGAACTACGTTTATACGGAAACTCGAGCCTCCCGGGAACCCTTAAAATTACAATTCTAAGAGGTGACTGTAGCGTTCCAAATATTTCTGTTACACCAACACACTCATGTTGTATATATCTTTTCTTTCTATGTTGGTAGGTATTGCAGAAGCGTGTTGCAGAATCTATCAAATTAATTGTTTTTTTTTTATATTTTCTTAGATTTTCATCACTTGTTTACAAGCTTCGTTGTTCGAATGACGCCTGGCTAACAAAGAGCGTGAGGCACCTGCAACCCGACGCTTGGCTGTGACGTCATAGAAAGCTCTGACGTCAGAGCTTGCGTGCATGTGGGTCAATAGAACGGCAGCTCGGCCTGGGAGCTCCCTGCAGCTGGAAACAGGTCACAGCCAAAGACTTTTAATGTTACTTCGTAAGGAAGTGGTTACCGATCTCAAAAGGACACTACCGATGTTGAAAATAACTTTAAACACTATAATTTAAAGTCTTTGTACATAGAGTCTGCGAAGCAGGCTGTAATAATTTAATGCGTTACCCGTAAAAGGGTCTATGTGAAATGTAATTTATCATAAAAAAAATTCACCTAGTTTCTTTATAAATTGAAATTGAATTTCAATGTATGGTATTCAATTGTCATTCAAAGGTGTACACATACATACATAAGGCGCAATTGTACAAACCTTGGAAGAAAAATTATCTTAACACCCGTTCCTTCATTAAGAGGTCTTTGGTCACACAATTCTAAAAATACGCGCGTCTGCCGAAGAGCCTCCTTTCTCGGGCCAGATTACATCGAGAGTCATCTACTTGCGCTGTTTTGTGTTATCTCAAGCGCCCTGCAGATAATATTAGAGAATAATGGCCGGGCTCCATTCAAGGTTGTCCCTTAGATGATGCCTTTATCTTCCTCCAATAACCGTTACCTACCCCTTTTGTTTCAACGAACAATGGATATTATTGGCGTATTATGTAATGAATACCGAAGTAGGTAAGGGAAATTAAAGTGACCTTTTGTAGATAGATTCGTTTGCGCAGGAACACCCTGATCCCCTGTCTCCTGTCTATAAATCTTCATCCCCTGTTTATTTGCTCTAGCGCTTAATTAAAGCGCCAGTCAGAGCAACAATCCCAAACAATGGATATTATTGGCGTATTATGTAATTAATATCAAAGTGAGCAACTAAAAAAAGTAAAGTTTACACTATTACTAGCGCACCGGATAGACGTTGTCCTGCCCGAACGTTGGCTTGCCTGCTATTAACACGTTCGCGGACACCCCAGATACTTCATACAAACGAGCGAGAAATGATATACATATAAACAACTGACGTATCTATAGGCATGAATGCAGGCAGGGCTGACTGAATCACTGGTGGCATTGGTTTGTTAGATATTTATTGCATGTAACAATCAACAGTGGCTACTTGGTAGGTAGGTAACTTAAACTTGGTCGTTGCTTTTGTCGGTGAAACAATCACATTTAAAAACCTACAATAGCAGTCAATCTCAATCTATTATTCCGTGATCACATTCTATAATATCATATCACATCACTAGATATTTCTATACAACTCATATCATATTTTCACGCCATCTAATCAAATAAGTGTTTCAATTACGAACAATCTTTTTAAATTAATACATTTTAGAAAATCCCACGAACGAACGATCCTACGAAGAGAACTCCATTTATACCTACTGCATTTCTAAAAGACTGTACAACTAGCTAGGATGAAGATTCATCCAAACTGATTGTTCTTAGTCGCGTAATACTGGGGTGAACGAACCGCGTTGCTGTGACAAAATACGAAATAATGAACTTGCTTTTTGTGCTTCTACTTATCCAAAGAATACCTGTTAAAGCTTTTTTCTACTGCCTTTATCACTATGTGATGTAAATTGATGATTTCTAAACGAAATCACAGCGATCGAGGCGCGGTGACGTAGCTCATCCTTTTCATTCAAGAACCAAACTTTAACCAATCTGCGTGACGTGAGTACTTATATATAGGCTTAGGCGTATAAAATATATATTATATTTTGTTCGCGGACGATACGTCACACCTGTTTGACACGAATAATTTGTATGAAAAATTTGGAGATGTTTTATCATTTGTCGTCACATATGATCCTTAAGCCAGTATAAAAACTGCTCTCCAGGTCACTTTCCTCAGGATTCAACAAAATTTCATATATACAGGACTGCTATAACATGCGTATCACTCCCACTGAAGGCTGTTTTTTTATGTATGTGCACAAATTCCCTTTATAGGACACTAGTCACTCCTGTAATAATGTAAAATGTGACACTAAACGTGAGCTTCTTATATTAACTATGGAAGTCTGGCTGCGTTAGCATTTGTATCAGATAAAGTATGAAGAAGTTCAAACGCTATAGCATCCGCGTCACAGTAAAGCAAAAAAATCGGACGCAATAGCGTTTTTGTCCATGAAAGTGTTAAATTTCCAAGAACCCGACCGCAGTGCCACCTACCGGGTTCAAATGTAAATCTAAAACTCAAATACTCATATGGAAGCCGTTTAGGACGAGTTCAGTGTCATATACACACAAAATAAACTATGTATTAAAAAAATGAGAAATTTAATGCGAGTCCGTCAACCGTTCTATCCAACCGATTTGATATTTTTTTCATAAACGGTATTGATGCACAGATTTGTCAACAAACATTGGAAATCACCAGCGAGCTGCTAGCGGCTCGCGCACCACTTACCCTCTGGTTCTACTTGAGGTACGCGGTTCGCTGGAACAAGCTCTTTCATTTGACCTATTGCCCACTTAAATTGGTTAAGTTGAAGGGAAGCTAGGTGCGGACATTTAACGCGCACATTCTCGCACACTGCGCAGCAAGCCACTTGTGGCTAGCCCACCGCGTACCCGCGATGTCCATGCGGTGGAGCCGCGGGCAAAAGTTATTAGTTATATATAATTATAAAGATATTGTATTCACTATTATCTTTAGCTGTGTACACGTCAGTCATCTATCTATAATAATATAATAAAACTGTAACGGGGCCGTGTCTGTACATGAAATATTTTTAGAAAATAATAACTGTGGTGGACATTACTAACGATGCAGAGGCCAAAACAACAACTTTTGGAATTTTTGTCTGTCTGTCTGTCTGTCTGTCTGTCTGTATGTTCGCGCATCACGCAAAAACTACCAGGCCGATTTTGATGAAATTTTGTATGGTGGTTCCTTATAGCCCGGGTTAACATATAGGATACTTTTTATCCCAGAAAATTCAAGAGTTTCCGTGGGAAATTCAAAAGTATTCATTTATAGAATGGGTCACCACGCATATGTGGCTTGACCTATTACAATCAAATTTTAAATGTTGATAAAGGGTATCAACATGTAAAAACAACATCGCGAACTAAAACTGGGACATTGTGAATCCCAAAAAAATTAAGGGTTCCTTCAGGAATGCAAAAAAATGTAATTTTAGAATGGCTCAACGTAACAATATGAAACCTTTACATTGGGATGGGGTGTTTTGATCATCATTGTATAGTCGGGTATTCTTTATCCCGGAAAACTAAAGAGGTCCCGTGGGAAATTATGCATCGATACTTACAATAATTAGAATAGAGTACTTTTTTCCACATATTAACTACACATACCACACATTATAATCTTGGCAGCAGAATGTCAATAGATGGCACTGCAGGGCTAATAAAACGCGCTTAAGTTGTATTAAAACATTAAAAGATTATTTTCTACTTTTGAGTGGATTTCTTTTATGTATTTTTCAGCATAAGTTACTTTACACAACTCTAACTCTGGAACTATGGCACGTAGCGATGTGTTTCATAGACGAACAGATAGGTATTTTTTTACAGATTCCAATCGTGTAAAAAAATTTAAAACACATAAATCGAGTTTAGCCTCTTTTATCAGGAGGCACAGATACGGAAACTCTTCTGACGACGACTATTTGCGTGTGGCAGTTGCTCTCCGCCTGCAATATCAATATCTGTGAACCTCATCAATGTATTTGCGGGTCCACTGTGGAGGCAATTGGCCATCACTCACTGAGTTGCGGTCGTTGTTTGTGAAGATTCCCACGTCACCAATTCCATAATGACCTCACTCGGAGGGAACTGGTCTCGGCCAGATGGAATATTCCATCTTTGTTGCAGCCGCCGGGCTTTAGTCGATCTGATGGCAAAAGGCCGGAGGGTTTAAACAGGTGCTATGGCAGAGAGGAACGTGCTTGCTTTGGGACGCCACTTTTTTTTTCTGCCTCACTCCTCACCCATACGGTACTGCTGCTCAATTTGCGGCGAGAAAGAAGCATAATAAGTACTCGGTCTTAGAGGCAAATTACTGCTTTGTGCCGCTAGTCTGTGAGACAACCGGCTGCTGAACCCTCAGAGGCCTTTGCCTTCACAAAGGAGATTGGCCGTCGCCTTCGAGAGAGGAGATGTGACATGAGGTCCTGCCTGCTGCTAAGGTTGTCTATTGCCATCCAGCGCGGCAACGAGAAGTGCGTTATGGGCTCCTTTGGAGTTGATACGACTCGCGGATTTGACGCATATTAATATTTTTAGGTTTTTTTTTACTTGATTGATATAATGATTTGAATTAGTTTTTTGATAGTACAGGTATATGTTTTATTTCATCATATCAATTTATATACGTCCCCACCAAGAGGCTTGACCTGCCCTGAGTTAGGGCGATCAGGCCTTAGACGATCATGCAGGCCCATTGCGGGTTAATTAACTTCACACATAAGCTTCTTCGCAGGCGTGTGCAGGTTTCCTCACGATGTTTTTCTCACCATAAGAGCGTCGGATAAACGTAAATACCAGTACGAAATCGATATTCGTATAGATATTGGTAAGTGGCAGGATTCGAACCACGGCCTTCCGGACAGGAGGTAGTGGCCCTAACCGTTACGCCACCGACGCTCTATATGCTATTTAAGATTTAGAAATCCTTACTTAATATTATAAATGTGAAAATGTGTTTGTTTGTTTGTTTGTTACCTATTCACACTTCAACACCTCTGCCAATCTTGATGAAATTTGGCATGTACGTAGCCTGTATCACTGGGAATGAAATAGTCTACTTTTTATCTGTGGAAATTATCATGGCCCGATGCAGTTCCTGAGGAAACTAAAAAAAATCTCTTTGTTCGTTAAGTTATTTAAAATCGTAACGAAAAAATGGGATGGTGTGATTTTTAGCACAGAGATGAGGTGGAAAATGATATAATTTACAAATAAGTATATCCTGACATAGTTCCCGAGGGATCTGGGGACAACTGTTTTCTACGCTCGCGCACGTCGGTGGCGTCGCAACGGAGCAACGGATTAAAGTATTTTTTGTATAGAATTTTTTGAAAGGGTGGGAAGTGACAAAGACTGCTAATCCGAATAGCCCGATGCAGTTCCTGAGGTACCGGGAGAAAACTCATGTCCACGCTTGCGAGCTGATTGCGGCTCGCGCACCACTCACCCTCAAAAAGAGTCATAAAAGCTATGTCTATGCGGGCGAAGCCGCGGGAAAAAGCTAGTTTCAGTTAAAATTATCTTTTTCCCGGGTCTGCTTGAAGATTGTTTTTATTAAAAATAAATAGTAGTTATAAAGTTTCTTTTATGCTTTTTATGTTATGACACGTATCTGTATACAATTAACTTTTTTCTTCATATTTACCAATACCTTGTAAGTTTAGTTTCAGTACAACGTGAATCCTTTGATTGATGTCAGAGTTCTGTAATAAATATTGCACGTAACTTATTGAGTTGGAGGGAATTCTGACATGTGGCACTTAAGGGCGAAAGTAGTATTTCAACGAAAGCATAAATCATAATGTTATTTATGTGGGTGTAATGCTTTTCGGAATGATGAGAGTATCGCAAAGTGATATAATACGGGTATCTGAAAACTTCCGCAATTTGCTAACCTGTGACGATTAGTCAAGTTATTTCAATTTTACCCAGGTTTTACCATAGGCTTACCTATTGACGAAGTCATCTTTTGTTTTTATTTGGTCTATTTCATATTTTCTGGTTTTTTATTTGTTTTATATTGTTCTTCTAATATTTGATTTTTCGACAGTCATCTCACTGTCACTGTCAATACTTTTTTCTACCAGCACACAGTTACTTTTGCTGACACCGATCTCAAAGAAAATTTTAAGCCCCTAATTTATTTCGCGTCCACCTTTGATTTCGTTATTGCTGGTTAATGTTGTTTATTTAGGTATAATAATATTATTTAATACTTTTGAGTGAATTTCATTTTGAAGTCAGTTTTAAGTTTTTTAAAACTTTAATTTTTATTTTCTTTATTTTTAGTGATAATGCTATCTACCTAACAACGTTAAACCCAATCACCTACTCACCAATAGGAATTATCAAATCATAATACATGTGTTTCATTAACAGATACAAAGTCCTGTGGCTTCCATCATCATCTCAGAAGATAGATATCGGTCTATGCATACCTACGTATATATCTATGTATAATATTAAAAGAATTTTCCTCCAACTCCTAACCGTAAAGGAGTTATACCTTCCTTCATCAGCTTATCAACATGAGATGATGACTAATAGACGCAAGTATTTTAATAGCTTTAGAAAACATATAAATCACGTAATAAGTGCCTACGTAATGAGTAATTTGAGGGTTGCTCTCGATTTCCCTGGGATCCCATCATCAGATCCTGACTTGGTGACAATGGGACCCCCTCGGGAGTATACTCTTTCGAATGAAAAAAGAATTTTGAAAATCGGTCCACAATTGACGGAAAAATCGGTGACAATACATTAAAAAATATATACAGTCGAACTTAGTATCTCTAAAATTTTGATTCCATAATTGCATAATATATGAAAAACGTGAATAAGCAATAATAAGTGAATAATTAAGAACTTCTTTCATTTAATATCATTGACTAATTGATTATTCTACAAAATAAAATAAACACAATTAAAAAAAATAAACAGAACTGCATTATGGTACATTAAATTATGGGTATCTCCCACCCCGCCACATTCAAGAACTTAACTTTTTTCCACCTCATTTTTCACCACCAAAATAAGATTTCTGGAATTGGAAAGATCACAGAGATTATTGTTGAAAGTAATGCATTTTAAGCATAGAAGATTTCCAACTGATGAATTATTCACCTTATGTAAAGTGCTTTCTATTAGAAAACTGTTCATCTTACAGATAATTTCAAAAAAACATAGAAGTTTAGGCTATGACCCTAACATACTAAACAAAAGACGAAATGATATCGTAGCATCCTCTAAATTTACAAAAACATCTTTTGCACAGCATCAATATAATTATTTATCATCGTATTTATATAATAAAATAAATAGTAAGACTAATATATATCCCCTGAATATGCACGATTGTAAAGATACTATAGTTAAATGGCTCAATACTCTTCATTATGAAGAAGTAGAGAGTCTTTTAAAACACACAGCCTAAGATATACGAACATACACTTCTTAAACATACATTGTACATACAAACATAATATAATTGCACATACATACAAAAACCCACACGCACAACCCACACGCATAACACACACACACACACACACCACTCCACGCACATACACTCTCTCCACACGCACAACACACACACACACACACACAAATTCACTCAATCACATGCACACATAAATACTTCGCGCGCGTGCTTAATAATACGTAGCGCATATATTTTGTAAAGTATTGTTGTTTTAAATTATTTTAATTTTTTATACTGTATCTCTGTGTTGTTTATTAGTTATGGAAGCGCGGATTCTTCTGGCACAAGTATTCTTATACTTAAAAGAAGTCTCCTGCAACATGTATTATTTTTCACAATGAGATACCGCAATAAACTTTTTTCATTTTTTTTTTTTTTTTCAGCTTTAGAAAACATATAAATCACGTAATAAGTGCCTACGTAATGAGTAATTTGAGGGTTGCTCTCGATTTCCCTGGGATCCCATCATCAGATCCTGACTTGGTGACAATGGGACCCCCTCGGGAGTATACTCTTTCGAATGAAAAAAGAATTTTGAAAATCGGTCCACAATTGACGGAAAAATCGGTGACAATACATTAAAAAATATATACAGTCGAACTTAGTATCTCTAAAATTTTGATTCCATAATTGCATAATATATGAAAAACATGAATAAGCAATAATAAGTGAATAATTAAGAACTTCTTTCATTTAATATCATTGACTAATTGATTATTCTACAAAATAAAATAAACACAATTAAAAAAAATAAACAGAACTGCATTATGGTACATTAAATTATGGGTATCTCCCACCCCGCCACATTCAAGAACTTAACTTTTTTCCACCTCATGCTCGCCGGGTTGAAAAAACAACACATTAACCTCGTTTTTGCGGCAGGTTCAAAAAAAGAAAAATAAAATTTACTTTTTTGAGTTTTTTTCTATTAACTTTCTTGTGTTTTTTTTTCAAATTTTTCGATTATTGCATGTGTGGATCACCAGAAAAATTAAATTAACTTTCAAACGAGACCATTTCGGAGTCTGTACTACTGCAAATTCAAGAGAAAACATAATATTTTTCAGGAACTGCTACAAAATAAATAAATGAAAAATAAAAATGACTGCAATAGCAGGATAAATATAGAGGGAAGAAGGATGCGCCCCCTAATGGTGGGTTATTCGTCTATTAAAACAATACACACTGTTTAATGAAGCGAAAATGAATTAAAACTTAGATAAATGGATTTAAAATAGCAGCTATGGTTTCGCCACATAACACGTAGAATTTAGATTTTTGGCCTAAATGCGGATTCTGAAATGAAAATATTTCTTGGGGTAATTTGGAAATTATTTTGGATACTAAAAAATGGTATACAGGTTATAAAATAATAACATAGCAAGTAGCAGTACCAAAAAATAAAATTCTTACCTCTTACAAAGAACGAGGGTTCGGTTTAAAATAGAAAATATACGTAAACGTCAAATAATTTAACAAGAATAATTTCACAATATAAAACCAGTATAAAAAACTCGACCATCTGTTTTATAATCCAAACAAAATATGTCAGTTCTTTCCTTTAAAATTTTCGACGCATTATTCGGCTTACCAAAAAAATTAACCAATGAGATTTTATTTTGGGACGAGGAAAGAGTTTTCCGTTACAATAAGTACTATTCTCCGTCAATAAGTACCAACATTTTACGATTTTTATTAGATGCTTTGAATTGATATTGCGTTTTGGTGTCTATGTAATTATGACATGTTACAGTCTCACACAGCATCGATCCACAATGCTTAGCGCTTGATGACGCGTCGCCACGCCAACAGCCGCTCTGACAAACCGCATAATATTTATTCCTTAGTAATATTTTTTATCTCAACTTGAATTATACATAAGGTTGAATTTCCTTTTCAACGATTGCTGAATTCATTCAATGACGTACTGTATAGAGTAATTTAGCGTGAACGTCGAATACCTAATTACTTAAGGTTGAAGGACATTTTGGTTCATGAATATTTTTTTGAGCTCAGTATTGTACACAATAATGTAAATAAATTATATTATTAACCCAGTTACCCCTGAAAATATGATTTTCATGTCTTTTCGCTTCGACGTCAATTCCTACATTACATGATTGTCATTTTATGATTATAATTGCGTTACGCTTCCTGCTCTTTCTCATTCATTATGCAGACAATGTAAAAGACGAAGTAACTATTTAGTAATCTGTGGTAAAAGTAGGAACACGATAAAAAGTTATTATTTTATTAGGGGAGGAGGGGGCTCATTTGTATCCATAATTTTAGTTTTCTTTATTTTTCTCGAAAACTAATAAAGCTACAATAAAACTATCTATGAAACATATATTCTTCATTAAATTCTCTACAATACTGTCTTTGGGAGTATGTTGTTAGGACTTTGGGTTTTTTAAAATTAACTAACAATTATTGGTGCACTAAATGAATTCAGGCAAAATAAAACTGCCAAACAGGGTTCGGCACTAAAAATTTACCAACAGAACAAGACCTCTCAGTGCATACATTTTAAGTCCAGTAGTTTCGAAGATAAGGGGAGAATGGTAAATTTTCGCCAATTTTCTTAAATAATTTCAAACCTGTTTTCTAGTTCACCCCCCAAAAGTTTATAATTCATTTATTTGACTTTGGGTCACCCACTTATACATATGTGTATACTCAGCCGGTTCAGTAGTTTGCTGAGCAAATTGGCTGTGACAGCCGGACGGACGAACACGCGATTATAAGCAGAAATTTAGCATAGTTTGAAAACTATAACTTAGCAATATACATCCAAAGACAATATTTTAGAGAATTTTATCTATCTATAATATAATAAAACTGTAACGGGGCCGTGTCTGTACATGAAATATTTTTGGAAAATAATAACTGTGGTGGACATTACTAACGATACAGAGGCCAAAACAACAACTTTTGGAATTTTTGTCTGTCTGTCTGTCTGTCTGTCTGTATGTTCGCGCATCACGCAAAAACTACCAGGCCGATTTTGATGAAATTTTGTATGATGGTTCCTTATAGCCCGGGTTAACATATAGGATACTTTTTATCCCAGAAAATTCAAGAGTTCCCGTGGGAAAATCAAAAGTATTCATTTATAGAATGGCTCACCACGCAAATGTGGCTTGACCTATTACAATCAAATTTTACATGTTGATACCCTTATCGCGAACTAAAACTGGGACATTGTGAATGCCAAAAAAATTAGGGTTCCTACAGGAATGCAAAAAATTGTATCTTTAGAATGACTCAACGTCACAATATGAAACCTTTACATTGGGATGGGGTGTTTTGACCATCATTGTATAGTCGGATATTCTTTATCCCGGAAAACTAAAGAGGTCCCGTGGGAAATTATCTATCGATACTTACAATAATAACAATAGAGTATTTTTTTCTATATATTAGCTACACATACCAAACATTATAATCATAGTAGCAGAATGTCAATAGATGGCACTGCAGGGATATTAAAACGCGCTTAAGTTGTATTAAAACATTAAAATATTATTTCATACTTTTGAGTGGATTTCTTTTATGTATTTTTCAGCATACGCTACTTTAAACACTGGAACTATGGTACGTAACGATGTGTTTCATAGACGAACAGAGAGGTATATTTTTACAGATTCCAATCGTGTAAAAAAATAAAAACACATAAATCGAGTTTAGCATCTTTTAACAGGAGGCACAGGATATGGGAACTCTTCTGACGGCGACTATTTGCGTGTGGCAGTTGCTCTCCGCCTGCAATATCAATATCTGTGAACCTCATCAATGTATTTGCGGGTCCACGGTGGAGGCAATTGGCCATCACTCACTGAGTTGCAGTCGTGTTTGTGAAGATTCCCACGTCACCAATTCCTTAATGACCTCACTCGGAGGGCACTGGTCTCGGCCAGATGGAATATTCCATCTTTGATGCAGCCGCCGGCCGGGCTTTAGTCGATCTGATGGCAAAAGGCTGGATGGTTTAAACAGGTGCTATGGCAGAGAGGAACGTGTCTGCTTTGGGAAGCCACTTTTTCTGCCTCACTGTACGGTACTGCTGCTCAATTTTCGGCGAGAAAGAAGCATAATAAGTACTCGGTCTTGGAGGCAAATTACTGCTTTGTGCCGCTGGTCTGTGAGACAACCGGCTGCTGAACCCCCAAAAGGCCTTTGCCTTCACAAAGGAGATTGGCCTTCGCCTTCGAGAGAGGAAATGTGACGTGAGATCCTACCTGCTGCTAAGGTTGTCTATTGCCATCCAGCGCGGCAACGAGAAGTGCGTCTTGGGCTCCTTAGGAGCTGATACGACTCGAGTATTTGACCCATATTAATATTGTTAGGAAATTTTATTACTAGATTGATACCTATAATGATTTGAATTAGTTTTTTGATAATATAGGTATATATGTTATTTCATCATATCAGTTTATATACGTCCCCACCAAGGGGCTCAACCTGCTCTGAGTTAGGGCGATCTGGCCTTAGACGATCACGCGGGCCCATTGCGGGTTGATTGACTTCACACATAAGCTTCGAATTTCTTCGAAGGCGTGTGCAGGTTTCCTCACGATGTTTTTCTCACCGTAAGAGCGTCGGATAAACGTACATACCAGTATGAAATCGATATTCGTATAGATATTGATAAGTGGCAGGATTCGAACCACGGCCTTCCGGACAGGAGGTAGTGGCCCTAACCGTTTTGCCACTGACGCTCTATATTTTATTTAAGATTTAGAAATCCTTACTTATTATTATAAATGTCAAAATGTGTTTGTTTGTTTGTTACCTATTCACACTTCAACACCTCTATCAATCTTGATGAAATTTGGCATGCAGGTAGCCTGTATCACTGGGAATGAAATAGTCAACCTTTTATCTGTGGAAATTATCATAGCCCGATGCAGTTCCTGAGGAAACTAAAACAATACTCTTTGTTCGTTTTATATAAAATCGTAACGAAAAAATAGATTGGTGTGATTTTTAGCACAGAGATGAGGTGGAAAATGATATAATTTACTAATAAGTATATCCTGACATAGTTCCCGAGGGATCTGGGGACATTTGTTTTCTACGCTCGCGCACGTCGGTGGCGTCGCAACGGAGCAACGGATTAAAGTGATTTTTTGTATAGAATTAGTTGAGGGGGTGGGAAGTGACAAAGACTGCTAAACTGAATAGCCCGATACAGTTCCTGAGGTACCTGGAGAAAACTCATGTCCACGCTTGCGAGCTGATTGCGGCTCGCGCACCACTCACCCTCAAAAAGAGTCATAAAAGCTATGTCCACGTGGGCGAAGCCGCGGGCAAAAGCTAGTAATATAATAAAACTGTAACGGAGCCGTGTCTGTACATGAAATATTTTTGGAAAATAATAACTGTGGTGGACATTACTAACGATACAGAGGCCAAAACAACAACTTTTGGAATTTTTGTCTGTCTGTCTGTCTGTCTGTATGTTCGCGCATCACGCAAAAACTACCAGGCCGATTTTGATGAAATTTTGTATGGTGGTTCCTTATAGCCCGGGTTAATATATAGGATACTTTTTATCCCAGAAAATTCAAGAGTTCCCGTGGGAAAACCAAAAGTATTCATTTATAGAATGGCTCACCACGCATATGTGGCTTGACCTATTACAATCAAATTTTACACGTTGATACCCTTATCGCGAACTAAAACTGGGACATTGTGAATCCCAAAAAAATTAAGGGTTCCCGTAGGAATGCAAAAAAAAATCTTTAGAATGGCTCAACGTAACAATATGAAACCTTTACATTGGGATGGGGTGTTATGACCATCATTGTATATTCGGGTATTCTTTATCCCGGAAAACTAAAGAGGTCCCGTGGGAAATTATGTATCGATACTTACAATAATAACAATAGAGTACTTTTTTCCACATATTAGCTACACATACCACACATTATAATCATAACAGCAGAATGTCAATAGATGGCACTGCAGGGATAATAAAACTAGCTTAAGATGTATTAAAATATTAAAATATTATTTCATACTTCTGAGTGGATTTCTTTTATGTCTTTTCAGCATAAGCTACTTTACACAACTCTAACTCTGGAACTATGGCACGTAGCGATGTGTTTCAAAGACCAAAAGATAGGTATTTTTTACAGATTCCAATCGTGTAAACAAATTAAAAACACATAAATCGAGTTTAGCAATTTTTAACAGGAGGCACAGATATGGGAACTTTCTGAAGGCGACTATTTGCGTGTAGCAGTTGCTCTCCGCCTGCAATATCAATATCTGTGAACCTCATCAATGTATTTACGGGTCCACGGTGGAGGCAATTTAATTGGCCATCACTCACTGAGTTGCGATCGTTGTTTGTGAAGACTCCCACGTCACCAATTCCTTAATGACCTCACTCGGAGGGCACTGGTCTCGGCTGGATGGAATATTCCATCTTTGATGCAGCCGCCGGGCTTTAGTCGATCTGATGGCAAAAGGCCGGACAGTTTAAACAGGTGCTATGGCAGAGAGGAACGTGCCTGCTTTGGGACGCCTCTTTTTCTGCCTCACTCTTCACCCATGCGGTACTGCTGCTTAATTTGCGGCGAGAAATAAGCATAATAAGTACTCGGTCTTAGAGGCAAATTACTGCTTTGTGCTGCTGGTCTGTGAGACAACCGGCTGCTGAACCCTCAGAGGCCTTTGGCTTCACAAAGGAGATTGATGGCCGTCGCCTTCGAGAGAGGAGATGTGACGTGAGGTCCTACCTGCTGCTAAGGTTGTCTATTGCCATCCAGCGCGGCATCGAGAAGTGCGCCATGGGCTCCTTTGGAGCTGATACGACTCGAGGATTTGACCCATATTAATTTTTAGGAAATTTTATTACTAGATTGATATAATGATTTGAATTAGTTTTTTGATAATATAGGTATATGTGTTATTTCATCATATCAGTTTATATACGTCCCCACCAAGGGGCTCGACCTGCCCTGAGTTAGGGCGATCAGGCCTTAGACGATCATGCGGGCCCATAGCGAGTTGATTGACTTCACACACAACCTTCGAGTTTCTTCGCAGGCGTGTGCAGGTTTCCTCACGATGTTTTTCTCACTGTAAGAGCGTCGGATAAACGTACATACCAGTATGAAATCGATATTCGTATAGATATTGGTAATTGGCAGGATTCGAACCACGGCCTTCCGGACAGGAGGTAGTGGCCCTAACCGTTACGCCACCGACGCTCTATTATGTTATTTAAGATTTAGATATCCTTACTTGATATTATAAATGTGAAAATGTGTTTGTTTGTTCGTGGGAAGTGACAAAGATTCACCCTTAAACACCTCTACTAATCTTGATGAAATTTGGCATGCAGGTAGCCTGTATCACTGGGAATGAAATAGTCATATTTTATCTGTGGAAATCATTATAGCCAGATGGAGTTCCTGAGGAAACTAAAACAATACTCTTTGTTCGTTAAGTTATATAAAATCGTAACGAAAAAATGGGTTGGTGTGATTTTTAGCACACAGATGAGGTGGAAAATGATATAATTTACTAATAAGAATATCCTGACATAGTTCCCTAAGGAATCTGGGGACAACTGTTTTCTACGCTCGCGCACGTCGGTGGCGTCGCACAGAGCAACGGATTAAAGTGATTTTTTGTATAGAATTTGTTGAGGGGGTGGGAAGTGACAAAGACTGCTAATCCGAATAGCCCGATACAGTTCCTGAGGTACCTGGAGAAAACTCATGTCCACGCTTGCGAGCTGATTGCGGCTCGCGCACCACTCACCCTCAAAAAGAGTCATAAAAGCCATTTCCACGCGGGCGAAGCCGCGGGCAAAAGCTAGTGCAAAATATACCTCTCTTATATATTTTTATTGTAGCTTTCATAGTTTTCATTAAAACAAAAAAAAATGGGAATATAATAGTAGGGGGAGGGGGGAAAAGGTAACTACTCGACGTGTTCGTACTTCTATTTATTCTTATCAACGTAAAAACTATATGCATGCCGAGTTTCGTGCTTTCTGCCAGATGGGACCATACCTCCATACTACATCACGCTAAGGAGTCGCAAAATACAGTTTTATAAGTTTCGGTAACAGGTAACGGTAAGATGTCGCGTGTTCAATGGTTTCTTCCCATCTCAAATACAGTTTTATAAGTTTTGTTCCTGGTGCCTAACGCGCCTTAAGAAGTTTTTACTTCAAAAATTGCAAACTATATTAAGTGACAAATCTCGATTTTATTGGGAGAAAATGGAGCATTTCCCCTTCCCCCCCCCCCCTTAATACAAAACTTATGAAACAATGTAAATTCCTTTCGTTTCTACTCGAAAAATAATATTTCCAAAGTCCAGAATAAGTAGACCCCAACTTACCTAGAGCAAAGTATGTACTAAGAGGTCTGGTTCTATTGATAGTTTAAGTTTTGGTACGGAACCCTGTTTATATGACCCCGAATATACAAATACAAATAATTTATTTAAAACAGTTATTTACAAAGTATGTGTACATATCGGTCCCAAACTAGGCACAGCCTGTATCTTGGGCACCAACAATAGATTAGACAACGTAGATACTGCTCGTTGAACTAACTACATATTTAATTTTTAAATACTATATAATTATTAATCACTGAAGAAACTGTTCACACTGTACTACTATTTAACATGTTATCATCATAACAGCTCATATACGTCCCCACCGAGGGGCTCGAGCCTACCCTGAATTAGGGCGATCAGGCCTTAGTCGACCACGCGGGCCCAGTGCGGGTTGGTCAACTTCACACACAACCTTCGAGTTTCATCGCAGGCGTGTGCAGGTTTCCTCACGATGTTTTCCTTCACCGTTAAAGCAATCGGTAAGTATGTACGTAAGTTTTTGAAAAACTCATTGGTACATTGGCCGTCCAGATTTGAACCCGGTACCTCTGGTTAGAAGAACCGAGTCGTTACCGGCTGAGCCACCGACGCTTTTTAACATGTTAATATGTACTAAAATAATTAATTAATGCAACAAAAAAATAAGTAGCGTATAGTATAAGTTGTGTGTGTGTGTGTGTGTGTGTGTGTGCGTGAGTGTATTTATATGTCATTTTGTGTTGAGTGAGTGTGTAATATTCCTTCTGAGGTACGGAACCCTTTAAAGTATTTAGTACCTAAGTAGGTAACTCAGCTACACGATTACCAATTTAAGTACTTTTACAAGGTGTATACTCGAAATTTTATCAAAGGAAATCCCGGAGAGCCCTCCGGTAGAAAACCAGGTCAAGGATTAAAAGGGGACAAAAATGCGATCAATCTCGCTAAACCGCCGATATTCCATCCGACCCACTCGCATTAAGGTGCGTAAGCATTAGAAGCAGCCTCAGGGTGAACAGGCGTACAGCTCCTACTGGCTTCGAATGTACCTATTCGGAGGCAACGCACTGAGGCTACGTGGCTCGGCTCGAGGAGTGAGGCATGCTGTGTGCGAGTATTCACGCAAAAAAAAACTTACATTACATTACTTTACTAAAAATAATCGATAATATTATAACTTCCTTATAATTCCTTTTTCACTAACTTTCATAATATTAGCTTATACATTTACGTCCCTGCCAAAAGGATTGAGCCTACCCTGCATTAAGAGGATTGGGCCTTAGTCGACCACGCGGGCCCAGTGTGGGTTGGTTTGACTTTACACATGACCTTCGAGGTTCTTTGCAGGCGTGTGCAGGTTTCCTCACGCGATGTTTTCCTTCACGTAAGAGTGTTGGGTAAACGTACTCGTACATAATATGAAATCTAAAATTGAAAACACATTGGTTCGTGTAGGGTACGTGGCAGGATTCGAACCACGATCTCCCGGACAGGATGTACCGGCCCAACCGTTACGCCACCGACGCTCTGAGTTTTATCTATTACATTAACCCATTGGTCTGGGTAATATCGTGTTTATTGATTCTCCAAAACCAAAAATCAAAATAATTTAATTTAAATAGGTGTTTACACGCACTTTTAAATAGTCAAAAAAAACTTCTTGTATATTACAAATAATGTCATGATTCAGATAAAGGTCTCAGATAATGGTATTTGTTATAGAACCAACATAATATATATCTTTGTCATTTACATAATCTATTATTTTATAATATCCTCTAGAGCACAAGCATTTATTGACATGAGTCTTGAATTTATTCTCTGACAATCTAGTTTTCTGAAATTTTATTGTAGAATCTTATACACTGCCCTGAAAATGACTTTTGAACCTTACTCAGTATCAAAAAGGCTATATCTATTTTATTTACATACCTTAAATTTAAATTACGCCTGTCACTGTTTTTTGGAAATAAATGCAAATTCTTACGAACGTACATGATGTTTTCATATATAAATTGACTAGCAACAGTTAAAAATATTGATTTCTTTGAAGTTATTCTCAAACTTATTCGCATCTGATAGATTGCGCGAATACTAACGATATTGAAACTTGCGATTTACTTAATAATGGTTGGAGCTAATTTGAACTGTCATGTATTACAAATAAGTATACTCGTATATTTGATCACGCAATATGAGTTTATCAAAATGATATTTAAAAAATCAATTTTTGTGTAATAAAAAATAATTTAAAAAAATTGAGAAACCTTAGTGCGTGCTGCAGTAAAGTTTATTTTTACCCGACTACGAAAAAGGAGGGTTATGTTTTTGACAGTCTTTGTATGTATGTATGGATGTTATGTCATCATTACAGCTCATATACGTCCCCACCGAGGGGCTCGAGCCTACCCTGAATCAGGGCGATTAGGCCTTAGTCGACCACGCGGGCCCAGTGCGGGTTGGTTGACTTCACACACAACCTTCGAGTTTCTTCGCAGGCGTGTACAGGTTTCCTCACGATGTTTTCCTTCACCGTTAAAGCAATCGGTAAGTATGTACGTAAGTTTTTGAAAAACTCATTGGTACATTGGCCGTCCAGATTTGAACCCGGTACCTCTGGTTAGATGGACCGAGTCGGATGTTATGTGTTCCTTCGTATTTCCTAAATCACTTATAAGATCTTAACATATGTGATGTCTTTGGGCTTATGCCACCATTTCTTAAGTTTTTACAAAATGTTTATGTATAACTCAGTATACTAGCTTACCATATAAGGCGTACCAGTAATTGATAGGACGGTGATAAATTGAAACTAGAGAATAATTAACACTACAGTACACGCGCCTGTTTTTTTAGCACGAGTGTTCGCGTGGCCGACTATAGTAGGCCTTATAAAAACATGTTTACTTTTTGTTTACGTACTATATGAATAAAATAGTATTTGGTATCAGTTCTTTATTTATTAGTCTTATGTTAAGAACACAGTTTTAGCATTTATTTGCTTTTAAAACTAGGAAATAATTAACAAATCAAAAACTTAAGAAAATTAACAAAAATATGGCACTATTGAGAAATTTCTTTCCAAAACTTAAAAAATACATCTTTTTAGACTTATTATTCCAATGTCAAACTGAAACCTAACCTATAAAACAAAGAACACAACATTAGAAACATTTTATAATATTTTATACATAATATCATAATAAAGTCACCTACATTTATTTGTTACGCCAGTGCTCGCGCGGACTCCAATGGTAGTCCTGCAGTTTTGGCGCCAAATAGTGGACTCATCCGTACGCGCTGGAGTCGCACCTGTCACTGACCTTAAGCATAATTGTCTTTACGAGGAATAGCTTGAGGCACAACGTGGTATCGCGCGAAATAAAAAAATTGCAATCTTATATGTCACCATGGTCTACTATAGTAGGCCACGCGTGTACTCTAGTGTTAAATTGGTACAATATTAACGCGTCATTGACTAATCCTTACAAATAGTTACATTGTTTAGTCCATGTTTCAAACAGGTTGCACTTTCAAATAGGATTAGACAAAAGGTGAAATGAAGATTTAAGGGTATTTACAGTGTACATACTTCCTTGATTGACTTAAAAATACAAAATGAAAAAAATGTTTAAAACTTTTTAAATATTTACCTATTTATTATTTTAAATTATTATTACACTATTATTTGAAGTTGTTCACTGGAATACTTGAATAAGTTTTAATGTTGTTGTAGTCGTAGCATGTTCATAAAGTGTGCAGATAAAATTAACAATCTAAATAATTTTCTAAAAACTTAAAAACTTTTAGGTACAAGCTTTAATTTAAAAAGAAGTTAGCTTAAAAAGAACTTGAAAATAATTTTTATTAAAGAAATTCATCTCAGAAAACCTTTTCATATGATACTCATATCATGGGGGTGCATAAAAAATTACTGATTCGTCATCTTTGAAAGACTGCCATATGGAATTTAGAATAACATCACTTAGCTAACCATGCGTTGTTCTCCAAACTTAACGTGTATGCAAAATTTCAGCTCAATCAGAAACGGGGAAGTGGTTCTAATTTAGCTTCCAAGATTTGTCGCAAACTAACTATCACGGCAAGCTAATAAACAGCAAAAATGCCACATTTGGATCACTCATGTCCCTTCTTCCTGATTTCCATCATTATATCTTAAATCAGTAATCATGTTCAGAAAATTACATTAAATCTATATATTTAAAGTTCTCGTGTCACAGTGTTAGTTGCCATACTCCTCCGAAACGGCTGGATGGGTTTCCACAAAATTTTCTGCGTATATTTGGTAGGTTTGAGAATAGGTATATAATTTTTTTCACCGGGATCTGAGCGGGCGAAGCCGTGGGAAACAGCTAGTCTATATCTTTATATATATAAATCTTCTGTCCGTGTGTTAGTCATTGAACTCCTCCTAAACGGCTGGACCGATTTCGCTAATTCTTTTTTTGTCGAGTTCGTTATTGTCAGGAGAAGGTTCTTATGTAGGGTAGGGTAGGGTAGGGTAGGGTAGGGTAGTGTAGTGTAGTGTAGGGTAGGGTAGTGTAGGGTAGGGTAAGGTAGTGTAGGGTAGGGTAGGGTAGTGTAGGGTAGGGTAGTGTAGTGTAGGGTAGTGTAGTGTAGTGTAGGGTAGGGTAGTGTAGTGTATGTAGGGTAGGGTAGGGTAGTGTAGTGTAGTGTAGGGTAGGGTAGGGTAGGGTATGGCAGTGTAATGTAATGTAAGGCGGTACGGAGTTCGCCGGGACAGCTAGTGTTAGTTGCCATACTCCTCTGAAATGACTAGATGTATTTGCATGAAATTATTTGTGTATATTCGATAGGTCTGAGAATAAGTATAGAAAATTTTTCACCGGGATCTGTGCAGGCGAAGCCGCGGGAAACACCTAGTACCATATAAAATAATTTTCGATTTTGCAAAAAAAATGTTTAAGATAGATAGAAGCAGATTTGAAGCAGATAATGACGAAAAATCGCAAATATTTGAAATTCCTGCCACAGTTCTGTTAATTCAACTGAATGAAATGTTTATAACCCCTGCATTTGCGTGACCTCTATGTCACCTTTCGTTTAACCCTATTTGAAATGAAGTTATTAGTAAAGAGTATCCAAGGTCATACTCATAACTCACGAAACCACAAGAATAACGAGACGCCTAACGACTCCTGGCGCTGAATCTGGGACAAAGCCACGCACAGGGAGTTAACCCGACGAAAACACGTACAACACATCTCGTTACGTGTGCTAGGAGAAAATTGAATTTTCAATTTCGGAAGTTAATAAGCAAGCGTAACTTGGTAACGGTACGCATTATAATTTATGTTGTATTATAATAACGTATTCCACTGGCATCACTGGATAATTAATTTCTGAGACGTGTACCTGTGTACAGAGAAAATACTCGTATATCTCGAGTATTTAGATTTCATTAATTGTATGCGTGGTATAATAATTAAGTTTTAAGTGGGCTTTTAGATGTAACTGTTTAATAAAAGTAAAATTTAGTTAACAACAGCCGAATGACGTCTACTGCTAATAGGCCTTCCCCAAGGATTTCCACGACGACCGGTTCTGCGCTAAACGCCACCAGCGGCTTCCCGCGACCTTCACCTGGTCATCGGTCCACCAAGTGGGAGGCCTGCCTAAGCTACGTTTTCCGGTGCGCGGTCGTCACTCGAGAACTTTACTGCACCAACGGTCATCCGTTCTACGAGCTATGTGCCCCGCCCACTGCTACTTAAGTTTAGCAATTCTGAGAGCTATGTCGGTTACTTTGGTTCTCCTACGGATCTCCTCGTTTCTGATTCGATCACGTAGAGAAACTTCGAGCATAGAAAATTTAGTTAAATAAGTTGAAACTCTAAGAATAATGAATTCGTACATAAAGTACTACGCCACCTACATCAGCGTAGCGTGCTACGAAAATCAGCGGCGTAGCACAAATGTATTGTAACCACAGATAAGAAAAAAAAATTCCGTGATTGTAACTATCTACCCTCTGTACATAAAATTATTCACTAATATTTAAATGTTGATAGACCGGAAATTAAAATAAATCTTTCATTAAATTATCCATAAAATTATACTAAAAAAATGACATCTTAAGACAATCGTCTGATTGTTAAAGAACGATGAAAATCTGTTTAAAGTTGCGCAATGAGACCATCCAAATGGCGAACAATACTCGTAAGTCATTGAAAGTACGTATAAAAAAAACCAGCCAAGAGCGACTCAGACTTACGCTTCGAGGGTTCCGTATCATGAGACCTCATGATACCTATTCACATTACAAACAAAAGACATAAACGCGAGCGACAGAAAAATGTTTTTTTTTTTTTATTTATTTACTTTGAACTCCTTGTATGTATTACTGTGTTTACTATAGAGCTAAAGCGAATATATCTCTGGAATACCTATAAAAAAGTGTGGGTGTACTCCGACGCGCGACAAGAATTTACTCATGAAACAATTTTTTGTTTTGACCTCGCATGGAAAGCTCCGGGCCTCACCGTTCGCGCAACTTCTACACAAAAATCAGCCTGCGGCCTTGCATTAGGTGGCACGGCCATATTTTCTTAGCCTTCGTGACTGAAAAAACGTAATGACACTAAAAGTTAGCATCACTTTTGGTAACGCGCTACCGATCCTCACTTGAGTACACTCCTCAATTTTTTTCATCATCATCATCATCATTACAGCTTTTATACGTCCCCACCGAGGGGCTCGAGCCTACCCTGAATCAGGGCGATTAGGCCTTAGTCGACCACGCGGGCCCAGTGCGGGTTGGTCGACTTCACACACAACCTTCGAGTTTCTTCGCAGGCGTATGCAGGTTTCCTCACGATGTTTTCCTTCACCGATAAAGCAATCGGTAAGTATGTACGTAAGTTTTTGAAAAACTCATTGGTACATTGGCCGTCCAGATTTGAATTTTTTTCATATTGGTCTGTATATATGAATTAATTCCAAAACACTCAACTTAAAAAAGTTTTTTGTATTGGGTCCCCATTATTTCTCACTTTTTATATTTTTAATATTTGTTATAATAGCGGCAACAGAAGAACACGCTGTCTGAAAATTTCAACTGTCTACCTATTATGAATCATGAAATACAGCCCGCTGACATTTTTTTTTTTTTTTTTATTTACAATTGGTAAACCCTGATAGACAGACGGATAGCCGAAACTTAGTGTTAGGGAAACGAAAATTCGAAACAATTTATTTCAAATAGGTGTTTACACACACTTTTAAATAGTCAAAACAAAAAAAAATACTGTATATTACAAATAATGTCATGATTCAGATTACAGTCTCAGGTAATGGTATTTGTTATAGAATCAACATATCGAGGGGTTCCGGGCAATTTGTTTTAAGCGACATCCTGGCCGATATTGAGTTATATACATATACGGAATCAGCGTATTTTTCTGCGTCGTTTGGGCTCAATTTCGTGGCGATCTGAGCACTTGTTTGGCGCTTGATACAATGGAAAATTTGGGGCCAGTTGGAATTTGCTTTGTTTGATGCGTCATAAATTTTGTCCATTTTGAGACATCATGGACTTCATACAGAATTTTTTTTACAAATTGGTATTTAAGCTTTTTTTTCTTGTCATAATTTTGAAAGCATGAGGCGTTTGAATCTTTTTTCCTGGCTCTAAATTTCATAGGTGACAATGGTTAAAGCATTTTGCCTGAACTCAAAATATACAGGAATGTCGCTTAAAACATTTAACCTGTATTTGCAGTCAATAGTCAATGTCGCTTAAAACATTTAAGCTGCGTCTGATTTCAACACAGATAGGCGTTTAAACCATTTTAATCTTCAATTCATGTTGTCTTTGTATGTCGGTTAAACTGTTTATCCTTATCTGATTTAATTAAACTATGTCGCTTCCGACAAACTAAATCTGTGATTTGTGGAAGTTGAAACATTTCTCTCGTTACAAAATGATGAGAGCTATGTTTATTAAAACAGTCATAATATTGTATGAATATTTTGGTATATGTCGGTTCAACAACGTATTTTCGGCGCCGACGTCTTTGAACCGCGACAATATTTATATTGCGTCACCAGTGGGGGCCCTTCAGTCGTGTGAAACAGTGAGCGATTCTAAATCGCGAAATCTTAATCAGCAAGAAAACTTATTACCAACAGTTCTGCTATTTCTTCAGATACAGAAGTTACAGTTTTAGGGAGTCGTTCATACCTTGAACAAAACCAAGACCTGCTTAATCTTCAATCAGCATTATTAGAGAAAAATATGCCAGTTGAAGACTATAAACAAGATGTAAGTTATTCACTTAAGATTTTTTCAAAATGTCTTTTTTTCTTTAGTTTATCGTCCTTAATTTTGTTAACATGATTATGCACTTTTCCAGGATTCTATTACTAATGCTCAAATCATACAAAAAAACACAAAGGCGGAGTTGATAATGGAAACAACTAAAAAAATCACACTGAAAGAAATATCAGGCATGGACAGTAAGGAAAATGAGACTCTTCACGTTAATTAAAATATTTATTGAAATCGAGGAAGAGGTACGTTGTTAGGTAAATTTTTATAATTGTTTATTTCAAATGAAATCTACACTAATGTTGCTTTAATTGTCATAACCTTTCTTTCTAATTTCACAAAATAATTTAGTTGAAAAAATTGACACAACAGAGCAAGGAAAGGAAAATCCAAAAAAAATAACGGAAAAGTAATAGGAAAAGATGAAATTGCAATTAGGAACCAAACTTCAGCAGAAAATCAACAGCAAAATAAAGAAGAGTTTGAAAATAGTAAACGTCTATCTTCCATCACTAGGTACATCACGAGGTAACACTGAGGAAATAATCTTACCTCTACCTCCATTGAATCACAATATTAAAAAACTTGCTGAATATGAAGATAACATTTTATCACCTACTCAAAGCAAAGATGACGTAACCACAACTGGTAAAA
The DNA here is from genome assembly GCA_947284805.1 of Coleophora flavipennella. NCBI lineage: Eukaryota > Metazoa > Arthropoda > Insecta > Lepidoptera > Coleophoridae > Coleophora > Coleophora flavipennella. Next base: position 6,440,843 of record OX369285.1, on the reverse strand, counting down.
AGTAATCAATGTCACACCTTCTGAAATAAACAATGACATAAGAACACATGCTGAAAGAGATGAGGACGTAACGACACCTGCGGAATAAGAGAACGTAGCACCTGCTGAAAGAGGAGATGGCATATTATCTGCTTAACAAGTTAACATGAAGAAACGCCTGCTAAAATAAGAAGCCATTAGGACACCTGCTGAAATAGATAATGACGTAATAAGACTTGCTGAAAGAGACAAAGACATAATGATATCTGCTGAAAAAGAAGACAATGTGACAGCTGCTAACGACATTACATCTGCTTCACAAGATGATGACGAAACACCTGCTAAAATTTTTAAAAAAACGAGCCTGAATTAAAAAAAAGTTATTTTGATTTTATGTCTGAAGAGAAAGATTTTATTTGGGACTCTACATCGTGAAAAGAAACTGGTGACGAATCAACATCCAGTGAACTTGACAATCAAAGAAGCAAGCGCAAAAAATAAAAGAAAATATTAACAGAGGAGTCAGTAGGCGATGATGGTAAGCCAAAGAGAAAAAATAAAAAGAAGAGTGGAAAAGAAGCAAAGTAAAGCGGTTAAGAGTATAAGATGGTTCAATGATAAGAGAAAAACAGCTGCAAGAAAATACTTGTATGGGAAAAAAATGTGGACATGATTGTGGAAATATAAGTGAGGAAGACAAGTATTTTATCACTACTGGAGCTTGTATGCGGAAAGAAAAAAGGATTGGCTGGTATCAATGACATTAAAAAAAGAAATCAAAAGAAAAACATCTAAAGATTCCACATACCGGGCAAAAACTTTCGAATATTTCATTAATGAAGGGGAAGGGCGGCGTCAAGTATGACTGCAATTTATGATGAAAACTTTTGCTGTTACTTAAAGATAAATTTAAAATATTTATAAATGCTACTATGGGATCAGCAAAATCAGATCAAAGAGGAAAAATTAAAACTTCTGAAACAGTCAGGATTTCAGCAATAAACTTTATAAAAAAAATTACCAACCCTCCCTTCACACTATAGCAGAAAGGATAGTAATAGATTATACCTTCTAGTTGAATTCAGAAATATTACAAATTTGTACAGAATTTACAAAGAGGAACAGGTCAGCAAGGAGTGATAGAATCTTTCGTGAAATTTTTACCAAAGATTTTAACATTGGATTTCATGTTCCGAAAAAAGGACAAGTGTCTTAAATGTTTAAGGTTTGAAGGCAAAGATTTTACTCAAAATGCAGAAATAAAAAAACACTTGAAAGAGAAAGAATTTTAAAAAAATATTAACATTCCACCGCGAAATTCCAAAAAAAACTTCTATACTGTGTACCTCCTTTGATTTTCTCCTAAAGTTTCTGAACACGCCTTATGGAAACAGCATGTTATCATTTTACTCCAGGATATATACAGTATACAACTTATGTTTTTATGAAAGCGTGACAAGAAACGGTTACTGCTATATCTGCGGAGAAACGGAAGGTAAAAAGGGTAGTAATGAAATAGCAACAATACTGTAAAAATACATAAAAACTTTTGATGAACGAGGCACTATTAAATACAAGGCTATTCTTTTAGCATAGTAAGATTATAAAACCTAATGTTATATACAACTGAAGCCCGATGGTTTTTCAAGTAAAATTATTTTGATACATAAGTATTATAAAAAGTAAACTACTTTGATTTATATCACTATAACTGTTGTATTTTTCACCCTACTCAGAACATTTCATTGTAACAAATTTCAAAACACAGCAAAATAATGTTGGCATAACTGCCAATTTTTACTAAACAAACTAATTTAATGTCATATAAAACAACTCCCTTCTAAGCACAATCTGCGACATGAATCATTTTGATCTCCAGCTACTTTTTGATACTTTAGATACTTAAGCTAAATAGCCGGATTCTATATTTCTATTAGAACGGTAGTAAATACATTTAGCCTGACATTGAAAAAATACCTGTGTTCACTTAAATCGTTTTACCTAAACCAATTATTTACAACATAGGTCGTTTGAATCATTTAGCCTGTTTTTGAGTTTAGTGCATTTTGAATCAAGCGACATTTATTTCTAGTAATAAAAGCTTTTTTAAAAAATATACTTACTTAAATTATGCGGACTTTAATACAGAAATCAGTATTACCTTCTTTTTTGTTAAATAATTGATAATTTACAAGTTATGATTTTTTGTTCCCTTAAAATCCCTCTCCTGTAAAGTTGAAAAAATGGCGCTTCAAACAAATAGCCCGGAACCCCTCGATATATATCTTTGTCATTTACATAATTTATTATTTTATAATATCCTCTAGAGCACAAAACTTTTTTGACATGAGTCTTGAATTTATTCTCTGACAAACTAGTTACATTTTCTGGAATTTTATTGTAGAATCTTAAACACTGCCCCACAAATGACTTTTTAACCTTACTCAGTCTCGAAAAGGCTATATCTATTTTATTTACATTTCTTAAATTCAAATTATGCCTGTCACTGTTTTTAGGAAATAAATGCAAATTCTTACGAACGTACATGATGTTTTCATATATAAATTGACTAGCAACAGTTAAAATATTGATTTCTTTGAACTTATTCTGTAACGACTCACGTGATCGCATCTGATAGATTGCGCGGATAGCTCTTTTCTGCAGGATGAAAATAGTTTCTATATCAGCCGCATGCTAGGTAATGGTATTTGTTATAGAATCAATATATATATCTTTGTCATTTACATAATTTATTATTTTATAATATCCTCTAGAGCACAAAACTTTTTTGACATGAGTCTTGAATTTATTCTCTGACAAACTAGTAATATGCCATAAGACATTATACTATGGAAGTAACTAAAATACACTAGTCTCGCAGTATCTACATCCGTTAACTGTCTTATTTTCTTAACGGCATAAGCAGCTGAACTAAGCCTTCCCGCTAAAGTTTCAATGTGTGGTCCCCATTAAAGTGAAACATCCAAAGTTATACCAAGGAACACCGTGGTATTTACAAATTCCTATTTATTATTGTCTAATATTACACTATTATTGACCTTTTTTACATTTGGCAAACAAAATTTTATACATTTAGTTTTCTTAGCATTTAATAATAAGTTGTTCACAGTGAACCAGTTCAGTATCTTTCCGTTTCTAAGGGTCCGTTGGTAACCCTCTCAGTGACACAACCCTAAAGACGAATTGGAAACCTTACAGGTATTAAGGATTTATAAAATATCTCTAAATCCCTATTTCCAAAGAGAGTTTATCAATAGCAGTCTTTTTAAAGGTTCTCAAAGCAAGCATAACCAAATGGCCTCTTTATAACCTCATTATTTCAAGTAGGTTAAAACGTTTTATTTTTATTCCACTTAAAGGAAAAGGCTGTCAAGGCGACGAGACGAAATTTTAATATTTCAGTTTCACATTATTTTTAGGGTTTCGTATCTCAAAACAAAAAAAGAACCCTTAAAAAATCACTTCATTGTCCGTCTGTCTGTCTGTCTGTCTAGTCCATTTTTTCAAGAAAAGCGTAATAGTATCAATTTTAAATTAACATTAAATATCTACTTAAATCTACAGTCTCTTGAAGCGGTAATAAATATAGTTTAAAAATCTAAAAAAAACACGCTTTTGAAGCATATCAAACTAAAAACTGAAAAATAATTTTTAATATAAGCTGAAACAATAATGAACAAAAAATTATAGTATTATTGTAAAAAAAGCGTGGGTTGCTCGATATATGAAAAATATGGCACAAAGCGCCCCACGCTTTTTTCACAATAATACTAGTCATTTTCGTTTATTATTGTTTTCAGCTTATTTTTAGAATTTTTTCACTTTTTAGTTTGATGTGCTTTAAAAGCGTGTTTTTAAGTTTTTTTTAAATTTTATTTATTTTTCAGTTTTTAGTGTGATATGCATTTAATCCTGGCGATCCTGATCAGGATAATGACATACACTTATAAAATTATTGTATTGTCAGTGATTCTTGATAAATTTACAAAGTTTGAATTAAGTAAACTGTTAATTTTTACTTATATCACATAAAAAGTTTTTTTTTCGATTTAAAACTTATTGTTTTTACTCTATCGTAGAAACGGCAATACTACAAGCGTTGAACTTGGTGTGATTATAGCTCTTATACAGAAATAAAACAACAAATAACAAAAACCAGCCAAGTTTGAGTTGTAATCACGTTAAGGAGTCCGAGCTGAATAAAAAAAGTATTTTTCTGACTCTCGCATTGATCTCTTTCGTTTGTTATGAATATGTGTAATTGTTATACTCGTGAGGAGGGATGTGGTGGTATGGAACCCTTGGTGCACGAGTCCAACTAGCACTTAACCTGTTTTTTTAGGACAGGTGATTTGATCTGTGTTTCTTCAATATCAAACTTCTCTTATATCACTGACAAAGGGATTTTTCCTTTGTAAACCAAACACTCTTAGTCTTATGCTTAACTGAGTTCAACCTTTTGCAGCTCGGTGGAACCTTGACCCGGGTAAAGGATCTGTTTAAACTGATTACTTTCGGGTAACAAATAATTGTGACCTTACTTATTCTAGGTCAGCTGTAAGCGGCTTAGACGGCCCCTCAACTCGGATCCGGATTATGAGGGAAGAATCTAAGTATAAAAACGTGTTGCTAAGTATACCCTACCAACAAGGTACAGAGGCCAGCACATCAAGCTATACACTCGTAGTGCGATTTTGATCCATACGCATTCGGCATAAGAACGGTAGAAAGTCAAAAGTGATGTGCTGGCCTGTGTACTATAGGATGTTGTAGAAAGGTCAAGTACAAACTAACTAATTACAAACATCGATATATGTCTACTCAGTATATTTGCAAAGTTTTGATTCATTCCGGTATGTAGTTTTTGTATTAAAGCGGAACTACTCATACGTTTGTATGGAAACTTGAACCTCCTGCGGACCCTGTATTTTTCATCCACGTTTGCAAATTGTCTTACTCGATAGAAAGAGGTAAATGATTAATGATGGCGAGGTGAAAAGCAACAAAATCTTCACAGTTTGTTAAATGCAAAACAAATAATAGTATATTAACAAAAGTAGTTCAGTATGACAAGTAGAAGCCCCAGTTAACGGGATCTACACCAATTTTGTTACACCAATTTTGTTACACCCATTATACAAAGACGAGCCCACGCCGAACAAATAGCTATAAATTTTCTTAAGTTAGTTTAGCCATCAACAATTAGTAGCTGCAATATAAAGCAGATCAAGCTGTGCTAATGGCGTTTTGCTAAGCGATATACACGGCCTCGTTTGAGCTGTTGGTGAAAGTTTCCGCCAGCAGATGTTATTTATTGCCGAGAGCTCGGTGTCAGCTCTGTAATGTCGTAAACTTGCTCATAACCTTAAATTGAACGATATCCTCGGGGAAACGTATAAAAAGATATTTTGTGTATGGTTCAAAGTAGGGAGGTACTTAAGGTAAATATAAAAAAGTATCTACTAACTTATACGAGTGTAGTGGTTACATTCCCTTTGTATTCTACTAGATAATAGGGATGACGACAACATTGGAAATAAATTATGAACTCTTGATCACTAAATTGCCCTCCTACTTAAACTTCAGAAAACCTTACTCGTTGTGTTTTCCAGCAAATGTTTGATTTTTTATTCACCACAATCACAAAATGAGTACATAAATGACGCTGCTAAACTACGACGTCACGCCTAGGTATTTCTAACATTTTTAGAACAAAATGTCGTTTTTGACATATGATGACTAGCATTTGTCATCCTATTCTCTTGGTGGGCTGTCAATTCTTTAAGAAAAATTACAATAACTGAAGGATCATAATATAGTCATTTATTGTCAGAACTTACAAAAATGATGCCAAAGGCTTATCAATGATGAGTGAAATATAATAATATTTTAATCAGTCACTCAACTGTTTGTTTTTTTTATTTTGTCCACAATAGCTCTTGACATCATCTCATCTGATGGTAAGTGTTGATGATAAAGAAGATGGAAGCGAGCTTATCAAGATTCTCCAACGCAATGGGGAACTAGCTATCTTGTCTTCAAGCAGGGACACATCAATGTTGTTAACGATGCTTAACGGCAAGACTTATATAAGATGGTGGTAGCTAGCCAGGCGGGCTTAGAAAATGCCCTTCCACCAACCAAACCGAGTCATCCAAAGTTACACTGCGCCGGGAGTCGAATCCGCGACCTACTGATATGAAGCTTGGACTTAACCATTACGATACGCAGCCGGTGGATTGTAGGAAAATAAGGGTATCTTGTAAAAAGTTGTTCAGTATGATGAGTAGTAACCGCACTCTTTAGTCGGTGGCTCTACCGGTAGCGACTCTGTCCTCCTAACCTGAAGTGCCGGGTTCGAATCCGGACGGCTAATGTACCAATGAGTTTTTCGAAACTTACGTACATATACTTACCGATTGCTTTGACGGTGAAGGAAAACATCGTGAGGAAACCTGCACATCTGTTTCCAGATGTGTATGAAAGTCGCGTTCCACACGTCCGTATGTGTAAATATAAATGCCCTAAACGTGACCACGGGTAATGCTAAGTGCAACACCAGGCAACCGGGGTCTATACCTTGGATAGCACGGTTAATTGTGCCTCACGATAAGAGAGAGAGAGAGAGAGTCTTTAGTAATATTCTGTGCTCTTTGCCCCAGTTACGGATCCTACAACAATTTTGTTACATCCTGCCTGAAATCTCGTAGGGTTGTCAGAACCACATACCACTTGTAATCGATGAAATAATTAGATGTAGGCTAAATCTACTTTCTATATCCTCTCAACTGTCAAGCTATAATAACTCCCACCATCCCTGTCTGTCGCAATCGCCAGAGGACAGTGACAGACAGGAGTTCTGGACTAGCTATTGTTTACTTTTATTGGATTTTCTGTGAATATAAATGGAATATTGTGTATTTCCATATAAAATATTAATATAAATTAGAGTGTTTATAACATAAAAATAAAAGAACATTATTGTTCTTACTTCTAATTTAGACCATTTAAGTAACAAAAAAAAATCCAAAATAACAGTCAAAAAAGGCCACAGTTTGAAGGAAAAGTTTTCACAGAAAATCAGAAGTATAAGTAATTAAAATAAATCATTACGTACCCTGGCATCGTTTTCACCACAAATCTTTTTCAGAAACACAGAAACAACAACGTAAATTGTGCGCACATTCACTCGCGATTTGAAGTACGAGACATGAATTTTGAGTGAAGTTTCTCTGAATATTTTTGTACTGTAAGTGTGGCTAATGATTAGCCACAGAGGTAGCCAACTTCACTCCCATTCATTTCCTAGCTTTCTATTGGTTTATAAGCAACCTTTGATTTAGTTTAGGCGTTAGTTTGAACCGCCGTAAATCGTGCTGCCTGGCCACCAGCGACAGACACGGGTTTTTTTTTATTTTGCCGCCTGGCGGCATACGACAGACGAGTTCACTCCTTAAACTTAGTTACTAAGAGGCTAAAAACAATGATGACCAAAGGTCCACAATTTGTCTAAATATATGGGTTTGGCCTTTTTTTTGTTTAGGGAAACAAAAGAATTATAACTTGTGAATTGTAACTTGTAAAAGAGTTCACAAACAAACAAATATAAACAAACTTGTAAGCAATGAAATGATTAGAAGTAGGTTTAAATCTACTTACTTAGTTACTTAATTACAAGAGTAGCTAATAATTAAATCACTGGTATACTGCTAAGCAAGAAGCTAGAAACAATAATGATGAAAAGTCCACAATTTGTCTATATGAGTTTGGCCATTTTTTGTGTAGGAAACCAGAAGAACTATTTAAAAAAAAAACTGGATTCAAATTTAGTTTTTTTTTCTTTTAATATGAGTCTGTTTGACTACATCCTCACCTCATGGTAAGTGACGATGTTTTCGAGGATGGCACACTCAAACTCAAATAATGCCTATTCACTCTCGCCTTGAAGATCCCCTAATTGTAAGTGTCGGGAAACACATACACAGGCACGGAGTTCCACTCCATTGCTGCCCGCATAATAAATGAGGAAGCGTAACGCTTCGTGCATATAAGCTGAGTATCAACAACAAAGGGGTGGAAACTCTCGCTTCGTCTCGTTGACTGAAGAGGAATGAGCTGGGGAAATGAGGTCGTGTAGATCTTGCCCACACTCTCCGAAAGGAATTCGATAGAATACCGAAAGACAGGCATTTTTGCGGCAGTGCTCAAGGCTTTGTAGCTTGTTTTTGATAAGCTCATTGTCGCAAATGAATCTCTGGGCGCGTTGATCAGTGGCGTCCACGGTATCCAGCTGATAGAGGGCTGTTCCATCCCATAGGTGAGAACAGTACTCCTTAAAAGATCGGACTTGTGCTTAATACAAAGAAAGAAGCTCTCCAGGTATGCATTACCGTCTCAGGTTAGAGAGAATGCCCAGCTTCATTGCAGCAACTTTTGCCTTGGACTCAATGTATCGACCTAAATTGTGATTAGATGTTAATTCCACGCCAAGAGATCAAGGACCAAGGTGGTACATATAGTTATTAGTATAGATACACAATTAATTTATAAATATAAATAAACATAAAAGAGGCTTAGTTATGTAAATGATTTGGCCTTACTTAAATTATACGATACTTTCATTGGTTTATTTGTAATAATAAACTTAATTTAAAATCATCCGTCGACCTGTGAAATTTGACGAATATTTTAGCATATCATTATAATAGGTACCTTTACTTTACCCAATCCAAATAAAAAAAATCCTTGAAAATTTCGATTCAGTTTTCAAACTTTAATGCCATTTTTTTAAGTTCTTGTTTTTAATTTTTGACCATTAAAATGACACTACTTTATGTTCTTTTAGGAGTGATCAGTGTGATATCTACGTACCATTGAATGGAACAAAAGCGTGTTTTTGTTGATATGTTTTTTTGATTAGTAGATTTTCTTGCATTGTTCTGAAAGTGACGAAATATCAATAAGAACGAAGAAACTGCTGCGAAATCTCTAGAGCTTTATAATTAAAAATGTGTATTTTTTGCCTTTATTACTATATAGATGATTTTTTCATATGAAATAACCCGTCTTTATTGGTTTTAGTCATTAATAATAGTTTAATTTTTAATTAATCCCTACACACGCCTGCGAAGTGCGAAGAAACTCGAAGGTTGTGTGTGGCGTCGACCAATCCGTACTGGGCCTACGTGTTCGACAAGGCCCGATCGCTCTAATTCAGGGTAGGCTAAAGCCCCTTGGTAGGAACGTATATTAGCTGGTATGATGAATAGTCTAATAATGTTTTGCAAATAAATTTTGTTGTAATAATAAATATATTTTTAATATTTATTTTATTCTTTAAATATTTTCATCCAATTCATAAAAATAAAATTCTGATGTGCGTATGTTTGTTATAAGTCTAAAGGGCTTGGTCAATTTTCATGAAAGTTGTTTAGCTTAATGGGTTCACCGGAACGGTTTTTAGCTGTAGTTGGACCCGGTGGGTGGCACTGTTGTCAAGATCCCGGAGATTTTTTCAGCGCCAACTTCGAGTTCTGACTATTAGCTAAGAACCATTCAGGTGACCCCATAAATAAATAAAATAATGATCTAAAAAAACTTACAGTTTTATTGAGAAATCGCTCCTTTGCGCAGTGGCGCATCGGGAGCCGGGTCGTTCCTTTCCCTCTAATATGGTTGATGGGAGTGCTGGCTGACTCTCGCTTTATACTCGTGACCGGGTGCTGTCCATGTGAACTGGCCTACTTTTGTCAAAGGCATTAATGACATTCGATGATTTTTATGTATAACTTATCTTGTCATATTTTTTTCATGTTCTAATGACATAATCTGGTTTATATTAAGGATTGAATTTTGACGTTATTAACTAATTATTGTTTATTTCTTGGTTCTTCACAAATGATATCGTTATTATTAATATATGACTATCAGAAAGAGTGCGATTTGCACCTATTTTGAATCATCATCATCATCATTACAGCTCATATACGTCCCCACCGAGGGGCTCGAGCCTACCCTGAATCAGGGCGATTAGGCCTTAGACGACCACGCGGGCCCAGTGCGGGTTGGTCGACTTCACACACAACCTTCGAGTTTCTTCGCAGGCGTGTGCAGGTTTCCTCACGATGTTTTCCTTCACCGTTGAATTATTTTGAATAAATATATTAAATTGAAATGAATTGAACTTTTTATGGTTTCGTACCTAGAGAATGCCAACGATACCCTATTACTAAGCCTCCGCTGTCCGTCTGTCTGTTAGCGGGCTGTATTTCATGTATTTAATACGTAGACAGACGAGATTTTCACAGAGTGTGTATTTGTGTGTTTCTTTTGCCGTTTAGTTTTTTATTTATTTATATTATTTGTTGATAGAGCGGCAACATAATACACAATCTATGAGAATTTCAACTGTACTATAATCACACCAAGTTTCACACTTGTGTGTATTGCCGTTTTTACGATAGAACTAAATCAAAAATATTTCTGGACCTATAAAAACATGTTTTTTTTGTGTGGAGATTACCATATTATTACTTTAAAAAATTTTTAGAATATGTTGTTATAGCAGCAATAAAATAAAATAATTTGTGGAAATTTCAACTGTCTACCTATTATGGTTCATGAAATACAGCCCGCTGACAGACAGACAGACAGCGAAGGCTTAGAATAAGGACCCGTTGGCACCCTTTGTGTTAAATTTGCGTGAATAAGAACTCAATTGTTTCAGTCAATAGTGTCATTATTTATTAATTCAAAATGGCGCAGAGATCAAGCAAAGAAGAGATCATTTATGACAACACTGGCCAATAAAACTTAAGTTTTAAGTCATAAAACTATGTAGCTTAAATTAAATTTGGAAAAAGAGACATTTGACAAAAATTCACGTGGTATTTTTGTGAACGAAAATAACGCAAACTCTTCGTCACGCCAGGCGTACCCCATTGAGATCAGACGGCACATGCGTACTACCCCGGCATCAATGCTGCCAACTGCACATAAGAAGTAACTATTTAGTAATCTGTGACATGAGTATCAAATATGGTACATCAATTTTAGCACCTATACCTAATCCTAATTTTATTTAAAAACTTACAACTCATGTTCATTTTTGGCAATTTTGGAACTTTAAAAAAAAAATGGCATAGGAATGTTACGTCCGGCTCAAGTACCGAAAATACGTATTTTTTTTTATACTTCGAAAATTCATGAATTTTAATTTTTAAACCCATAAAAACGTCAGGTTTTGTCTAAAAATAAGTTCTTGTTTTTTAAGCGCACTTTAGAAATAAAAATAATCTTATTTGCTCCGGCATTCACTTATTCACTTGCTAGAACAAATAAGTAAACATAAGTTTAATGACCCTCGGGCGGCATAATGCCCACGCTTAGTTCGGAATCTTTTTCTCGGAAAAGTATGAAAAATAAAATTTAAAGCGCAACTAGAAACTAATATTTTTATGGGGCCATAAAAATGCTCATTAAGGGCCTCGAAGGAAAAGGGACAAAAATAGCCACTGTACAATCTAAGCAACGAGAAAAAAAAACCAGCCGATGCATTTAAACAGAAAATAATAAATAAGTTTTATCACTCTTAAAACATTTTCTCTTAGTTAAACGATTTTGTAATGAATTTTAAAACCAATCTTATTATTAAAAAAAACCACCTAACAGACAAAATAGGTACTACTCAGTAAGATCTCGGTCTAATAGCCATAGGCTAGGGCCAAAAATAAAAATAATTACCCGTCCGCCCAGACGTAACAGAAATAAGAATAAAAATAGATTAGATTGGAAACTTAACCCTTTGGACCCTAAATAAAAACATTGAATCAAAAATTAACGCGTTTGAAATGTGGTTTTACAGACGCATGTTACAACTTTCATGGCAAGATAGAGTTACAAACCTAGAAGTTCTCAACAGAATGAAGAAACAGTTAGAATTATTAGTGATGATCAAAAAACGTAAAACAGTATACTTTGGACATATATACAGACATGAAAGTTATAACGTTCTGAAAAACATGATAGAAGGCAAATTGAAGGAAAAGGGAGAAGAGGGAGAAGTCAAATAACATGGAGTGACAATATGAAGAAATGGAGACACATCAAAGATTCTGCCAGTCTTAGCAAACTGGCACAGAAAAGAGAAAAGTTCCGTGTGGTGGTCGCCGACATCCGTTAGAATATGGCACCCCAAGAAGAAGGAAACTTAACTAACTACTTTCATTAATTTGCACGTTTCAAAGAGGTGGAAACATTTGGAACGCTTGAAAAGTCATAATAATTAGAATCACGGTAATGTTAATTTTCATACATTAAAGATTTATATGTTTTCTTGAGTAAAAAGTTCACGAAATATAGAATACCGTTAACATTCAGGAAAGATAATAATTCAGCTAGGTTTCATTGCACGGGCAAAGTATATATTATATTAGTACTAAGCACGGGTAAGGATCCGTTAGATAAGAATCAAAGGAATAATGTAATGTATCAAATAGATTGTGAAATTTGTAACAAAGTGTCTATCGGACAAACTAAGCACAGGGTGGAAACAAGAGTAAAAGACCATAAAAAGAATATTAATCTAAGCCCTACAAATCATTATAGCTTAACTATGCATCGTATTGAAGAAAACTATAATTTTGATTATAACCAGGTCAAAGTTTTATGCACTAAGAGTAATTACAGAAGAAGACTTATTCTTGACTCTACTCAAATTGAAAGTAACGAGAATGCGTTATGGATGAAAAGACAAGGACACGGATAATATTTCATTAGTTACAATGCCTCAGAATCAGAATTAGTTTTATTACTTTATTGTGTGTTTTTTCTTATTTTGTTTTGGTGGCGCATCGGTAGCCGGGTCGTTCCTTTCCCTCTAATATGATTAATAGGAGCGATGTCTGTTTCTTTCGTTATACTCGTGACCAGGTGCTGTCCGTGTGAACTGGCCTGCTGTTGTCAAAGGCATTAATGATATTCAATGATTTTTATGTGTAGCTTTTCGTGTCATTTTGTTTTCATGTTCCAATTACATAATATGGTTTATATCAAGGATTGAATTTTGATGTTATTAACAAATGATTGTTTATTTCTTGATTTATCTCAAATGACATTGTGTTATTATTATTTTATGATTATCGGAAAGAGTGTAATTTGCACCTTTTATGAATAAATACTTTGAATCTTGAATCTTTCGAGAAGAAAATTATGGGTAACCATGTAACTTATATTTTAAATTATTACGAATTTTACGAACAAAAACTCAGTAGACTTTTACTTGTATAAATCTGTATTCATTTACAACATCCAAGCACAAATATTGAAACTTCCGTCGACTGATCTCATCGTAGACTGAATACCAACCGCTCAGTCTGTGAGCAGCAAACCTTGAGAGAGGTAGGGGTGGGGAAGATCCCACTCCTACCCAGAGCTGAGCTGATCACCAGCGCGTGACGGCCGACAATAGTTAGCAGTGTTGCCAATATAAAATTTGATTTTTCAACTTAAACAATAATTCACGACACGAATTTAAATTATAACGACATACGGGTTGGATTTAAAATTTGTGAATGATGTGTGATGTTTGCGTTTACGAAATGCAGGATTAGAACCCGATGCTTAGTTGATGTAATTGCTGGTAGGAGGACGAGGAAGCGTGTCTGGGACTGTATTGGGAAAATATCCGCCACGTGGTTGACATCATTCATTAACTTTAATTGCTCGTGTAGACACGTTTTTTTTTTTTTTTTGAAAGAACAAGCTTGTTGTTGACCGTGGGCCTTTACAACTTCACCGGGCAGGGGAGGCGAGTACGGAGGGCACTCAACCTAGGTGTAAAACAAAAAGATGCTACTGCCTAAGGGCGCCCAAGTGGGCACGGACCTTGGCTTAGGTCGTTTCTTGGACGGGGGAGAATCGGAGAGAGACATTAATTTTCATTATTTATTTTCTCAGTAAAGTCTCTCAACAAGTGGGTCTTAAAACGGACATGGACAAAACAAAAATAATGTTAAAAATCCGTGTAATACCCACCACCCCTCTAAAGGTTGGAGACTGTACACTGGAAGTTGTTGACGAATGTGTATATCTGGGACAAACAGCCCAGCTAGGTAGGTACAACTTCAAGAAAGAGATCAATCGATGATTCCAACTCGGCTGGGCAGCGTTCGGGTAACTTTGCAATATCTTCATGTCCCAAATACCGCAGTGTCCCTAGACTTAGGTCTTTGACCAGTGTGTGCTGCCAGTGATGACTTACGGAACTGAGACATGGTCGCTTAATATGGGCCTCATAAGAAGGCTCAAGGTCACGCAAAGGGTAATGGAGCGAGCTATGCTCGGAATATTTCTACGCGATCGAATCAGAATCAGAATCGGCAGTGGGCAGGGCACATAGCTCGTAGAACAGATGGCCGTTGGGGTAGTGAAGTTCTCGAGTGGCGACCGCGCACAGGAAAATGTAGCGTAGGCAGGCCTCCCACGCGATGGACCGATGATCTGGTGAAGATCGCGGGAAACCAATGGATGCGGGCAGTGCAGTACCGGTCGTCGTGGAAATCCTTGGGAAAGCCTTTGTCGAGCAGTGGACCTTTTTCGGCTGATATGATAATGATGATTTATTTTCTCACGTGTTGTTCGTGTTTGAATTAGTAAATTGTTAAATGAGTTATAATGAAGAAAAAAAAAGAGGAAAATTTATTCTTAATAACGAGACGCTTTATAACCTTACTAGCTGTTTCCCGCGGCTTCACCCGCGTGGACAACGTTTCCATGACTTTTCGAGGGTGCGCAGTGTGCGAGTCACTAGCAGCTCGCGAGCGTAGAATAGAGTAGCCTATGTGTTAATCCAGGTCCTAATCTGTCTACCTTCCAAATTTTAGCCAGATCCATTCAGTAGTTTTTGCGTGAAAGAGTAACAAACATACATTCTTACAAACTTTCGCGTTTATAATATTAGGAGGAAATATTTTCCTTTTTAATTTGCATCACCCATCAAAGTATATATATTTAATCATATGCGAAATATTTCAAAAAAACTCACCATGCCACGCTCCATACAAAAATGTCCCAACCCCTTTAGTCAAATAATGTTGGTTTCTACAAAAATACTCAAACTGTTTAATTGAAGAGTCGATCAAAGACTACCCTTCAGAACCAAAATCCCTGAAATAACAATCTTGTCTGAGGGTTGAAACCTTTGGCTTCATTTTATGATTCGCCCACGTTTAATGTTAAATGCGTACTTACTAACAGAACACTTAATATTTAATTTTGATTCGAATTTTGTGTCTAGACTAACAGCGAACGAATAAAATGGGAATCAGAAATATTTGTATACAGTACCTACGCATGAAATTGTGATACACATATTATAATATGTTTCATTATATTAGGAACTAGCTGTTGCCCGTGGCTTCGCCCGCGCAGTATCCGTTTTTAGCCACTTTCTTTTTTTTCTTCATAAAAACTTCTCCTGACAATAAATTTTTCTTTCTATGCCTCTTCCCATTATTTGGTGTCGGCTCTCCTCGTTTTCATGCGCCAGATCTGTCGATCCTGGGCTGTCTTTTCGTTCAGCTGGGCTTGTTCCAAATCCCTTGATACGGTGGACCACCACGTAGCAAGCGCGCGACCTCTGCCTCTCTTGTTGCCCGGTAGTGTGAGGGCTTTCTTCACGACATGGAGTTAAACTCATCAGTTAGTGAACACCGGTCAAGTGCGAGTCGGACTTGAAAACGAAGGGTTCCGTACCATCGTTCAAGATTCATCACCATGTACAAAGGCCAGTGTATCAAGCTAGACACTCATAGTGCAATTCTACTCCATACGCATACGGCATAATAACGGTACAAAGTGCAAATCACAATACAAATCTGTTGACTGGATCAAGAAAGAGCAGTCGTTCGAATTAGTATCAAATTCAATAGATTATATTTGCTTAGATCAAAATAACAGTGATTCAGATCTATAAGGAATGAAGTCCATGCTTTCGATCAATTAGGTAAGGCAGTTTGTGCGCCACAAAATTAAGCGCGTTTTATTATCCCTGCAGCGCCATCTATTAACAGTCTGTTGCTATGATTGAAATATCTTTGGTATGTGTAGGTTTTAAGGCGATAAAAGTACGTAATCGTATCGATTTTATTATATGTATAAATAGATCTAATTTCCCAAGGGAGCTCTTTAGTTTTCCGGAATAAAGAATACCAAACTATGTAATGATGGTCAAAACACCACATCTTAATGTAAAGGTTTCATATTGTTACGTTGAGCCATTCTAAAGATACTTTTTTTTGCAATCTTGCAGGAACCCTTAATTTTTTTGGGATTCACAATGTCCCAGTTTTATTTCGCGATATAAGATATCAACGTGTAAAATTTAATTGCAATAGGTCACGCAACATTTGCGTGGTGAGCCATTCTAGAAATGCATACTTTTGATTTTCCTGCGAGAAATTTTGTCACCAGGCTGTATTTTACGAATGATAGCTAGACAGTTGAAATTTTCACAGATGATGTATTTCTGTTACAACTATAACAACAACAAAAAAATTAGAAAAAGTGAAAGTCTCCCTACAAAAAATTTTTCTTTTTTTAAACGTGAAGAAACTAGCGCCTTCTAGTATGATGGTACGGAACCCTTTTTGCGCTTTACCGGTTTTTTTTTATTCACAATTTAAACAACTGAATTCAGTTTTATGAAAATTGCGCTGTATTTTAGCTTGGCTAGGCACACATACGCATGCGCAAGGATTTTTTTTTAAATTCCTTTAAAAGATTACAATAAGGCTTGGGACAATATTAAAACCATCTTGGAAAAGTTGACCTTTTCCTTGCGCGTCATGCGTCATCAATCTACCTCCTTCTGACACAGACCATCGTGATATTTATTTTTCTTATTTCACAAAGATATAGACCAAACAGATTCTAACCAACTAGCGTAATGTAACTTCTCGGAGAAACAACCTATCTCATTTAAAATTCTCCTTTCAAAAGTCTCAAGAAATGTCTTGCTTGTTTCTCAGAACAAGAAATTTAAAAAAGGTGGAGAAGTAAAATCGATTTTACGCACAGTAAACGGACCTCTTTTTGAACATCTGTATTGAAAAATAAATTACACTCCAAATTAAAAACTTCCATCTCTTGTTTCCCCATTATTTTGAGCGACACCAACCTATTTTCTAATGAAATAAGTAGCATTGCAATATCTGAATGAATTAAACAGCAATTTTTTTCTATAAGAAATTAATTTAAAATATCTACTTTATTAACAGAATGCAAATTGCGAGACTCGACATGGCCTCAAGTAAATTGAATATAAAATGTTTGGAGTTGGCCTTTAACTCTTGGTTTAGGACTATTTTTTGATTTATCATTATACCAGGTGGCGCAAAAGTCATCACCCTATTTGGTTCCACTAAAACTTCTACTGTACTAATAAACATAAGTATAAGTACTCAACAGGTGAAACTCGTTTAAGACATTACAAAAGTAGCGTCACTTAAATGTCTGTAATTCAATATTGTATTGTTCGATTTTCAAAAAAAAGATTACACATATAATTTGATGGCCAGTACTTTCTAAAAATTAAAAGAGTTTTTAATATATGCGACTTATGTAACGCGAATTACACGCGGGCTCCGCTCCTACTGTGTAAAGAGATCCTCCGCGCCGGTCTCGTTTGAACTGCGTCACGGGTGGTCCTCAGGGAAGCTGGCCTCTGGTTGTTGTAAAAATGGTTCCATATACCTTATTCATCATCATCATATCAGCCGAAGGAAGTCCACTGCTGGACATAGGCCTCCCCCAAGGATCTCCACGACGACCGGTTCTGCGCTGCCCGCATCCAGCGGCTTCCCGCGACCTTCACCAGGTCATCGGTCCACCGAGTGGGAGGCCTGCCTACACCACGCTTTCCAGTGCGTGGTCGCCACTCGAGAACTTTACTGCCCCAACGGCCATCTGTTCTACGAGCAATGTGCCCCGCCCACTGCCACTTAAGTTTAGCAATTCTGAGAGCTATGTCGGTTACTTTGGTTCTCTTACGGATCTCCTCGTTTCTGATTCGATCACGCAGAGAAACTCCGAGCATAGCACGCTCCATTGCCCTTTGGGTGACCTTGAGCCTTCTTATGAGGCCCATAGTAAGCGACCATGTCTCAGTTCCGTACGTCATCACTGGCAACACACATTGGTCGAAGACCTTGGTCTTAAGACACTGCGGTATCTGGGACGTAAAGATATTGCGAAGCTTCCCGAACGCTGCCCAGCCGAGTTGGATTCGACGATTGATCTCTTTCTCGAAGTTGGACCTACCTAACTGGACTGTTTGTCCCAGGTATACATATTCGGTAACAACTTCGAGTGTAGAGCCTCCAACCTTAGAGGAGTAGGTATGACACGGACGTTTGACATAATTTATAATTGATTATATGTCCACTATTTAATTTTTCCGAAAATAGCGGTTTAGCTTGTATGGGAGGGGGGAGGGACACTTGACTCGAACTAAAATTAGCACTTTAAAGTTTAATTTTCACAAACAGATGGACTTTAAAATGGTTGTAGCAAAAAAATGTTTACAAATGACTAAATTTGCTGAACCTCACTATGTTTTGTAAGATCTATTGTATTTACCACATTAACATCAATAAAATATATTAATTTATCTTTATCTTTAAACCCTTAAATGTTTTGAAAGACCTATTTAGCAATATCCCACACTATAGTGTACGTTAGCAAAAAAAATCACCCCTCTTTACATAAAGGGGAGGTACCATAAAAAAAAAATATTGTACAACCTTATCGGCGTGATTAATATGTATAACCATGCCAAACTACAGCTTTCTAGTATTAATAGTCTCTAATCTAAGCCGCGACGGACAGACGGAACAAACAGACATGGCGAAACTATAAGGGTTCCTTGTTGACTTCGGAACCCTAAAATCTATGATTTTTCTCTAAAAGCATATTAGGACCACTAAGATTCGTCCCATTGGGACCAGAAGATGATGTCTCAAATTAAATGTAGGTACCTCTAGAGTTGATGCATATTGAGTCTTATTTATGAAATTTTCCATAATTTATCGCGACACTTGTAACAATATTTTCATCTGAGAGGATTCTCAATTCGACTGTATGTTTTTTTGTGTGTTTGTTACGCGATATCTTCGCAGATTGTGAACCTATTTTCATTTTTCTTCTTTAACCGTCCAGGCCGACCTTGAATATTGACGTTCCCTTCCTTCAGGCGGACCCGCCATTTTCCAAAATGGCGGAAAATGACAAGAAATTGTCAAATTATGAAAAGTTTATCTATGATTTTATATTAAACTGCGTATGGCACTAAGAGCGGAATTTAATAACGACGTAAGTCCATAAATCAACCCAAGGCAGTTTCAACACAGTTTTAACTATATTTGTGTACTTTAGAGCATAAGGTCGCGTGTTGTTACCGGGGCCGATGGGTCCCATTAATACTCAACGGAAAGAACAACTTACCGGGACAGATGGGTCCCATTAATACTCAATCGGTTAATTCGATAGGGTATGCTTTCGCATTGGTCCGATACAGATTTTATCAAAATCGGTGAAAGCATTACTTTTTTAGAAAATTAACAATGATCAAAAACAATAGTGCAAAACTGTACTAAGTTGTAGCGATCGTAGGCGGTTTTTTTAACGTGGTTAGCGTTTCTAATTATATAGAGTCTTTTGATTGTTCAAATACACCAGATATTTTAAATAACCGCAAAAGAATAAATTCTGGACAGTAAATCAAGCGGTCTTCCAGGCCAAGGCAAACCGTCAAAACGAAAGATAATACGGCCTGCAAAAGTCTTTCTCCCTAAGTCTAAAGTAACGTGCATGGCGTACAGCGGCCCATGTGTATTGTGGTGTATTTAACATTTGTTTACTACAAAATTTTCAATATCAGGATGACAAGAGGCGCACTTTGGTAAAAAAAACCGGTAAAGTGCGAGTCAGAACCGCCACAAAGGGTTCCGTACCATCATACTAGATGGCGCTAGTTTCTTTACGTTTAAAAAAAATCACGTTTTTACGGAGACTTTCACTTTTTGTAATTGTTAGTGTTTTTTTGATAAAGCGGCAACAGAAATACATCATCTGTGAAAATTTCAACTGTCTATACAGCCAGGTGACAGACGGACAGACAGACAGACGGACGGATAGCGGATTCTTAGTAATAGGGTCTCGTTTTTACCCTTTGGGTACGGAACCCTAAAAAAACATAAGCTAATTCAATATTAGGGTAATTACTTTTGCACCAACCATTAGAAGGCAAAAACTAATATTTTTTTCGAAGAGAATACAATTAAAAAAAAAAGTTTTGAACTCTTCGTAGAAATCGATGAGCTGTTTGATTAATTTTGTATGGAGAGGCTGAAACTTTTCTCTCGAATTTTTCTCAGTTTCTTGTCTACCATAATTGACCACGCTAAACACGTTAAAAAACTACTTCAATCGCAACCGAGCACATTTTTGCAACATTTCTTTTTTGTTTTAGTTAGTTAACAAAAAAAATACTTAACGGATTTGGGGTCACCCTGGAGACCGTACCTATCTTTTAAATAAAATGAAAATTGATATAATTAGTTCACAATTACCGAAGAAATCGTGTAATATACATACAAAAAACCCACAATCCTCCTTTTTACTTTCGAGCTACGAAAGAGTGAAGAAGGTATTGTGATGGCAAAAACATCAGAGACGAGATTTTGATGGGGATTTTTTTTTTTTTTTTCCCCTGTTAAGGGAGAGCGGAGGTGAATGCGTTTACGCATACCAGGGGAAGCTTCGGCCGCAGGCCGAAGCTGCCGCTGGTTATGTGGGACTCATAGCTCTGCGCCTATATGCATATACGTCCCCGTTACACTCGGAAGGTGTATGAATACGTATGCACAGGCCCAAAGACCACACTACCCACTAAACACCCCCTCGCGAAATTTGGCAGCGTAGCCACCTTAAAATTACATCGGTGCGACGCCCCCCCTGGGGAGGGGGGGGGGGGGTGCAATTGATTGGGATCGATTGTCTTACAGTAATAGAGTCTAGAGTCTGTGTGTGTACGTCCGTCCGGTGCTCTATAGTTCCCAAATTACACAATGCAAATGTTTATTGTTGATTTTGGTTTGCCTGACTACTACAGACGGTTAAGGCTTCTCGAGAAAGTATGCGCAGCTTGGATGTACAATTATTTTTAAAGTGATTTAAAATCACCAGTAATATGAGATGATTAGTAGTGTATGTTATTTCGTATGGCCCGGAGCGGCGTTTTATCTCTCTTTCTATCTTCACTAATTTATATTATGTCCCTCTCAACTTCCGTCCGCATCGCCCTCACACACTTCCGTAACGCTCTCGTCACGCTTCCACCAGCTTACTCCCCGAGTAAAGAAGTTTTACTCCAATAAAAAAATAATTACATGCTTAAATAGCTCATTTTTTAACTAATTATCGTTTTTATTACTTACATGTTACAATAAAAATACTAAATAACTTCTAAAATGTAGTTTCATTATTACTTTATAATCAATAAATGCAATAAAATATATTAAAACATAATATCTTGATCGTATCGAGGTCAACATGTCGGAACGCCCTTTTGTTTGTCACTGTTCACGCGGTCATTTTGTATTGTAAAATTACAATAGATGGCGTAACCAAACACATTCCGAATCCATAGCCGTTACGTAAAACACGCTTTTATATTAGCTTCACTTGTAATATGTAAAAAAATCTTGGAATCTTAATTTGACCCACTTGCCGGTCTTCGATTAAGATGAAATTTTGCACACGCTCTGAGTTCTGATGACAATACATGACTAGCTAAGAAACGTCATTACAAATCCAATATGGTGGCCTCCCCATGATGGCGGACTGGCTGTTTGAAATCCACCCCCATGATATGGGTATCAAATGAAAGGGTTTGCTGTCAGGAATACGAAAAAATAGTCACGTGACATAAATCCAACATGGCAGACATCCAAGATAACTTCCTAACGTGTTTACTAAAAGCGTGTTTTTTAGTTTTTTAAACTAATTGATGATTATTACTACAGAATTTTTCCAACTTAGTGTATCCAAAAAGATTCGATGCCAAGTTAAGGCCTATTACCTTAAACAAAACAAATATTTATCTGCATCATATTGGTGCTAATATATTATAACCGAAACTACAGACAATAAACTTAAGAAGCCTGAATATGTATAAAGGGTTAACCTTGACGTTAAACATACATCGCACATCATTATTTTGGGATTTAACAAATACTGCCTACTTGTTTTGTGAGCCTCAAAGAGAAAACAAATTAAAATTTGGTTGGAGGAATAAGCACTTATTAAAACTATAGGCATGTCTACCAAGAAAATACTATAGATCATTAAAAAACACTTGTTTTTACTTGATATGCATTCTCGAATTATCTCATCTGGTTTCAGACAAAAATGTATACCATGTGTATTCGTTTTCATACCGTCTGCAGTTCTTTGTGATAAATGAAGATAGGGTAAAAAAACGAACAAACTTGTTTAACCATTAATAATGACGTATAAAATGTGGATTATTATTCAATTTCCAAATTCAATTTATTGGAAATCCTGTACTTAACCATCGATAATCCCGTCAGAGGCACGGATCATTTATTTTCAGAAGATGAGTGGATTACTTTTCCTGGAAAATATCTACATAAGATAATTTGAAAAATTCTGACATATTGGACATAAATTAAGTAGGTATACAACTTTCTGTGAGTCCTGGGAAGAGGGTCGTAGCTGTAAACTAGTCCAAAAGCAAACGAATGGAAATTTTCTTTTACTCGTTTTATTTCTCCGTTTTTTTTTGAATTTGTGACTATTTAAAAATTAATATGCTTGCGCACCCATAATACTAGCAAGAAACTGAGGGTTCCACGCGCGATCAGCGTCAGATCTAAAGTCATAATTATGAATGAACTCTGTGAACGCATACCAAACTCGAGCCGTTATTAATTAATAAACAGCAAGTAATTTCGCTGAAACCGAGAACAGTACAGCTAAAAGTGATAACATTCCAAGACTCAGAATTGAGCAAAGTGGTTTTCGATAAAGTACTATGAAGGCTAAAGTACTATGGGTCTCATAAGAAGGCTCAAGGTCACCCAAAGGGCAATGGAGCGTGCTATGCTCGGAGTTTCTCTGCGTGATCGAATCAGAAACGAGGAGATTCGTAGGAGAACCAAAGTAACCGGCATAGCTCTCAGAATTGCTAAACTTAAGTGGCAGTGGGCGGGGCACATTGCTCGTAGCACGCACCGGAAAACCTAGTCTAGGCAGGCCTCCCACTCGGTGGACCGATGACCTGGTGAAGGTCGCGGGAAGCCGCTGGATGAGGGCAGCGCAGAACCGGTCGGCGTGGAAATCTTTGGGGGAGGCCTACGTCCAGCAGTGGACGTCTTTCGGCTGATATGATGACTATGAAGGCAGTAGTTCAGAGAAACATTTCTCACTGGCATACTTCTGGCAGCTTCCCACTCGTTGGTCCGACGACCTTGTGAAAGTCGTAGGAAGCCACTAGATATTAGCAGCGTATCAAGATCGCGATTTCGCGATGACCATCAAATGTTTTTTTGTCGTATAGGTATAGGATCTCAAATGATTTGTTAATTTGGCACATTCAGTTTTCCACGCAGACGAAGTTGCGGGCAACAGCTAGTTTCCTTATAAGTAAATAATAAATCATTAAAGCGGAAAGTCAGAAGTTGGCAAATATACAGTGCACGTTAGGTAAAATGTTCAGTAATAGTTTTTAAAACTTTTATTCGAAGTTATAATTTCTTAACAGATCTCGTGCATTACAATATGACCTTCGTGTTTACCTACTAAAAATGAACTCAGACTTTTTTTTTCAAATGTCTTTTAACATTTATTTTTATTTGTTTGTTAAAGATATCTCAAATGATTTGTTAATATGGCACATTCAGTTGTCCACGCAGACGAGTTGCGGGCAACATTTAGTTTCCTTATAAATAAATAATAAATCATTATAGCGAAAAGTCAGAATTTTGCAAATATACAGTGCACGTTAGGTAAATTGTTCAGTAATAGTTTTTAAAACTTTTATTCGAAGTTATAATTTCTTAACAGATCTCGTGCATTACAATATGACCTTCGTGTTTACCTACTAAAAATGAACTCAGACTTTTTTTTTCAAATGTCTTTTAACATTTATTTTTATTTGTTTGTTAAAGATATCTCAAATGATTTGTTAATATGGCACATTCAGTTGTCCACGCAGACGAGTTGCGGGCAACATTTAGTTTCCTTATAAATAAATAATAAATCATTATAGCGAAAAGTCAGAATTTTGCAAATATACAGTGCACGTTAGGTAAATTGTTCAGTAATAGTTTTTAAAACTTTTATTCGAAGTTATAATTTCTTAACAGATCTCGTGCATTACAATATGACCTTCGTGTTTACCTACTAAAAATGAACTCAGACTTTTTTTTTCAAATGTCTTTTAACATTTATTTTTATTTGTTTGTTAAAGATATCTCAAATGATTTGTTAATATGGCACATTCAGTTGTCCACGCAGACGAGTTACGGGCAACATTTAGTTTCCTTATAAATAAATAATAAATCATTATAGCGAAAAGTCAGAATTTGGCAAATATACAGTGCACGTTAGGTAAAATGTTCAGTAATAGTTTTTAAAACTTTTATTCGAAGTTATAATTTCTTAACAGATCTCGGCATTACATGACCTTCGTGTTTACCTACTAGAATTAACTCTTTTTTTTCAAATGTCTTTTAACATTTATTTTTATTTGTTTGTTTGTGAGCTCTTTATAGTACAACAAAGTATAGATACAAAATAGCAGTATAATGCACAAAAGCGGACTTATCTCTTATTTTTATTGAAAAACTAATAATAAATAGTAATTTTCCATATAAATAAATCGAGTCCGCATGCATACTTACGAACTGTAGCGCTATACACAATGTTCACACTATCCTTATTTATCAACCAATCGCATTTTTATTGCATTTAAAACATTTTTTTAAGCAAAACATCTGAATTTTTAAAGTGTATGAATTAATATTTATAATGTGGGCCTTTTCATGACTAAAGTCGAAAGAAAAAGATTACATTTTCAGTTCTTCAATTTTTCATAAAGCTTGAAAATGAAATTGACATACTGAGATGGAATCGAGACCATTTCACTGCCGAACCCCTAAAATTAGTTTAATCATTTTCACTTCAACTGGCGCCAGAATTGACTAACCAAATATTTTTTGATTGCACGATAAACTGTTGCATGGCTGGAAGCCTTGCGATGTTGCAAGATTTATTTCTTTGATGAAGGAAAGAGATTCCAGGAGATCTGGCAACGTTACATAAGTTGATAGAGATATGAATGATTCGGGAAGTATCTAGAGAGATATGCGTGTGCGTGCGGACGCGTGTTCGGGGCGGGTTTTGAGTCAGAGAGGAGCGCGGGAGATCAATAGGTATCAATAGGTACTACATAGAGTATTATTATTGATGTGTAACATCTTTGCTCTCGCTTTCCTGCAATTTGTGGGAGTGATTTCGTGAAATGGGACGGAAATGTGTAACATGGGACGGAAATGTGTAACAGGAAGTCACGAAAGCGCGGAATTCTACTTTACGAGTCCGACTCGCACTTGGTCGGTTTTTTTCATTACTGTCAGATCCGCCACCCAGGTACAATATCGTCATCAAATCTAACTAACCTAAAGTATTTTGTCACATATGCGAGTACTGTAGGTCTCGCTCGAATTTTTTTTTCTTTATTGATTGTTTCTATGATAGATTTTTTTTTATTCATAATTGGTAAGCCCTTGGCATCATCTTGTTTCTTGCTTGTTGGTACTGTACCTAATACAAATTGAATTTTTTTCAGAGATCCTACGGCCATCAACTTAAATGTGTTGCTGGAAAGTCTACTGGCAGACTCAATTACCAAATGACAATGCTAACCAGGACATTAATAAGGATAATAAAGTCACAACATCTCATTCTAGAGAGGTTTACAAATTGTTACAAAAAAAGATATTTGTTTGTTTGCTGTGTGGAGTAGCACAGACTTTCCATTGAAAACTCCGTTCATCAAGAGGGACGACAATTTCAGGGAAACAAAAATAAAAAATCGACTTTGACAAAACTCTAGTAGTTCCCCGCTGCAATACCAAATTCTTCTACAACTCGTTCACTGTTGAAGCTGCGAACCTCTGGAATAAATTACCCGCCAACATTCGCGACTGCCCCTCTGTTAACTCTTTCAAAATCAAACTTAAAGAGCATCTTCTTTCCCTACAAAACGTGTAAGTTTATTTGTATATATTTAATTTTAGTACAAATAGTAAGTATTCTATTTTTAGGTATGTATTATGTATATTATTAAATTATTTACTATCGGTATGTATTATTTATGTGAGTAGATCAGGTTAGTTTACATTATATTATATTAGTATTTTATTTAATTTTAGGTACACATAGGTTTGCCCCCCGTCCTTTAAATTCTCATAACACCCGGTAAGGTTGGCTGGAAGAGATCTCTTATAGAGATAAGTCCACCTTTGTATATGTCCTTTCTAATTGTTTTTCATGTAAATATCTGTGTGCAATAAAGAATATATATATAAGTGAATACTCCCAGAAATTGTCCACCCTCGAAAACGTCGTTCAATGTAACTTGTAGCTTGTTTATGTTATTTAAAAAATAAATGTGTCAGTCCATCGATATTAAATATCTCGATATTTTTCTTTAGGTTGAATAGTTACAAATATGGTAAAATTTTTGATAAAATTAACATGCAAACTGATTTAATCTTACCAGACTTTTTATTTCTAAGGATCAAAACTGTATAATCGCCGAAATGGCCTTCGACGACCCAGGACTCACGCACACAAGCGACCGAGCGCCCTCGCGTTTGTGCGTGTGTGCGCTAAATACCTAGTTTCCCCGGTCTCGATTCAGTGACCGGCCTCTTAAGAAGATTGTGAAGCTGCGACTTTTCATACAAACGGCGATAATAATTTTCACCTCTTAAATGTTAATCGATTTAGACCAATTTTTTAATGATTTTCATTCAGAATATAAGCTAGGTTTATACGTTTTTGTTTTTTCTATAAAATTAATAAGTTTAATTTTATTGTCGTTCACGTATTTTCATACAAAACTCATTTCAGCCATTTTTTTATTTTAAAAACAATAATGTAAAAAACGAAACGTAAGCCTAGCTTTTGTTCTGACTGACAACCTATTAAAAATTGGTCCAAATCGGTTAACATTTAAGAGGTGAAAAACGTTATCGCCGTTTGTATGAAAAGTCGAATTTTTGACGTGGTTCACAATCCTCTTAAGAAACCATTTTTAATACATTTAAGCCATTACTAATACCCACATTTTAACTCTTAAATAAATACAAATACTAACCAGGACATAAGTACTTTCAAAGTGATCGTTACGTCACACTTTCGCTGAAAAGGGTATTATGCCATAACGAGCGAAAAATCATTGTCAATGCCAAAAATCACAATTTTTGTGTCTTGCATGCATGTTAAAAGTTTTATATTTTTTTTTTACTAAGTAAAAGTACATATTGAAGGCGGTTCGATTAGCACACTAGCGCCGCCAATAGAAATAGACTTTAATCGAAACCATTGAGTGTTTTACGCTTAAAGGGGGGCAACAATTATTGTTAATTGTTATTTTTTTACTATAAATATTAGCAACAAGTTACTTTTTACAAAACTGCTCATAGTGGCCAAGTATTTACAGTTAAAATAACAATTATACAATAGTTGTTGCCACTCTACATGACCAAAATCAGGCCTCCGTCACTCCATGTACTTGCGCGCTATAATAACCTACCGCCCGGCCGAGCGTTCTCGGGCCGTTTGCGGACCCAATTCAGTGCGGTTTTCACAAACGAAGCGCACGCACGTATTTCAATTTAAATCGTTTCGTTCGTTCGTACGCGTACCTACGATGTCATCTGGTGCCTTATGTGCTGTAGCATTCAACAATGTGCAAAGCAAATATATGCAAAGCATTCAACAAAACATCGTCTTTTTATGGAAAGTTAAAAGTACCAACAGATGCGTTTTATAATTATGTAAGAGAACTTGAGACTACGTTTATTAATAATTTTGAAAAAAATATAAAACAAAGGCCGGGTAGTACTCTATATGAAATTTTAAATGACATACATTTTGACTCTCCCTGCCCTTGTTTCCCAAAACAATATGTAATAAAACTTTGTAGAAGATTCAGGATTTTTGCTACACTAAAATTTAATAACCGAGAATTTAGAAAGGGTAAGAAATTAATAAAAAAATATATAAAAATAAAACACATGTAACTCTTAAAGATTTTTTTCATTTTACTTACACACTGACCTCTAAAATTAGGTGTTATCTAGATGTATTGCACAGTCAGCACCAATTTATAAAAAAATATATATTTTACTAGCTGTTGCCCGCGGCTTTGCCCGCGTAGAGGTATGAAAATAATAACAAACTCGACAAAAAAAGAATTAGCCAAATCGGTCCAGCCGTTCTCGAGTTATGCGCTTACCAACACATTTTGCGATTCATTTTTATATTAAAGATAGATAGATAAATGATACAATTTTAAACTACCACCTATAAGTCAAAACATATTCACAGTTCTCAATAACATAGACACAAAAAGTTATGTTAATTTAATTTTATCGAAGAGGCAGCCCTGCGATCGCGCGGTGTGAAGCAAGTACTGCGGTTGCTGACGCGATGGAGTAGGCTATTATAGCAGTAGGTATTGGAAATTTACTACTGAGTGAAGTATCTGTTACGTAGTAACTAATTAGTAATCTGTGCCAAAATACTCAAAGATTTCTATTAAAGTCCACAAGAAAGAGTAAATTATTTATTTCTATTGGCGGCGCTAGTGTGATAATCGAACCGCCTACGCCTGAAGACTGGAATCTGTCAGGCTCTGTTGCAGGATATCAAGATAATAAGAATTGTGTAGTCGATCAACCAAAATATTATTAAATATTAACCACTGCTAACTAAATTTCCCTTTTATTTTAGTTTCAGAAACCCTCACTGACTTTGTTATCCATTTGATACTTCTTCAGTTTTTAAATAATCAAAATCACAAAACCACAACGTCACACTTGCTATTTTAAATATTTTTATAACAAGATTCCATTTCGAAATAGGTAATAGGTAATTTAAGTAACTAATACACTAATGGGCTGTCAAACTCATGTCATTAAATAGACGTTTGACAGTATTTACGAAGTGCTCATCCGTTCTTGTAAGGACATATAAAAGATATAGCTATTATAAATCTTAACAGAAATACCTGTGACCTTCAAGCATTTCGGCCATCATCCCACCTAGTTTATATCGATTCTTCGTCGATAGCTGGCGGTGCAACAAGTATTCACGCTTAACTAGCGTGCAGCCCAAAAACCCGTATGGCTCGGACATTAGAGAGAATTTACATCGACACAGAAGCCAAATCACCTAAATTGCAGCTCTGCGTAATATCTAGGTTTTCCCGGGGCTGACAGAGTGAGAGAGAAAGCTGAAATGGACGATGTATGGTATCTATACATAAACCAGATAGCTATGTATTCCTGGATTTGGAAATAAAGTAGGCAGGACCTACAGTGTAAGGGATATTTAGGGCACAGGATGTTTGTATCGATCCAGCCTTTGCATGAGAACAAGAGGTATTTGAAATTGTGCTTTAAGCTTTATTGCTAAACTTGTAGAAATCCTTTGTAAGCTAGGTATTTGATTTATATGATTTATTTGTGACATGGGATTCTACTAATAAATGGGATCGGACATTGGAGAAAATTAGCAATTCTGAAAAAAGTACAGACATTTCTATTAAAAAACTTTTTTTTTGTCATTTTTAAATTTGGGAGTAGCGAATTTTATATTTGTTTTAAGAATAATTTTCAGTCGTAAAAAAACTAAACTGAGTATGATTCTTTTGTTCAAAAAGAAAACTAATATATTTTTGAATGAATATTTCATCAGATACCACGATCTTGTGTCATAGACGAGACGCATTATAAGAGTACTCTACCAAAATAATAAAAACGGAACCGTTTATCTGCCTGTCCCAAATGTTACCGGAACTTCTAATACTTTCGAATTGAAATTGGGAAGAGTTGAAAATAATCCAATCTAATTTTATTGCAAATGAAGGAATTGAAAAAATATTTTTATATATGAAATTGAAATTGGCTTTTCTTGTATGTTTCAAAATACTTTTGCATTTTACTATTACTCTTTTAGACTTATGTTAAAAAAATACTTTCCCCTCCCCTCTCCCCTCCTATCTCTGAAGTTTGCTTAGCAAAAAAAAAATTAAAGTCAATAGAGGTTTTATGTCAATGTTACAGGAAAAATATAATGTCTCTCTCTCTCTCTCATCGTGACGGCGGTTGCCTGGTGTTGCACTTAGCATCACCCGCGGTCACGTGTAGGGCATATAAATTTACACCTACGGACGTGTGCATCGATGTCTCTAAGTAGTACCGTTTTTTTAGAAATCGAGAAAAATCTTTTACAAACAAACTTAGCTATGCGGTTCCAAAATTAATTTCCTTGGGGTAAGATGTTCAGTTTTATGAGTGGAAAGCCCTTCTGCAAAGGGGGTTGTAGACCAATCAACATCATGTATACTGGGTGATTAGATTGATTTGATTTTTTGTGGGTGTAACAAAATTGGTGTAGGACCAGTTAACTAATTCTGGTTTCTAATCATCATACTGAACAACTTTTGTTCTTTGACTTTGCTGAAATCCCAAAAAAAACTCTTTGTACAAATCGATCAGCTAAATGACCAATTTTGTGCATTTTTCTACGGAGGGTCTAATTTTTTTAAATATTTACTATGGTTTCCGAGGAAAGTTGTTCAGTATGATAAGTAGAACCCTCAGGTAACGGGTCCTACATCATTCTTTTAGACCCTGTATATATAGCGCCTGTTAGTAGGTGACACCAGGACCACACCCTGGACACTTCATACAACGGGCCAGAAAAGATATTTCATAAATAGAATGACGGAACAAACAAAATGGCGGCGAAATCCTATACGTTTGACAACCAAACTGTAACCAATCTGGCCAAGTGCGGACTTGCACAGCGCGGCTTCCGTACCACGGTACCACCACATCTCTCCACACGAGTACTACAATGATTTATAATACCAACTAGCTTTTTCCCGCGAATTCACCAGCGTGGACATCGTTTTTATGACTGACTTAGAGGGTGCGCGAGGACATGAGTTTTCTCCAGATCCCTATCCCAGATCGGGCTATTTCTGATAAGCAGTCTACGTCAGTTCCCACTCCCTCAACCAATTATATCCAAAAATTATTTCAATCTGTTGCTACGTTTACGAAGTAACTATTTAGTAATCTGTGGCTACGTTGCGATGCCGACGTGCGCTAGTGTGGAAATGATTTTTCCCCAGACCTCTCTGGAACTATGTCAAGATATGTTAATTAGTAAATTATGTCATTTCCCACCCCCTCAACCATCTCTGTGCAAAAATTAAAGAAATTAGCCAGAAAAGTTTTTTTACTCAGTTCCCTCAGGAACTGCAACGTACTATGCAAATTTCATGGGATAAAAAGTAGCCTATGACCTTCCTCGTGGCACAGGCTACCTGCATGCCAAATTTCATCAAGATTGGTCAAGGCGTTGAACCGTGAAACGGTAACAAACAAACAAACACATTTTCATATTTGTAATATTACTGTATTGTATGCTTGATATATTGTATGCTTGATATAGTAGGTTCTTGGTGGAACACTGAACTGAACATATTTAGGTTTTTTCTTGCACTATTCCACAATTAATGTAAATAAAACAAAATTTGTTTATACTGCAACCGGTTTCGTGATCATCCTCAGGCAGTAGACTACTTTATTTCAAAGTGAGGGTAGTGTGATAATTACTAAAAATAGGGATAACAGTTTCTGAAAAAATCTACCAAAACGGTAGTTTTTGTGTCATACTAGTACCTAAATAAATAAATAAGATAACAATTGTATCTGAATGTCAAATTAAAAATGTCAAATTTAAAATTACTAAAATTACAAATTTCAGCTTAGGTTTTTGAATTTAAATTAAAATAACCTAAAACAGGCGATGTCGAGAGATGTGTCTGATCGTTAAGCAATGGAAATTTGGTTGTGAGTCTCTGTTTGTTTACTTCCAGGGCTTCAAGGGCATTTAGTTTGCTTCCTTTCTTACAAACGTGTAGGATTCTTGTATCTCTTGTAGGGTCAAAAGTGTGAGCATGTTCATTGAGGTGTTCTGCAAAGATTGATGTTGTTGACTTCTTTTGCCAACTGTTGATATGTTCCTTTATCCTCAATTTGAACTTTCTGCCTGTCTGCCCGACGTAAACTCCTTGGCAGGTTCCGCATGTGAGTTTATAGATACCGCTGTGTTCATTTATTGGTATTGTGTCTTTATTATTGCAGATACGGTTTTTAAGTGACTTGGTCGAGTAAAAGGCAATTTTTTTGTCTTGTGTCTCACCAAGACATGGAATTAAAAATAGTATCGACCTGATTCACAAAATCAAGAACATAGAAATCCCAGTCCACTCAAAACTAGTATCTTTTGACGTCAAGAACCTTTTTCCTAGTATACCAGTAAAAGATTGCATGAAGATTATTAACAACCAGCTCTGTGAATCTACTCTCGAAGCCCAGCAAATAATAGTATGTCTTTAACAGGAAAACAGGCTAACATCATGCCAAATTTCATCAAGATTGGTTAAGGTGCTGAAGCGTGAAAAGGTAACAAACAAACACATTTTCACATTTTTAATATTAGCAAGGATTACTAGCTTTTGCCCGCGGCTTCGCCTGCATGGAGATCGTTTTTATGACTGTAATTGAGGGTGAATGGTGCGTGCGACTCGCGAGCGTGGACTTTAGTTTTCTCCAGATCCCTAACCCAGATCAGGATATTCTGATTAGCAGTCTATGTCATTTACCACTACCTCAACCACCACTGTGCAAAAAAACAACAATTAATTGTTCCGTAGCGATAAAAACCATAAAAAGAGTATTTTTTCAGTTTCCTCAAGAACTGCATCGGACTATGCTAATTTAACGCGATAAAAAGTAGCCTATATCCTTCTCCGTGACACAGGCTACCTGCTTGCCAAATTTCATCAGGTTTTGACAAGGTTTTGAATCGTAAAAAGTTAACAAACAAATAAACAAACACATTTTCACATTTATAATATTAATTAGGATAGTAAGGATTCATTTCAATTAAGACATCTACGAGAGCGACAGATTTTTTTTATTAAATTCGCGGTTCTAGTATGAGTA
Source organism: Coleophora flavipennella (assembly GCA_947284805.1). Classification (NCBI taxonomy): domain Eukaryota; kingdom Metazoa; phylum Arthropoda; class Insecta; order Lepidoptera; family Coleophoridae; genus Coleophora; species Coleophora flavipennella. The sequence goes on along the minus strand of OX369285.1, from coordinate 6,407,445 downwards.
CGACTTACACTTGGTTGGTTTTCAAAATTTTTTGTTTAACTTTAGGGTTTGTACTCTTATCAAACCAAGTTTGACGCTTATACGTGAACTAACGTCTTTACGATGGGGCAAAAACAAAAGAACACCATTTCTACACCTACTTAGCTACGAATGTACTTGCGCAGAGCAACGGAAGGTAACTTGCGGGGCAGCGGGCGGCGGAGAACAGCCTGGGAAACTGCGCGAATTGTCAGGCTGACTACAGGCTAATATGGGCTAGTACCTACGCCGGTGGCGCATCGTGCGACATCAAAGGCGTTGCGCTACTGTAAGCCATATCATAATACTGTGCCTGCGTAGTTTGTGCCACGCAAGTAGGTACCAATCAGTTATAGTTTTTGGTAGTGGTAGCCCTACCACCAGGTGGGCCGTCAGCCTTTCGCCATCTACAACGATAATAAAAACGTGGTATTGAAAAAAAATACTGTATAGATGTATAATTTGTTATATGTTATTTACAAGCTTTTATTTAACTTGCATCATCATTACAGCTCATATACGTCCCCACCGAGGGGCTCGAGCCTACCCTGAATCAGGGCGATTAGGCCTTAGTCGACCACGCGGGCCCAGAGGGGGTTGGTCAACTTCACACACAACCTTCGAGTTTCTTCGCAGGCGTGTGCAGGTTTCCTCACGATGTTTTCCTTCACCGTTAAAGCAATCGGTAAGTATGTACGTAAGTTTTTTTTTTTTTTGAAAAACTCATTGGTACATTGGCCATCCAGATTTGAACCCGGTACCTCTGGTTAGATGGACCGAGTCGTTACCGGTTGAGCCACCGACGCTTAATTTGCAATATTCGTATAAATGATTGTAAGTTGTCGACCCACGTCCCGGTTTCCGATTGAGCTGTTCCATACAGTTTTAGTTTGGATTACAATGCATGGTTAGCTAAGTGACATCATTCTAAATCCAATATGACGGACTCCTAAAGAGGACGGACCAGTTATTTACTATGCAACCTCAATGAAAGTGTATTTGCTTAGAAAAATACGAAGTAATAAAAATTCTTTTCAAATAAAAGTGTACTTGAAAGTTTTAAGGTTTTTCGAAATGAGCTTATTTTAATTGGTTATGGTTATCATCTAAGAGGACTCTGTATAATTAAAGTACTATTAGTGTAATTATATCATTTGTGGTGTGAATTGTCAAAGTTGTTTTTGCAATTATGAGCTGCAATTTTCGTAGTTAAGCGTTTCTTAAAGTTTACAAAGTAATAAAACAAAGTTATTATTTAACGAATGAATTTTAGTAATATTAGATTATAAACTATAGAAAATGGTTAAGCTTGTCACACACGGTGCAGATACTTTAATATTTTATCTGCACATAAAATATCGCTCACCATACAATTTCATGGGCAATTACATGCGACGGTATTTTCAAATTGTATGGTCAAGTCTTCAGATACAAACAGATAAAAACCGGTAATACTACGACAATTTTTATATTATATAGTTTTTGCCCGCGGCTTTGCCCACGTGGATATCGTTTTAAACCGACTTCAAAAAAGGAAGGGGTTCTATGCTCTATTGAATGTATTTTTTTAATATATGTTTACCCGATAACTCTGTCAATTGTGGACCGATTTGCAAAACTATTTTTTATTCGAAAAAGTTTTCCACGGTCTCAGACTGGGCCAGGAGTGCTCCCTGTGAGGCCGGAGGCCGAGCTCTGCGTAAGGCGAAGCCCGTAGCGTGTCTTGCGAGGCCGCCCTCTGCGAGGCCGGACACCGAGCTCCACGTAGGACGAATCCCGGAGTGCGCTCTTCAAGGCCGGAGGGCAAGAAAAAATTGTTTCATGAGTCAACTCCTGTCGCGCGTCGGAGCTGACACGCATGTCCATCTTCATTCTAAGAACCAGTTGTTTAGATGCTCTACTGAAGCCATCCAGCATTGTGCCTTAAGTCTTCCATGATGTCAGCCATGACCACGATATCGTCAGCGAATCAAAGGTGGATGATGTACTCGCCGTTAATATTGAGTCTACCCCAAATTATTTTAAAAGCTTAAAGATGCCAGGGTGGCTGTTAAAAGTTTCTGAGATATGAAGTCTCCCTCTTTCTCACCTCTCTGCAGCTGGATAGGTTTCGAATTTTCGTCCCGGAGTCGAGCCGACATGGTGGCGTTTTTATACAAATACTGCACCTCTTCGCTGTTACTGTAACCGCTGCCAGGAATCGTGATGGGATCGCCGGCGACTGTTTTCCGAATAAAAATCTATTCGATTAATTTTTAATTTAAAACCGGACTGCATATTATAAGCATCACCCTTCTTTTTTGGGCATTCCGGTAAATATGTATCCTATCCTATATCACCAAAGGGATCAAGACGAATCTAATGACACCTCATACTCCAAAATACAATACATATACTTACCTAAGACTAGCTGTCCCGGCGAACTTCGTTCCACCTTACACTACCAGCGCCATCTGCCGGGCTGATTTGTAAATCTAAACCATCCTCAAACCCCCTGGAATACACACAAAAAATTTCATCAAAATCGGTCCAGCCGTTTAGGAGGAGTTCAATGACTAACACACGGACAGAAGATTTATATATAGGGTGACCTTAAATTAGTTCTTGATAGCAAAGGATATGAATGTACTCGTGATTACAAACAACTTTCCCAAAGAAACTATATGTCGAATCAGAAAAAAATTTTAGGTCCTCGGTACATAACAAATTATCAAATCGGCAAAAATGTATGAAGGACCAAATTTTTTTTTCATATTTGACATATAGTTTCTTTGGGAAAGTTGTTTATAATCACGAGTATATTCATATCCTTTGCTATCAAGAACTAATTAAAAGTCACCCTATATATAAAGATAAATAATAAGTTGAAATGAAGCCAGAAAAAAAGCAAACAAAAATCACGAATCCAGTGGTGATTCGAATTGTAGGCTAGACTCGTTAACCGCTCGAATCAAGTGGTGATTCAAATTGTAGGCTAGACTCGTTAACCGCTCGAATCAAGTGGTGATTCAAATTGTAGGCTAGACTCGTTAACCGCTCGGCTAGGCATACTTCTGTGTACTTATTATACGCAGAATAGCGACGTGATAGAAATTAACAAAAACCGGCCAAAAGCGAGTCAGAACTGCTCACATAGGGTTCCGATGACCATCATACTAGATGGCGCTAGTTTCTTCACGTTTAAAAAAACACATTTTTTGTATGGAGACTTGATTGATTTTTCATATTTTCTAATTTTTGGTATTTTTTGTTATAGCGGCAACAGAAATACATCATCTGTGAAAATTTCAACTGCCTAGCTATCACGGTTCATGAAGTCTGGTGACACACGGACTGACAGACATACGGACGGACAGCGAAGTCTTAATTACTGAAAGGATTTACACTATAATGCAAAGAAACAAAATAATTAGTACACATTTTAAAAGAAGTGAAAACAATGATCTAAAGTTATAAACAGATGTCATATTACAATTAGATACATATAATAAATAAATATACATATAATAAATTAGATACATAAAATAAAAAGCGTCGGTGGCTCAACCGGTAACGACTCGGTCCTCCTAATCAGAGGTGCAGGGTTCAAAACCGGACGGCCAATGTACCAATGAGTTTTTCGAAACTTACGTACATATTACTCACCGATTGCTTTAACGGTGAAGGAAAACATCGTGAGGAAACCTGCACACACCTGCAAAGAAACTCGAAGGTTGTGTGTGAGTGAAGTTGACCAACCCGCACTGGGCCCGCGTGGTCGACTAACGCCCCATCGCCCTAACTCAGGGTAGGCTCGAGCCCCTCGGTGGGGACGTATATGAGCTGATATGATGACATATAATAAATATACTTACGTACATATTAAATAAAATATAATAAATATATAGGGTGACCTTAAATTAGTTCTTGATAGCAAAGGATATGAATGTACTCGTGATTACAAACAACTTTCCCAAAGAAACTATATGTCGAATCAGAAAAAAATTTTAGGTCCTCGGTACATAACAAATAATCAAATCGGCAAAAATGTATGAAGGACCAAATTTTTTTTTCATTTTTGACATATAGTTTCTTTGGGAAAGTTGTTTATAATCACGAGTATATTCATATTCTTTGCTATCAAGAACTAATTAAAAGTCACCCTATATACATACTATCGTAAGTTAAATAGTGTTACACCGTATTGACACCAATTTAAACTTTATTTTATGCAACTTTGGTAGACGTATTATGTAAAGCTACTAATTTTACGTTACATAGCAACTTACAAAGTTCCGTCACAAAATGTGTTATTGATGTCGAGTTGCCCTCGTGATCTAGTAGTAAGGCTGTCCCGGGCTGCAGCTGAGCTATAAATAGAAACACAGCACCTATGCCCTGTTGCACCCATCCCCCTCCATTTATACTATGTATCTATTGATTTTGTTAACGTTTAGCTATTAGTCGTAAGAACTTGGGAATACATGTTAAAACCTGATAGGTCGGAGAAAAAGTTTCTTCGCATTTTTAAGAATAAATTTTGTAATTAAATCTCTTTGCTTGTATTATTTGTACCTGGCTAAAATGGTGAATATATGAAATTTGAAATTTTGATCATCATAGCAGCCGAAAAACGTCCACTGCTGTACAAAATTTCCTCGACGACTGGTCCTGTGCTGCCCGCATCCATCGTCTTCACGCGATCTTCACCAGGTCGTCGGTCCACCGTGTGGGAGGCCTGCCTACGCTACGTTTTCCGGTGCGCGGTCGCCACTCGAGAACTTTACTACCCCAATGGCCATTTGATCTACGAGCTATGTGCCCTGTCCACTGCCACTTCAGTTTAGCAATTCTGAGAGCTACGTCGGTTACTTTGGTTCTCCTACGGATCTCCTCGTTTCTGATTCGATCACGCAGAGAAACTCCGAGCATAGCACGCTCCATTGCCCTTTGGGTGACCTTGAGCCTTCTTATGAGGCCCATAGTAAGCGACCATGTCTCAGTTCCGTATGTCATTACTAGCAACACACACTGGTCGAACATCTTGGTCTTATGCTACTGCGGTATCTGGGACGTAAAGATATTGCGAAGCTTCCCGAACGCTGCCCAGCCGAGTTGGATTCGACGATTGATATCTTTCTCGAAATTGACCTACCTAACTGGACTGTTTGTCCCAGGTATACATATTCGGTAACAACTTCGAGTGTAGAGCCTCCAACCTTCATGATAATATGATGAATATAAATAATATAGCATCTGTTGTAACGTCACAAAGTTCATAATGTAGATAAAGGTTAGGTTATTTAAGCTCCACTTTTCGTAGTTAAAGGTCAGAAGGGATCCTCAGATGACATTTAACTACTAAAGGCTAGGTTGGCTTATAGAAGCTGGCCACTATAATTTATGTATGCTAATTAGCTTGCTTTAGCATGCGATGATGGTAAATATAATCACATCAGCAAAACGTCCACTGTTGGACATAGGCCTCCCCCCAGATTGGGCAGTTTTACCGTAATCGCCACGCTTGGCGTCTGCCGCCTGGTTGGCAATCGCATTAGGCAGTGTGGTGGCAAAGTGCGCGGGAAGAACACTGTGCTTCCCATCCTCCGGATTTTAATCCCTTAGTCACAGTATTACAATATAGCGATACCACAGTATATATATTAGTACTGCGATACTGTGCCTTAGGCACACCTTGGACACTTCATACAACGGGCCAGAAATGACATTTTAAAAAAGGAATGATGGAACAAACAAAATGGCGGCGAAATCCTGTACGTTCGACAACCAAACTGCAACCAATCTGTATCAATCTGGGTGACAAGGGGGTGAGGTCGCAATCTAGAGAGCGGCAGGGAGTGTCCATACTGTATGTTAGTACTAATATATATACTTTGCCTTAGGCGTCTCTCACGACCTCGGTAAGAGATGGGATGGTACGCGCACCTTAGGTCACTTTATGGCCAATTTTTGTATGACCCAATATTAAACATTCGGAGCTGAACATTCAGATAAAGAACACAGGAATAATGTATTCATAAGGAAGCTTCTACTTGAAAGACAAATCAATACTTCAGTAGATGCAAATTTATTCATGGCATTAGATACGCAGCTGTAAGAGCCATCAAACTAGAAAATTGTTACACACTCATCATCAGATATAAACATTATCATAGGTGCCTAACTACCTACCCTTAAAATATCGAGTTAAATCTCCGAGGCTTAATGTTTAAGTCCATTAGCTTCACATCAGGAGGTCGCGAGTTCGATTCCAGGCGGAGGTTAACTTTGTAAGACTCGGTTTGGTTGGTAGAAGAGCATTTTCTAAGCCCGCCTGGCTAGCTGCCACCATCTTATCTAAGTCTTGCTGCCAAACATAAATAGTAACATCATTGATGTGTTCCGGCTTGAAGATAAGATAGCCATTTCCCCGTTGCGTCGGGGATTCTTGATAAGCCCGCTTCCATCTTCGGCATTGTCGTCACTTACCATCTTTCAATATATTCCTAATATGTACCATTTTTTTCTAAAATACTACATTTTGAAAAACCAGCTGCTCATATATTTATGACAATAAATATATGGACGCAACTTGCGTCAGCACGGTCGCCTCCAGCCACCTGAGTCGGACCATCCTCTTGCCGTCGGCGGCGGCAGAAGACGCTGCGCAGAAGAAGAGGCTGAAGCACGCGGCGTTACAGCCTTATTACAGTTTCATTCCTTTTGCGTGGAGACTATGGGCAGTTGGGGGACAGATGCGAAGCAGTTCATTGATGAATTCGGTAGAAGGCTTAATAATATAAGCGGCGACTCCCGCTCCGGTTCGTTCCTGGTGCAAAGGTTGGCCATTGCCATTCAGCGGGGTAATGCAGCTGGTGTAATGGGCACCTTTGCGCCGGGTTGGTAAGGGACGGCTATTTATTGACTGATTGTTATTTATTTATAGATTATTATGATCGATTTTTATTTGACCTTTGAAATGTATATTTTATAAAATATACTAGCTGTTTCCCGCGGCTTCATCCGCGTTCACAACGTTTCTATGACTTTCAAGCAATCGGTTCGCGAGCGTGGAATAATGCAGCCTATGTGTTAATCTAGGTCCTAATCTGTCTACCTACCAAATTTCAGCCAGATCCTTTCAGTAGTTTTTGCCTGAAAGAGTAACAAACATACAAACTTACAAACTTTCGCGTGGATATTATTTTTATGACTGTATTTAAGGGTGATTAGTAAATTATGTCGTTACCCACCTACTCAACCATCTCTGTGCAAAACAAGGAAAGTTATCGAACTCGAAAGTTAGTCTGTCTTGAACAATACATATCACTATGAAATACTGTCAGTGGATTACGTCACGACTCCTAGAAGCCCATAGGTATCTGTTCGTTATTTGTGTTCACTATTCTAGAAGCTATAGACTTACTAAGTTATTCTAGATTGGTCTTGATTTTATGTTGGAATTGTTCTTCATTTGATTGATATTATAATTCATTAAAAGTGATGTATTTTTAGCTACACTGAAACAAAGTTTAAGTCCTACCGCAAAACGTATATTCGTGTAGCTTATACCCATGTTAACCCTTTAGAGTCTGGCCTTGAAATCCCACTCTTAATTTTAATTTTACGTCTTCTTCTTGAGAGAGACATAGCCTGAATTGTACAGAGGGGGCTAGAAAAATAGTAGAAGGAGACGCATGGACATACTAATACAACTGAACTGTCTCTCACACAGTCGTATTACGAACTATGATTGGTTTTCCCCCCTAACAGCTCACACATAGACGTTTCAATATCCTCTGACTAGAAAGGGTTAAATACCCCATCTAGTGTAAGTGTAGAGCTTATGGCATAAGTGTAAAGCTTAAACTATTTTTTCAGTGTAATGTTTAAGAAGTAGTTTCTCTGAACTATGACAAAAACTGAACTGCTTTTATATGACATAATGTTAGGGTATGAAATGTCAAAATAAAATATTTAACTAGTAAAAAATTTTATTAATTTTGAACTGAAAATGGGCCAATCCTTGCGAGCAAAAAATATGAAATATTTCATCAGTTTTCAGATTAAGTTTGAGACATCAAAATTTTATAAATTACACAATTATGCTTACAAATTAACATAAAATTCCAATCACTCTACAATTAGTGATAACCCATCACTCACATGCAAAAAACCTTAAAATAATAATCACAATAGACTTAAAATTTTTTTGGTTAATCTACGATCATCGTAAATAATTAAGTAATTTGGCTGAGATCAGTACTGGCTAAATAAGAGCCTTATAGGTCATTCTTAGTTGAGAGGTAAAAACGTTTAAATAAAATTATAAGAACATATCAAAATTTTTGTCGTGCCGCGTTTTATCGGTAAAGCAATTACCTCTTAACTTAATATGACCCTTACAAGTTGTGAGGTCACAATACATGCCCGAAGCTTATAAATACTGCGTAATACTCCTAGATAGTACGAGGATAATACAACAGGGCACTAACAAAAGCACATAACATCACATATTTCTAACTTAGTTAAGTACAATTTGGTATACAAATTAATCTCGTTTAATTTACTAAACTATTACAATATGTTAGTCGAAAACTATTAAGATCATTATTGAAAAATCTAGCGATCTACTTAATCTATTTTGCGGAGACAGAGTGTTATTACTGCAATCAAAATGGTTAGTTAAGTACACTATATTGATGATTAATTGAATGAAAGTTATTTTGATGAAATATTGTGTTTCATTTTTCGTAACACGATTAATCAGTGTTATGGTGTAACTGGTGTAATTAACGTAACTTATATAACTATGGTGGGTGATGCGAGAGAAATAATTAATGACAAAAGATGACTGACTAAATTCTGTATAAGTGACGGCAACCAACAGCCAGAATCAGAATGTCAACGGACACCCTGACGCTGCAGATTACTCGCACACTAACGTTGCAAATACTGGAAGTTAATTATAATACTGAGTACTCCCGCACGGAAAAATATGTATGCGAAAAAAATATGTGAAAATATATTTCACATCTATTTTTTTTGAGCATAAATATATATGTGGCGTATATACTATATATATTTAAACATATATTTTGGCACATATATCTTAAACATATACTTGAAAATATATTTCACATATTTTTATTTTGCGCACATGTATATTATATATGTCACATCTATCTCACTTCTATTTCTCACATACATATTTTTCCGTGCGGGCTGTTAATATTCAAGGCAATATAATATTTTAAATACTAAATATTCAATCACGTAAAATAGGGTGAGGTCCACCTCATAACAATCAGATAAAACTCTTATTGTAAGTCACTCTTTTTGGCCATGTATTATTTTCATTTGTTGTTATTCGGTTTGCAACCGGCCATCGTTGCGACCAAAATTGCCCTGTCGGGCTCTTCTTGGAAAGGGGCAACAAAAGTTTGCCCATTATATTTTGGTTCAGTTTGTATTGAACTTCCATGGCATTTGAGTACCCTGAAAATAAAAGACGAATAAGTTAAAATCACATTAAAATTGTTTTCCTGAAAATACACTTTAGTTAATTATGAGTTTTTGTTGAGAAAAAGCAACAGATAACTGTATAATTTTCTTATTCAAACCTTTTTTATAAATAATTTTTAAACAAACATTATTAACCCGGCGTGTGTATACTGGGTCTTTGAGGGAACAGTCGAAAATCAGATTTCCCATTTTTGGGGCTTTTGTTTCAATTTTTATTAACAACGGTTATAAACTTTTGACTTTGACGACTGTTAAGCCAAAGCCATGTAGTAGACACTTCAAAAAGTAAATCAGAATTTTTTAAGATTTTTTGGAACCTTAGAAAACTCTGAAAATAAGACCGATCCTTAAAAGACCCAGTGTACACACCGTGTACTAAAAAATACAGTGTACACACGAAGGGTTAAACAATTTTTTATAACTATAGTCATTTTCGAATCAGTACGGCTCTATAATTTAAGTAATTAATTTAAAAACAATAATATAGGCCTAATTTAAAAAAATTTTATAATCTTAAATACTATCAGTAAACACTAACCATATCTTTTAACTTACAAAAATGGTTAAGGTTCTTCGCATGCGCACGCAACTTACGTGCAAGACCCTGTACTGAACCATATTATTGCAATCTGTATCGTCCTGATTTGTATATAGTCCAGTATAAGGTTAAATGTAGAAACTGCGCGCGCAACGATATGAACCTCAGAATTGGGAACTGACATGTGGGGGAAGGGTTTAGGAAAAAATGTCGGAAAGTAGCTTACACTTTTATATATGTACACATGTGGGATAGTATTAGTGGTCACGAATACTGATGCAAAGACTATAGATTTGTAAGCTATTAATAGTTGAAATTCTATCCACCAGATAAGACGTTGTGACTCAATTTGTAGATTCCCAATACAAAAAAGAAAAAACATAGAAATGTTACGATTTAGTACTTACATAAAATCCCGCAAATAATGGTTATTACAATAATTGTTTTTACGGACATCGTTCAGAAATTTCCTTCACAACTGTTAAAATTAATAATCGGCTGCTGTATATATATCAAAAATATTTGCCTATTGCCATTGTATGACGTGTTTTTACTCCATTGTTTTAAATTTGCCTACCATAATAAGAAATTCCCTGCATCCGTCATTAGTTTAATTTGATGAGTAATTCACAATAGCCTATGGTCACCAGTCAAAATTTATCGAACAAATAATATTCACACATTGAAGGGCTTAATTAGTATCTGAGCTTATGCCTAAATATAGTTAAGTTTTACACTTTCTATTTCAACTTCCGCTCATTTTTCATTAAGATTCGATCTATTGCCATGAAGACCTAATTAATGATGCAGTGTAGATACTTAAGTAAAATATGGATTTAAAAACAGTTATAGAACTCACCTGAGCTGTATTGTATCTCCACCAAGAAGCATCTGTAACTATAAACTATCTCTTAATAAAAAGTTCGTTTAGTAAGATGTAATGCTTTGTTGCTAGGCAATGGTTGCTAAGGGGCGAGGCTTTGCTAATTATGTTAAGTAATATAAGATTTCTTCGGGAACCACGTGATGATTCATTTCTAACTACATTCTCTCTGGTCAGAGAATAATGAGTAATTCTATTGATAACAGCGGAAGTTAGAAAAGATCACGAGTCACATTTTGCTGAAGAAATATACTTTTAGTTGGCAAATTTATAGGCATATGACCTAATTCTATTGTTGATTGGGATTTTGATAACCTCTGACTTATGAGTAATTGAAATGGTGAAATATTTTTGAATGTTTATCCTCATTGATCTTAACCACAACTGTAACACACGCGTATTTAATGAAAAGATGTGGTTATGCCATGAAAACCACATTTTCCTTTGAAAATACCCACCCGGGAAAAAATCAGCATGCATGACCATGCTTAATCAAGCATGAATCAGGCATGATCATGCATGAATCATGGATGATCGTGCCTAGTCAAGCATGAATCATGTAAGATCATGCAAGGTCATACTCGATCAAACATTTCAATTGTGGACGATCATGCACAATCATGCTTGACCGTGCATGGCTATGTATAGTAGAAACTCAAAGATCGTGCATGCGTATGCATGATGAAGGATAGGCTTGTATGACCGTACATGATTCTTGCTTGACCATGCATAATTTATACTTGACCAAGTCTGATCATGCACGACAACTCTAACGTGGCTAGAATCATCATGCATGACTAGGCACGGTCTTGAATTGTCATGTGCAATTTTCGTTAATCAAGCTTTCCCGTGCATGACCATTTGTGACTAACCAGAATGCCCAAGCTCGAGCCTGCTTGACTGTGTGAGGCTTTGCATTATTATGCATGATCGAACTTGACCAAGCCTGATCATGCACAATTAATTTTTATGTTACTTATATGATCATGCATTGGTTTGCAGGATTGTGTTTGATTTTGTAAAGTCATTAATCATCATTCATCATACATGGTCATGCTCGGTAATACTTAATTAAATATTCAAATCACGAGTGGTCAGATACGATCATGCAAAATCATAAATGATTTATTCAAAGTCGTACCCAACCATTTAGAACTAACGTATATATTGTACATGACCATTCAAGACCGTGCCTAGTCATGCATGACATTCTAGTCACGTTAAAGTTGTCGTACATGATCAGACTTGGTCAAGCAAGAATCATGTACGGGCATACAAGCCCATCCTTCATCATGTATACGCATGCACTATCTTTGAGTATCTACTATATATAGCGATGCACGGTCAAGCATGACTGTGTATGAATCTTGCAAAGTCAAGTATGATTGTGCGTGATCGTCCATAATTGAAATATTTGATCAAGTATGATCTTGCATGATCTTACATAATTCATGCTTGACTAGGCGCGATCATCCATGATTCATGCATGATCATGCCTGATTCATGCTTGATTAGGCATGGTCATGCATGCTGATTTTTTCTCGGGTGATATAAATTCACTAAATATCATCTTATAAGGTCATAGCAGATACAAAACTTTTGAAATTTACACCTGAATATGAGAAATACTAATTTATACATGACACTATTGACGCGTTGAGAATTGCACTTCGTTATGTATGTTTATACATGACCATCGAGTAAAAATACTTAAAGTTCAAGATTGAAAAAAAAATAATATTTTTAAAAATTTTCCAAGTAATTTTTTCTAATGAAGCAAGCACATTGATTTGGGGTCTTTGAAAACGAATTTCATCAATAACTTCCGACAAAAATTAATAAAGTATTAAGATAAATATCATTATACCGACGAACGAAAAGAATAGTACGTAACGAAACTCTGTTCAAATAATACAGTGGATTCAGCGTACTGGTCAACCGTCCTGATTCATATCTGCAGGGTACAGGGTTCAAGACCCGTCAAGGAACAAATTTTAAATAGTATTTTTCAGTTAAAAAAATCCTCAATTTCAACTAATTAGTAAGACAATAAAAGAACAAAATAGAAAAAAAAAATTTTATGTAACTTTATTTTTGTTTATTATTTAATTTTTTCTTTAAGTATGATTATGCTTGGTCGTGCATGGTCATGCATGTATATTTGCCAGACATGAAAAAGCATGATCATGCTTGATCAGGCTTAGTCGTACCTGATCAAGCCTAATCATGCTTTTTCATGTCTGGCAAATATACATGCATGATCATGCATGAGATTAATGTCTGATCGTGCATGGTCATGAATGATGATTTTTTCCCGGGCATATGGATTACAAATAGTTGTAGGTATGACTCAATGGCGTTGTGAGTAAAACGAGAAGCCAAACTATGCTTCATAGTGGCTAAAAAGTTAATCGAAATCGTGTACTTTTCGGTCTTATAATTTGGTAAAATAACTAAAAGTGCTATTAGATTTTTGTACAGATTTGGAATTTTCTTATCGCTAAGTAGTAAAAAAAACAATGCGCATGCTCATGTAAAAAAAAGTATTTATTTCATAGCTCAAAAAATCACTTAAAACATAACCTTAATAGTTAACATGACTATTCTAAGGCTAAGAGGGATTTTTACTGTCTTTGGACATGGATCGATCACTGGTACTTCTTCTTAGCACAGTCACTTTACATGACGAATCCACGGATCCAAAAGTATCTTTCAAACGAAGTTGTTCTTGATCCAAAATTTGTTTCCTTTTCTGGGGCGACATCTCTAGACTCCATGACTGACAACGAACTAAGTCTTTTGACTTATAAAGTGTAATATATTTGTGCATTTTCGTCGGCTAAACGACAGACGTCTTTCCTTCGACGGTATTCAGTGACGAATAATTCTAATCACTTGATACCATTCATTTATAGCAGCTCAGCGGGTGATAATAAAGGAAAATTCCATCAATTTCATGATGGTCAACAAACACCCATGTGCTAAGGAAGTAATTCACTTTAAGTGTGCTGACAATTTGAGTGACATTTATATGCGAATCAACGTTTTACGACTTCGGAGAACGGATGTCGCTACAACTACGTCATCGGGCTGCTTGCCAAAACAATTTGACAGTTTTATAACCATCAATTACTCACTTTATTTGAGATAACGTCATATACGTTTCAATTCAGATCTCGAATATCAATAATGTCTCCATTTGTATGTAACGCTAAATTGGCCGAATCCATTTGCATTTATTAAAAAGTCGTAAAACTTAAAGTAGACCTAATGCAAAAACGAGTTTATGTTTTTGGATCGTCTATACTTCTAGGCCAAGTTTAATCCAAGATTGTTGATAGGCTGGAGAAAATTGTACAATTGACTCTGTCTAAAGGTTCTCTCTCTAAAGTCATAAGCGCTAAATACTCTAAACAAGAGAGTCAAAACTTAGAGTAATTATTTCATTGAAGTCTATAAAACTTGACATATTTACGATCATTGAGTAATAAAATAAAATTAAATATTTATCATCACTATGGGTGTTGAAGCTAACTAATTAAAATAATGAGATTCAAGTTTGTCAAATTAGAAATAAAGTAGGCAGTTCAACATTCGGCGTCATCTATTGCATGCCTTAAGCGCGAGCGCGCGAAGGCATAGCTCTACTGGGGCCTAAAAATCAAGTTTCCTATCTCGTCAAGAGAAATGTAATTTTTAGTCCATAATTTTCATAGAAATGTCATAAAATATGTTTTTTGGACAAGAAAAACGATTGCTGGACAGATTAAAAACATTAGTTGATAGATTAATTATCAATTTTAGTGAAAAAAATTATATTAATGACTTATAGTAAAAAAAGTTTTAAACCTTATGGCGGTGTGGTCAAGATAACTAAAAATATATACAATTTTAGGTCTTAATTTTTTTTTCAATCTTGTCGTTATACTTTATCGAAGAACCCTATTGAAAATGATGGCTTAATATTGTTCCGTTTATTTGTAATTAACATATTTCAACTGACAGCAACACACCTCAGTTAAGATATTTTTAAATTCTCATAATCTAGGATTCATATAATGTGTTAATCTAGATTTAAATAAAATAAATAAAGTACTAATAAGCTTTTATTTTATAAAAACTTGCTTCCAATCACAGGATCCTAGAGCATTTATTTCACACAATCTGTCAAACTTTGTTCCAAATTGATATAAATCGGCATTGAACACGGCTCTTGAACTCAAGTCGATCAATCGAACAAATTAATTTGTCACTTCAATTGGCTGATCAGTCTATTGATTTGTTGCATTTGGGTCAAGTGCGCCACTTATGCCAGTTACGAACAATCAATCTTCATTGGTTCCCGATAAATTGTTTTGTATCTTAAGATTGAGGAACTGTTCGCAAATTATTGAAAAATCGTGATTTTCCCAGTATCCTGCGAATCGCAATAGACTTTTGGTTTGGTGTGGTAACACTAGCTTCCAAACAGTCCTTTTCCAACAATTTCCGGTCTTCGTGGAGATTATTCGCAACTTTTCTTGCGTTTTCCAACTTTTCTATAGTCATAGAAGGCTTTGTGGGTTCCGTTTGAATCACAGCGTTTCTATTTTCTGCTACCATAACCTTAGAAGTTTTTTTTGGACTCATCATTCAGCTTAGGATGGCTTATTGAATTGAAAATACTTTCACGATTAATATTTGCAACTCGTTTAACCACTGATACTGCCAACAGTATACTGAAGAAGCACCTGTTCTAATCATTTTATATTAATGACCATGAGTATTGTTTATCGTACTAAAGTTTTGTAAGAGTGAGGCAGAAGTATTTTATTTCTTCTACACAGTTCAACTAAAGGTCATCTTATCAGTTAGATCATCTACGGTGCGTACATACTCTACTTCGTGCTTAGAGATAATAAAATACCTAACAGACCAAAAAAACGTTTAATTAAAAATGAATATCAAGTTAGTACACTTTACTCTAATATAGTTATGCAAATATACAAAGTCTCAGACAAGTTTTAGTTACCTTTTACATTATTTTTTGCGCCCTCGCAAAGTAATATATTTCCCAAGAATCCCTGTGGCTTCATCGAAGTTCGAATGCAGTTGACTTAGAAGTTTGAGTTCCATAGATCGTTCATCTTGGTTCAGCGACTGGTACGATTGAGCTGGGGTCATCCAAGAGGACGGATGTGGATCGTTACTCAGACTACTTTTGCTGGATGAATTAGACTTTGATTCCACCAGGTTCAAAGAACTTTTATTAGGCCTTTCAGTAGTCTTTGCTGATGAGTCTTGCTTCTTGGATGACGAAGCCCCCCCTTGAGTAGCAGAACTTGCTCCAGGCGTTGAGCCGTGGTACCTTTTGGTGGGACTGAGGCGTCTAATGAACCTTGTAACTGCATTTCCTTCCTTCGGTTTCTCTGGTTGACTGGATGCCTTGCGATCAGCCATTAGTAGCTTTTACTTGATGAAACCGGTTTCCCTTCGGGAGACAGCGGATCTGCAAATAAGAACTTCGTTAGCTTGGATTAAACGTGACACCTCCCCCCTAAAAAAAACGTTAGAACTATTACCTTGGCAATAAATTGGGGACGTAGTAAGTTGATTGACACTTATGTGCATTACATCAACCTCGGACGTTGGTCATTTGATGAATGACTAACACCCTGACACTTTTGATATATATACCCTCGAATAATTACTTCCAATTGAACATCAATGGTCTTGAGGGCTCTTGAGATTCGACATAAATTGCTTATAAATAAGCGTAACATTTCAATAAAGCAGTCGCATCACTAATTTTCATCACGTTAACACTCAACTGGCCGTAATATGTCAAGTTTCCATGTCGTGTATATTCCAATTGAATGGAACGTATTGTCAATTAAAGCTCTGAGATATATCATCAAAGTAGAAATTTTAGCTAATTTCCGCAAGAATAAGAAAATAGAGGGTACTGTGATTGTCATAGCAAACGTCGTAGCACGATTGGAGCGTCACCAAAATTCTATTTGGATGAAACGGTGCAATGACAAAAGAAACTGCCCTTATTACAATGACTACGACTCTATTTTTGTGTCCTGCACTTGGCCTGATATGTAAGTGTCTTCGACTCTACCTATTCTCATTTGAAGAAATCGACCTTTTATCTGTTAATACTAAATTTTTTTTTTTTTTTTTAGAAATACGCGATGCTGCTTAAGCATCTAAATGTAGCAGCAGATAACCCTCAGAATAGTTAGAACCAAGAGTGACATTTGAGAAAACAACAAACAATTGCGCACTACCAATCGATGCAATTGAGGAGAACACTTCACTAATGACCTTTTGATCTTCAATCATTAAACTCAAATAGCTCAGTCTCTTTATAAACATCAATCCTCGCTCCAGACTGAAGAGTTTCTTTGTTGAACTAGAGCTGTGCTAACCTCTGGTGTCTAACATAAAGCCTTCAGAAATATTATTAAAGATGTCCTGTCCTGCCTGTAGTAAAGAGTTAGTACAGCTAATTATTTTACTGATACTATTCTAGATGTCTATTCCTTTTACGAATAATAGTCTTCGTTTTTCAGTGTCAATATGCATAAGACTATCTACGTGGTCCCTCGTGAGTGGCAGCAGTATCAACACTTGAAATGCGCTTTATGGAAGTACCAGTCTCAACATTATAGCAAATACGGAAATACTGAAGGCTTTGGATTGACGATCGATGGCGTGACAGCTTATGTGAAAAATTATAGAAATCAGTCATGGTTAAAAAAAGATTCTGATTTTAATGAAAAGCCCGATCGCAAAAGCTACTCCTCTATCTTTGTACCTTGTGTCTATTGCAATAGAGTTTAAACTGTATTCTCTACTGTAAACTAATTATAAATTTAAATGTATTAAAAGCTCTTGAGTTGAAAATATCTGTTTGGTTCAGATTGTACACATCTCCATTAATTTGTTCTCACTCCCTTTCAATCTGCCACTTATATTCATTTAAAACTCTGTCCGTTCGATGGCCCTTAGCGGTCTAAGGCGCAGGGTCTTAGGCTGTTCGTACAACGGACTGGATAGGCGAGGGTTCGATTCCCGGCGAGTGTTAGATTAGTTATCTCAACACCCGCCGGGCGTCGCTCCGGTAGCCGGGCTGTACCAGACCGGGTTTTTCTGTGGTTTCCCTAAATGGCACTGATTTTCATACATTTGTATATGGATCAGTGTCAAACAAGGTCACTGTGCCAGCGTGGGGCACAGGGCAAATGTGGGTACAGCCTTAAATCCTAAGCCGGCCACAGCCGCAATTGGGGGGTGGGAAAAAGAAAAAGTAAATCTGTGTGGTGAGCAAATTGCAAATATCCGAAAGGACATGCAATGAAATGACAGTTTACTTTTTTTTATTCATTTAAAATTTGGCAACTGTTTATTCACTCAAAATATATTTCACTCCTAATATTCACATGCTAATGTCAAAACATTTTTATTACTGTAATGATTAATAAACCACGAGTTGTCGATTTATTGGGAGTAATGCACGGTAATGAAATTAAGCTATTAAAGCAATGTTGAAACAGTTAGTTTAATATCTGAGATTAATTCTAATGAGATTAATGTCTGAGATTGATTCTAAACTGATTTTCATGAAAAGTTTACATTTATGTTTAATTTGGTCGAACATGAGAGATAGGATGGTTTTATTCCGATTACTGACCTCAAAATTTTTAAATAACCAATAAAATAATATGTTGGTTATTGTTAATAATTGTAATTTTCATAAGTGTCGAAGAGATGGCTCTTTAAACTGGTTCGTTGATAGAAAACTATATTACCGTCTGTAATTGATATCTCATAGATGGCACCATGCTTCAATTTTACATTTCTTCCTCAACTAATTTATTTTATAGTGCGCGTGCTCTGTTGATCTATTTACTACACCTCACTTTTTCTGTAATATTTTTTATTTTATTTCCATGCGTTATGTATTATTTTGGATATTTATATTTTTAACTACTAATCTACAGTTATATACCTAACTATAAAATAAGAGTAAAACACGTAATAACTGAGACACCGCAACGCGTGACTGGATCAACTAGTTATCTCGTACACTTGGCTAGCGTGATAAGAACCCATTTTTTTACCTTAACACAATTCAATAGAAGTGATTATATTACTTACCAAGACAACAGGGTAGGCCGCATATTTGAAAATCACTCCTCCGATCGGCCGGGTCCCGTGATATCCCTCCATAGAAGTTTTGAGCCCCAAATGTAGGAGTCTGCAACCACCGCCGGCGAACATGCAGGAACCCAAAATCTCCAAACATGTCTTGGCCAGGATCTTGGTTAGATTCTTCAGTAATTTTCGATTTGCCGAATTGCCTAAAGAACGTTATAATTTTCGAAATAGTGTTGGAGTTCTTAGACATTTTTATTTAAAAAAATAGGCGCATACGTGTCACCTGTAAACGTTCCCCAGCTGACTGGAAGCTCAGTCATCCGCCCTGAATATATAAACTCTGTTTGACTTAGTCCAATGTCGAATCGATTTGGAGTGGTGGCACTGCGATACGCAAAACAGTTTGTTTACGATAGCAAAGGGATTAGGTCTTTCATCAATGCCAAGGAAATAACCCAAAGCATACATAACTTTAAGTTAGAGCAGTTTCTATGCAGGGATACTCATTTTGATAAACTATCATGTATAATAAATACAATTCTAAGCAATCGGTCTCGACTCCGCAGACAGTGTGGCGCCAAAGCGTTCCGCGAGGTTTCGATAAGCAAGATATGCGTCAAATAGATAGCGCCTTAAGCCCAGAACAAACAAAATTGATTTCATTAATTTAGTTAGCAATAGTGTAAATTATTGATTTTAAATATTACGTTTTTAATGATGGCACAATAGATTACGTTAAATTCTATAGCGTTACAATGTACATGCTCTGGATTATTTTTGCGGTTTACCGCCTATAGAAATAACGACATTTCAACAGTTGCTGTGCGAGTGATAACACTCCATATTTGTTAATAAATGCCACAATTCATTCCTATTTAAAGCTATAGTTGAACATTAAATAAACACCGAAATTTTTTAAAACTAGTTTATATTCTAAATAATTTACAAAACCTCCGGCGAATCCTTAGTCCGAATTTTCTGAACGTTCTTCTCCTAGGAGACCTACGGTTAATTGATATGAATTTCATGAATAGAAGCTCCTCCGGCAAGTACGACGAGTCTTGACTAATGATGAATTGTAGTCCTTCATGATACGAGTCTGTAATTGAAATGAATTTCTATTAAAGCTATGTGTTTTCCACGTATATAGCAGAAAAGTAAAAAGTCTTGGCTTTAATTTTATGTTTAACACTTGTCGGACACACAATAAGATAGACAGATACTCGAAGAAAGCATGATAGACACACAGCTACTTGAAGGAAGTGCGCACTCTTATTTTTTAATTTTTTTTCAAGTAAGATTTCCAAGTATAAGTACTGAAAACATAATGTTCGTTGTCTAAAGTGTTTTAAATATTTAAGAGCAATAAATATACCTCGAAATATTTCAGAAAAATTTAATAAATTAGATAATTCAAATTTTGTAGTTCCTAAAGTTCCGCTAGGACAAAAAAGTGCTTTTGTTCTCGTATGTAAATATCATACAAGTGACAAAAGGTTATCCCTCTCACGGTCGATTCGGCCTGTGTAGTACATCTTCCGGCGTAGTAGAGGTAGCATGTCGCTTAAGCGGACTTACTCCCACTATCAAATTTCATCATTTAGAAAAGCACGTGCAATACCCTTGCCCCGCGACTGAGAACAGAGTGGGAGAAACGCCCAAAACCGTGAGAGGGTTAATTAAAACAATTTAAAACAATAGATAAGGGTAAGTAGGTACCTGTTTTGTGTACAATGGTGCCTGTATATTTCATCCATCCATCAATCGGCGACTCGCATTTGAAAATATTTCTGAAGCCATCAACAATTTGAAACTTTGACGGATACGGAACTTGAACTCGGGTCCCTTCACTGTCATCAAGCCACCACGCGGGAATACATTTATACGGGTTCGTTCCGTAGGTAGATATTTCATCAAACTTAACCACCACAAAATTTGACATGATTACATGGATATTATCCGGCTGAAAACTAAAAGAAAATGAAGTACGAAAGCTCTGTGGAGAGCTTTTATACCGTGTGAACGATGCCATCTACCGCATGGATATGATATAACCACAATCGACTGCTCGTAAAATTTATTTTAGAATCTAGAATCTTCGAATACTTTAGTTGTTTATTTGAAGTGGATATAAAATTTGGTATCTCATAAATCACTAGGTAGAAAAACCGTTGTGGCTGTTGGAAATATAAATTCGTTAGGAACTACGTGTCACTGTTCCGCGAAAGTACTTAATAGAGCTATTACGATCTCTGATAACCTCAGGTGTTGCATGTGGCTCATAAACTAGCAATTACTTTTTATTCGTAGAAATAAAAGCAGTCTTGAAAACCGTGATTGTTCTCTGAACTATTGGGAATAGTTTCATCACCTGCAATAAAACTAAGTATATTTTTTCTTGTGAAGACACTGATTGACGCAACATGTGGTTGGTTGGAATATTTTCCTGTGAAATTACGAAGCTTTCGAAATTTCGTATGTTTATCTTGACACGAACGTGACGTTCGTCTGTACCAAGAATGAAAAAAATCCTTATTAACATCTATTTTTTTTGTTCTATACAAATGAAATATTACTGTAGCCAAAGTATATTTCTCAAGAGTTGAAGAAAGAAAGAAATATTGCCTATAGTTAAAGTTTACGTAGGTAGCACAATATACAGTATTTCGGTAGACAAGATTGGGGAGGCTACGAAAGATCGCACAAGAGGAGACGCAATAACATACACTATTATGTATTCTATCTCATTCCCTCGCACTTGAATCCTATAAATTATAAATATTCGTTTTATCGAGTTTAAAAAGTTTTCATTTCGAATTGTGTTACATATCTTGCTATTAGGTTTCTTGTTCTACATCAAAATATTCTTCCAACAAATGACATAATAAAATAAAATTCACAATATTTTTACAACCAGTATGATTTATTCTTGCTATACACCGCAGATCTAAGAATCACATACTGCTATGATTTAATGTAGCCTTTAATGGATCGTTAAAGTAATGTTTACGATTATAAAGACTTAAACAATGATTTGCAAACATGTGTCACTGCGTAGCTTGGTAGATTTGACTCTGATCTTGGTATTACATTACAGTATAGCTCATTCTCATCTCAAAAAGTCTTATCTGCAGCGAATGCATCATCATATTACAAACTGCTAAAACAGTACTCGTAAACCGGCCTACACCTAATTTGGTATGATTTAATGCAGTCCAGAAAATTTCCGACAAAAAGTAAAACAAGGTAACTTATTGTTTATAGAGGTGCTGATTGCGTAGTTTGGCCAGGATTTGTCGCTGGGATCTGTACACATGTCTGCGTGGGTAATGATACGTGCCCAACGGTCCTATAATTTTATGCAAATTATTCAATCCTGGACTATCTTTATAAATACCTTGACTTCCAATATCAGGCGTCACTTTACAATCAGCCTCCATTGTTTGCGCCTAATAAAAAATGGTTGACCAGTACACGTGTTATGTTCCAAAAGAATGGAAGGTGTACCCTGAACAATTTATAAAAAGTACCATAGCAGACAAAGCGATAAATCAGTGGAAGCACTGCAGGCATATGGAGGGAACTACAGTTCGCCTGGAAAACGTTACGGCAAAATTCAACTATTGTGGATTTTCTCCCTGGATGCGGAAAGCGGACGACGGAAATCAGTATCCTCGTGCTAACAGCCGCCGTCGTTGGCCGAGCGGTCCAAAGTGTTGGTCCGTTCGAACAACTCAGTGGCAAGGCGTGGGTTCGAATCCCCAGCGGGTTGAAAGATTTTTCACATTTTCACATGTTGATATCTTTCGATTCTCTGAGGTTCGCTCCAGCGCCGCCTAGGTTTAAGATAATCTCTTAACCAACACAGCTCCCCTTCCACACAACTACAAAAAACCACCGAGTACAGCGGCCGAATGGGAAAAATTCCCAGAGCCTAAAGAATATCTATCTATCTATCCTCGTGCTAACGAGTACTATGGGATCAAGATGAAGTGCATACTTTGTTCAAAAACGTAAGTAGACGTATCATAATTCCTTATTATTTTAAGTGTTTACAACACAGGTGTATTGCAAGTTCCAGCAAACAGTTTATTTGCATATCAATAGTTGTTTTTGAGCCATGTCTACAAGCTGTTTTCGAGAGTCATTACGAATCGTCTCGCACGCAGGTTTGACGACTTCCAGCCTCCCGAACAAGCCGGTTTCCGAAAAGGCTTTAGTACCATAGACCACATACATACGCTGCGGCAGATTATACAGAAGACCGAAGAGTACAATCAGCCACTATGCTTGGCGTTTGTGGACTATGAGAAGGCCTTTGATTCAGTCGAAACCTGGGCTGTGCTACAGTCTCTCCAGCGGTGCCAAATTGACCATCGATACATCGAGGTGTTGAAATGTCTGTATGAAAACGCCACCATGTCGGTTCGCCTCCAAGACCAGAACTCGAAACCTATCCAGTTGCAGCGAGGGGTGAGACAGGGAGACGTTATATCTCCGAAACTGTTCACCGCCGCCCTGGAAGATGTTTTTAAGCTTCTGGACTGGGGTGGACTCGGCATCAATATCAACGGCGAGTACATATCCCACCTCCGATTCGCTGATGATATCGTGGTCATGGCTGAGACTATGGAAGACCTAAGCACAATGCTCGATGGCCTCAGTAAGGTCTCTCAACAAGTGGGTCTTAAAATGAACATGGACAAGACGAAAATAATGTTAAATGTCCGTGTCGCACCCACTCCTCTAAAGGTTGGAGACTCTACACTGGAAGTTGTTGACGAATATGTATACCTGGGACAAACAGTCCAGTTAGGTAGGTCCAACTTCAAGAAAGAGATCAATCGACGAATCCAACTCGGCTGGGCAGCGTTCGGGAAGCTTCGCAATATCTTCACGTCCCAAATACCGCAGTGTCTCAAGACTAAGGTCTTTGACCAGTGTGTGTTGCCAGTGATGACTTACGGAACTGAGACATGGTCGCTTACTATGGGCCTCATAAGAAGGCTCAAGGTCACCCAAAGGGCAATGGAGCGTGCTATGCTCGGAGTTTCTCTGCGTGATCGAATCAGAAACGAGGAGATCCGCAGGAGAACTAAAGTAACCGACATAGCTCACAGAATCGCTAAACTGAAGTGGCAGTGGGCAGGGCACATAGCTCGTAGAACAGATGGCCGATGGGGCAGTAAAGTTCTCGAGTGGCGACCGCGCACCGGAAAACGTAGCGTAGGCAGGCCTCCCACGCGGTGGACCGATGACCTGGTGAAGGTCGCGGGAAGCCGATGGATGCGGGCAGCGCAGGACCGGTCGTCGTGGAAATCCTTGGGGGAGGCCTTTGTCCAGCAGTGGACGATTTGTGGCTGATATGATGATGATGATGATGAGTTGTTTTTGTATTGTTCCAGGTGTCGTAGCTTCGGTCGTAGTGTTTGCACTCATGACTAGTCAATATCATCCAGAATTAGTGTAATCAATCATTCTAGGAAATAGGTTAACTAAAATGACTTTCCGACGATAAGGAATGGTGGACAAGCCTCAGTTAAGATATTTTTAAATTCTCACAATCTAGGATACATATAATGTGTTAATCTAGATTTAAATAAAATAAATAAAGTACTAATAAGCTTTTATTTTATAAAAACTTGCTTCCAATCACAGGATCCTAGAGCATTTAGTTCACACAATCTGTCAAACTTTGTTCCAAATTGATATAAATCGGCATTGAACACGGCTCTGGAACTCAAGTCGATCAATCGAACAAATTAATTTGTCACTTCAATTGGCTGCTCAGTCTATTGATTTGTTGCATTTGGGTCAAGTGCGCCACTTATGCCAGTTACGAACAATCAATCTTCACTGGTTCCCGATAAATTGTTTTGTATCTTAAGATTGAGGAACTGTTCGTAAATTATTGAAAAATCGTGATTTTCCCAGTATCCTGCGAATCGCAATAGACTTTTGGTTTGGTGTGGTAACACTAGCTTCCAAACAGTCCTTTTCCAACAATTTCCGGTCTTCATGGAGGTTATTCGCAACTTTTCTTGCGTTTTCCAACTTTTCTATAGTCATAGAAGGCTTTGTGGGTTCCGTTTGAATCACAGCGTTTCTATTCTCTGTTACCATAACCTTAGAAGTTTTTTTTGGACTCATCATTTAGCTTAGGATGGCTTATTAAATTGAAAATACTTTCACGATTAATATTTTCAACTCGTCTAACCACTGATACTGCCAACAGTATACTGAAGAAGCACCTGTTCTAACCATTTTATATTAATTGACCATGAGTATTGTTTATCGTACTCAAGTTTTGTAAGAGTGAGGCAGAAGTATTTTATTTCTTTTACACAGTTCAACTAAAGGTCATCTTTTCAGTTAGATCATCTACAGTGCGTACATACTCTACTTCGTGCTTAGAGATAATAAAATACCTAACAGACCAGTAAAACGTTTAATTAAAAATGAATATCAAGTTAGTACACTTTACTCTAATATAGTTATGCAAATATACAAAGTCTCAGACAAGTTTTAGTTACCCTTTACATTATTTTTTGCGCCCTCGCAAAGAAATGTATTTCCCAAGAATCCCTGTGGCTTCATCGAAGTTCGAATGCAGTTGACTTAGAAGTTTGAGTTCCGTAGATCGTTCATCTTGGTTCAGCGACTGGTACGATGGAGCTGGGGTCATCCAAGAGGACGGATGTGAATAGTTACTCAGACTACTTTTGCTGGATGAATTAGACTTTGATTCCACCAGGTTCAAAGAACTTTTATTAGGCCTTTCAGTAGTCTTTCCTGATGAGTCTTGCTTCTTGGATGACGAAGCCCCCCCTTGAGTAGCAGAACTTGCTCCAGGCGTTGAGCCGTGGTACCTTTTGGTGGGACTGAGGCGTCTAATGAACCTTGTAACTGCATTTCCTTCCTTCGGTTTCTCTGGTTGTCTGGATGCTTTGCGATCAGCCATTAGCAGTTTTTACTCGATGAAACCGGTTTCTCTTCGGGAGACGGCGGATCTGCAAATAAGAACTTCGTTAGCTTGGATTAAACGTGACACCTCCCCCCTAAAAAAAACGTTAGAACTATTACCTTGGCAATAAATTGGGGACGTAGTAAGTTGATTGACACTTATGTGCATTACATCAACCTCGGACGTTGGTCGTTTGATGAATGACTAACTCCCTGACACTTTTGATATATATACCCTCGAATAATTACTTCCAATTGAACATCAATGGTCTTGAGGGCTCTTGAGATTCGACATAAATTGCTTATAAACAGGGCCAGGGACTTCGTAGAGAGGGGGAAATACTAATACATATAAAAAAAAAAGAGTAAATACATGTGTAAATTTAAATAATAAGTTATTGGCGATGTTCAGGTTTAGTAATGGCTAAATTCAGAACTGTCAAAATAAGAAAATGATTTAACCTAACATGGAATACACAAATGTGTGTATGCATGTGAGTGTGCATGTGTGTGTGTGAGATAAGCTCAGACAAAATTAATTAATTAATTCTAATCTTAAAATTTTAAGACAAATTTCAAGAGACCAAATGTCAAATGTCTTGAAAATTGTCTCTATTTTTGTCTTGAAATTTGTCTTTATTTTTGTCCTGAAATTTATCTTAAAATTTGTTTTGAAATTTGTCTTAAAATTTGTCTTGAAATTTGCCTTAAAATTTGTCTTTATTTATCTCTTAAAACTTGTCTTGAAATTTGACTCAAAATTCTTTTTTTAATTAGTCTTGAAATTTGTTCTAAAATTTTAAGATTAGAATTAAATAATTAATTTTATCTGAGCTTATCACACACACACATGCACACTCACATGCATACACACATTTGTGTATTCCATGTTAGGTTAAATCATTTTCTTATTTTGACAGTTCTGAATTTAGCCGTTACTAGACCTGAACATCGCCAATAACTCATGATTATACTACGAGCCTCGTTCTCGAGATTAAGTATATTTATTACCATGTAGTTACCTCAATGGTCACTAGAGTGCACAACTATTCAGAGAAAAGTAAAAACATCGGCTCAACTACCGCCGACTCTCCCTCTACTCTTCATATCTCTTTGTTGTGCACTAGAGTGAACATCGGATTATTTACGTTATATATTTTTCTGGTTATAAATTACAATTAACAATTACTTGGTGCATAATTAATTACATTGAGCCTGATAATGTCTAAGCGCAAAGGTATACCAGTTAAGATTTCTATTGAAGAGGTGGCGAAAAAACTAAGGCAGACGCCGAGAGGGTCTCATGAGCCGTTGAACTCATCGGCAGACAAGTCAGACGCCATGGCGTCGAATGTAGCTGAGACTGGGTCTACGGAGGAGCTTTCAGGCGACAAAACGTTTACTGAGGAGGTTTCTGATTCTGAAGGTAAATAATTAACAGCTACAAAAATCCATTATAAATAAATAATTGTGCCTAACTAATGACGGCATAGGGCCCGCGCTTACACGAGCGGTAAGTCGACCATTACTTACATACACAGTATGTCATGAGCATTGGTGAGCACTGCCAAGATGGCGGAATCTGGCCTACACTTACACTGGCGGTAAGAGGGCCTTTGTCATTGTGTGTACACACAATAAAACATTGAGATTCACTTAGTTGCGTCTGCACGTGTGGCAGAACACGAAGACAATACGTCAATGTAAAGTTGACCTTTTGAGAAATAATTATCTCTACAAAGGTTTTATTATTTAAACAGTTACGCTTGTGGTTTGACAAGCTATGAGAAATTTATAATTTACAAAAATAGTAGCGACATCTCTATGTCATATTTTGAACCTTTTACCATCTACTCGTTTTTACCCGTAGGTGACGAGAACGAAAAGCCAGCGGAGGAGCTTAAGGAGGCGTTTTTAACAGATGAGATGAAAACTGTTCTGGGAGAAGACCCATCCGAGGAAAAGGGTCTTCAGTTAGATTTGCATCCCAAAATAAAGAGTCGCTTAAAGTTTTGGGCTGAAAAAGGACTGAGCAATGACGACAGAGACAAGCTGCTGACAAAATACAAGAGATCGGATGGATTTGAAGCTCCTAAAATTAACTTAGCAATTGAGTCTAAGTTGTCTGTTAGCTCGAAAAAGAGAGACAACTGCCGTGTGTTGACACAAAACTCAATAGGCTCAGCGCTGATGGCGGTAGGTTCGGTAGCATCTTCTCTCATGACTGAAACAGAATCTCTCGATGTGGATGATGCGTTTGAGAAGTTATTTGAGGCCTCTAAAATCCTCGCTGATGCTTTTCATCAGCAGTCTTTGTCAAGGAAGGCCACAATTACGCCAGGGTTTGATAAAACGACGAAAGAGATTCTAGAAAAGGCTAGAGCAGATGAATATCTTTTCGGTAAGGATCTAGTGGAGAATATTAAGACAATTAAGGCTGCAGATAAGGTGGTGTCAGCGGCTAAGGCACCTGTACAGGCTGCTGGTAATCAAGGGAGACATTTAAACTTCTATCGCCCGGTGGGACCCAGGCCCGGTCCATACCAGCAGGGCAATTGGGGCCAGAGTCGGCCACGTCTTCCCTTTCGCCAGAACCAGAGGTTTCAGACCAGACAAAATCAACAGCCGATAAAGACTTCGGTTCAAACAACGAAGCCAGCTCCAAAAAACAAGAGTCAACAATAGAAGTAAGTAAAGTTGCAGGACGCTTGAGGCGTTTTTATGAAGCTTGGGAGAATATAACGGATAACGAGTTTGTGTTAGGTTGTATTAAAGGTTATAAGCTAGGCTTTAGTCGTCAGGTTGAACAGGTACGCGAACCCGCACGGAAAAATATGTATGTGAGAAATAGATGTGAGATAGATGTGACATATATAATATACATGTGCGCAAAATAAAAATATGTAAAATATATTTTCGGATATATTTTCAAATATATGTTTAAGATATATGTGCCAAAATAAATGTTTAAATATATATAGTATATACGCCACATATATTTATGCGCAAAAAAAATAGATGTGAAATGTACTTTCACATATTTTTTTCGCATACATATTTTTCCGTGCGGGAACCTAGAGTTGTTATTGAGGACCATGAGGTCCAAAGGTTTGAGAAAGCAATCCAGAAACTGTTGAGTAAGGGAGCGATTGAAGATTGTCACCCAGAGGAGGGACAATTTCTTTCATCCTATTTCTTAGTGCCGAAGAAAGATGGCTCGGATAGATTTATTCTCAATCTTAAGAAGTTGAATGAGTTTATAGACCCATCTCATTTCAAGATGGAAGATCTGAGAACAGCGCGTGGTCTGACGTTAAAAGACGTTTATCTTGCTTCATTAGACATGGAGGACGCGTACTACCTAGTCTCGGTTCACCCCAAGCATAGAAAGTTTTTAAGATTTGAGTTTAAGGGTAAGATTTATCAGTTTACATGTTTACCTTTTGGGCTGTGCACTAGCCCATATGTTTTTACGAAGATACTAAAGCCTGTAGTCAGATCACTTAGATTAAGAGGTTATAAATCTGTAATTTATTTGGACGATGTCCTGTGTATTGAGGATTCGGCTGAGAAGTGTTCTGAGAACGTCTGTGCCACAGTTACTCTGTTAGAGTCTTTGGGGTTTTTAATTAATAGAAAGAAGAGCAGGTTGACTCCAAGTACGAGGTGTGACTTTCTAGGTTTCACTATTGACTCTGCAAAGCAATCGGTTGAACTGACGGATGGGAAGAAGGTCCATTTAAGTAAACTAATAAAGACTTTCACAGCAGGTCAAAGTCACTCAATCAGGGAGTTATCTGAGCTGATAGGAAAGTTGGTAGCAGCATGTCCGGGTGTGGACTATGGTTGGCTTTATTTGCGACCTTTAGAGAACTTTAAGAATGTTTGCCTGGGCAGGAATCAGTCTGACTATGAGGCATCAATCGTCATACCAGATGATCTAGTACCTGATCTAGCATGGTGGGAAGAAAATGTGCGTCTCGGGTATAGTAAAATTAAATCGGTAGAGTTTAGTAAGACGATCTTCACGGACGCTTCAAACTCAGGCTGGGGTGCGACTGACGGCTATAATAGCGTTCATGGTTTTTGGAACGAGGAGCAGAAAAAATGGCATATCAACTACAAGGAGCTGTTCGTAGTAAAACTGGCTCTCGAGGCACTAGCAGCTGACGTCTTTGGTGCTCAAATTTTGTTAAGAGTGGATAACACGACAGCAATTGCCTATGTTAACAAGATGGGAGGAACTAAGCTCCCAGTGTTTAATAGACTGACGCGCGAAATTTGGCAATGGGCGGAGACGAGACGTAATTTTTTGTTCGCTTCGTATATACCTTCTGAAGAAAATGTTGAGGCAGATGGTTCGTCGAGATTAGCTAACGACGATACGGAATGGGAGTTGGCTGCTTATGCTTTTGATAAAGTTGTGGAGAAGTTTGGAGTACCAGTTTTAGACTTGTTTGCAACAGAAGCTAATAGAAAATGTGAAAATTTTTGCTCACGTTTCCCTGATGCAAAAGCAACAGACATAGACGCGTTCACGGTTAGTTGGAAAAATGTAGATTTCTACGCGTTCCCACCCTTCGCTCTAATACTCAGGGTACTCAATAAAATCAAGCTGGAAGAAGCTTCGGGAATAGTTGTTGTACCTGACTGGCCTAATCAAGCTTGGTATCCGTTTTTTCTCGAGCTTTTAGTGGATGAGCCTATATACTTGGGGCCTAATATTAACTTATTATTATCTCCTTGCAGAGCAAAGTGTCATCCAAGAGCAGCCTCACTAAGATTGATTGCAGGGCGATTATCCGGAAAGCCTTTGTTAATAAAGGTTCGCCAGAAGAGGCAGCGGACATTATGCTAGCGTCACTGGCAGACTCTACGTTAAAGCAGTACCAGTCAGCTCTTCAACAGTGGAGTGATTTCTGTATAAGGAAGGATCTTGACCCTTTGGAGCCGGATTATCGAAGTATACTTCGTTTTCTAACTGAAAAACAGAAGGAAGGCGCGTCGTACTCGGGACTTAATACTTTTAGGTCTGCAGTATCATTGATAGCTAAAGACAAGATTGGAGCAGATCCGTTGGTCTCGAGGCTGATGAAGGGGGCTTTTAGGCTGAAGCCACCTACACCCAAATACGAGTCGACATGGGATGTTGCAAAGGTGCTCGATCATTTGGCTAAAGCCTATCCACTGGAAGGCTTATCCGTGACTAGTATTACGCAGAAGCTAGTGACACTTTTGGCCTTGTGCACGGCCCACAGGGCACAGACACTGGCGAGTATTAAAGTAGAGAATATAAGTGTGCGAGAGAACGCATTAGAGATCAGGATTCCAGAGTTGGTGAAGACGTCAGGACCAGGACGTCTACAGCCTTTGTTGGTTGTACCGTTTTTTAAACAGAAACCGGAGTTATGCGTGGCCTCAACTCTAAATTTTTATTTAAAGAAGACTAAATCTGCTCGAGGAAAGCTGCAGAACCTATTTATTTCAACCGTAAGACCCTATAAGGCCATTACGAGCCAGACGATTAGCAGGTGGATAAAGACGGTTTTAACTGAGAGCGGGATAGACACTACAGTTTTTTCGGGTCATTCAACACGTCATGCAGCGACGTCAGCGGCCTTTGTTAAAGGTATTAATTTGGAGTCAATTAGGAAGAGTGCAGGCTGGTCTAAGGGCTCGGAAATGTTTGCTCGGGTTTATAATAAACCAATTTCTACGGATAACCAGACTTTTGCTAGAGCTATATTTGAATAATTATTTAACTATGTATGTTGTTTGAGTAAATCAAAAGTATACTGATATTTAACTTAAAAATTTGGACGAATCTCTAAACTGCTACATGGTAATAAATATACTTAATCTCGAGAACGAGGCTCGTAGTATAATTTAACGATTAAATGAGCACGAAGGCGTGCGAAAATTTGATCGTAATTATACGAAGAGCCTCGTTCGAAGAGATTAAGGTCCCACCCTCAAAGAAAATCTTTGAAGTCCCAATCCCTAGAAAGAGGAATACACGCTTGTCCAAATTTTTTGACTATTAGGTAAGTTTACTCTGAAGTATGAAGAGTAGAGGGAGAGTCGGCGGTAGTTGAGCCGATGTTTTTACTTTTCTCTGAATAGTTGTGCACTCTAGTGACCATTGAGGTAACTACATGGTAATAAATATACTTAATCTCTTCGAACGAGGCTCTTCGTATAATTACGATCAAATTTTCGCACGCCTTCGGCGTGCTCATTTAATCGTTAAATTTAAATTCACACATGTATTTACTCTTTTTTTTTTTCTATGTATTAGTATTTCCCCCTCTCTACGAAGTCCCTGGCCCTGCTTATAAATAAGCGTAACATTTCAATAAAGCAGTCGCGTCACTAATTTTCATCACGTTAACACTCAACTGGCCGTAATATGTCAAGTTTCCATGTCGTGTATATTCCAATTGAATGGAACGTATTGTCAATTAAAGCTCTAAGATATATCATCAAAGTAGAAATTTTAGCTAATTTCCGCAAGAATAAGAAAATAGAGGGACAACATTTTCAATCACAGATGGCGCCGGTGCCAAAAAAATTAAAATAATGTAATATTTAATGGAGGTATTTTCCTACGTAGGTTTATACATTAAGTCAGTTTAAATGATTTTTCAAGGACCCCCGAGTACTCCAGGACGCGCACCGAGTACGGATCAGTGCCCCAGGTACTTTCCTCCGTAGGTTTTAACTCCAACTCAGTTTAAATGATTTTTTAAACACCCATAAGCACTCTACAATTTGAACCAAGTACGGACCAGTTTCCCAGGTACTTTCCGCCGTAGGTTTTCCGCCGTAGTGCCATCTGTGATTGAAAATTGTGTCGGTAATTAGCATTTAAAAAATTCGGTTATATTTTCCACCATCTGGTGGCTCTGCTGTCTTATTCTAGAGCTGTGCTAACCTCTGGTGTCTAACATAAAGCCTTCAGAAATATTATTAAAGATGTCCTGTCCTGCCTGTAGTAAAGAGTTAGTACAGCTAATTATTTTACTGATACTATTCTAGATGTCTATGCCTTTTACGAATAATAGTCTTCGTTTTTCAGTGTCAGTATGCATAAGACTATCTACGTGGTCCCTCGTGAGTGGCAGCAGTATCAAAACTTGGAGTGCGCTTTATGGAAGTACCAGTCTCGACATTACAGCAAATACGGAAATACTGAAGGCTTTGGAGTGACGATCGATGGCGTGACAGCTTATGTGGAAAATTATAGGAATCAGTCATGGTTAAAAAAAGATTCTGATTTTAATGAAAAGCCCGATCGCAAAAGCTACTCCTCTATCTTTTTACCTTGTGTCGTCCAAGTGTACGGCGATCACTCATCGGTTAGGGATGTGGGACCTCAGACGTCATTGTAAATCAGGTGCAGATGTACGTATTACGTTATCTTGATGAGAATAAGCCACGCAGCTAAAGTCAAATCAGTTTCGTCGAGTTGGATGTTTTGCGAAGCTTCGGTTATCGCATTAAGATGTTTATTTAAACAAATTCTTATCCGCTTGGGTCGCAACTGCAATTAAATCGTTTTCGTCTCAATATCGCTCTGACTATCGACTTAGTAAGGTGCTCAGACCATATTTTTACAAATATGTCACTACTATCCCAATTCTTCGTCGTAAGATACGTAGACTCTCGACAAGTTCTTGGTGAATTGAGGTACAAAGTAATTCATAAGTCGTTGTTCGTGGTTCGTGAAGGCAGAAATGCCTTCATCACTTGCCCGCCACAATGTACAGAGTCACTTTGTACTCAACACATTAACGTCTCGCAGGTCTACTCTGTGACGTTGGAGTATGAGACAGGTTCGTGTTTTATTTTTCCATGATCTTTAAAATGTTTTTTTTTACACCTCCTTATTTTCTCTGTTGGGTGCATTGCAGATAACTTTGACGACGGAATGCGATTCCTGAAGGAAATCCAAAATCCGATACCAGCGTTAAGTCGTCTACTTGACAAACTGCGGCTGACTTAGCTTGTAACAGAGTAAGTACATTACCCAGTAACGGTACACTGAAAAAACTATAAGTTTTACTACGAACTCGTCAGTGTTTTTGAAATAAATAAAAATTTTGTATTTTTCTTTCAGATAGCTGCAGAGGTGCAGAACGCTGGTTAGCCGCAGGAACAGGCGGTGGCCGCTCACAACCATAAAATTCGCAAAAAAATGGTATGTGCTAATGTTATACGAAAATTATCCATTTTTGACTAAATTAATTCTTTACTTTTAACTAAAAAATTAATTTTTTATTTCCAGATACGAAACCCAGAAAAAAACCCTTAAGAAATGGATCTTTTGTAGTCGTTCTTGATGAAAAAACATTGACAAGATTTATAAAATTATCCCAGAATGCTTTAAGATCAAATTGCTATCACAACGATGTACCGGTGTTGCCGATTTTTGATGATAAAAGAAACCTGATTGGTTACTGTAAA
The DNA here is from genome assembly GCA_947284805.1 of Coleophora flavipennella. Lineage (NCBI taxonomy): Eukaryota > Metazoa > Arthropoda > Insecta > Lepidoptera > Coleophoridae > Coleophora > Coleophora flavipennella. Next base: position 6,372,925 of record OX369285.1, on the reverse strand, counting down.
CACATAAATTCTTCGTGCCGTGGAAGTCATGACAAAATCGTCATTGCGAATCTCAAACGTTCATTAGCGTCGCATGAAGAGATGTCTGACCTACGCGATGACGAGAAAGAGGAAGTGAAAAAAGAAGAATAGTCCAATCAAATAGACCCCTGAAATGGAAATAGTTCCCGGCAGTGGTGATTTTTTGAGGTAAGGTTCAGAATATGATTATTAAGCTAATGTCAAAAAATCACCAAAAAATTTTGATTCTACAGGTGTCAAATTAATTAAAAACACCTTAAATTAGCGTTTTATACGGGAATTTGTAAAAATTTTGAAAAAAGTTCCAAACAAAAGTTGTTAGGAAAAAAATAATAAACCCAATGACCACCTTAAGTTTTGATACACACAGGTAGTCTAGCTAACAGAGCACCTGAAAAATTAAATGGAATAAGTGGTAGGTAAAAGGTCCCTAGTTCTACGCTCATGGTGTTGAGAAAGATAAAGAAGCAAATACATCAAACGTACTGCTTCCACTCAAACTCTTATTTTTGGGAGCAATAGACCACAAAACAGCCCTTTTTTCATATTTTGTATGCCAGGTCAAATATTCAAAGCAACTCCAAACTAAATTTTCAAAAAGCCTATATACATTGGGCAAATGTTATAAACATTGTTCAAATATTATTTTTCAACAAAAATATAAACAATTTTTATTTTTATTAAATTTACACATTTGAAATTTATCAAAAAAAAAAATTTTTTTTTCCTTTCAGTTATTAAATAGAAATTAAAAATTTTGTAACTATACTTCGAGAATTCCTTTTCTATTTTTCACATTAGTTCCCAAATATTTTTTTTTTTTCAAAATTTTATTTACAACCTTTTTTTATAATTTATAATTTATATATTATTTTATTTATTTATGACAGTGGATGGGTTCGTTTGACTGTTTAAATTTTTTCAAAAAATCCAATACTTTTATTTTTATTATTTGCAATTGAACATTAGGTTAACGTATTTGGAAGAAATTTATGAGTGTTTATTGCTGCATTGTAAAATCCTTTGTGTATCACTACATTATTGAATACTTTTCTTCATTTCATTTACTAAGTTTATAAGAGTTAATTGTTAAATTTTTTTTAATATTTTTATTTTTACTCAGCTAGGAAACATTTTTTTATTGCAATCAATTACTTCAAGGTTAAAATTTTGGTAATGTCTTTTACAATTTAGTTAGCTTTTTACTTAAATAGCTAAAAATTTTTCGACCAATCAGTATCTTTATTTTTTATTGCATCTCAAAAATGTATTTAACTGTCATGTGCCGAAAAAACAGCTCATTCCTTAAAAACTTTCTGTCAAAGTAAGGTGTAACACAAGTGAGTTTTTGATTAATCCTTAGTTCAATTTTTCTGGAGTTTTAAAGTGTGAGAATAAACTTATAATACTGTGTTTATTTTATTGAGGTGCAAAGTTTTTAGATTTAGCATTTTCGGTTAATTACTTGTGTGAATCATGACACCTTCTAATTTGTGTACTATTTGTTTAGAAAGTTTAGTTAATAACAATGACGGTGTAGTAACAGTGTATAAAGTAGGACTAAATACACTTAAACAGCGAAGTCAAGAAAACAAAGATAATAAATGGTTAAATTGGGAAGGTCAAGCGAGCTTTGATTTCCACGTGAATTGTCGTAAAAAGTATGCTAAGCAAAAGTCGACAAAAATTTGCTTTTTAAATTTAATTTATCGTCAACTTTATCGAATATTTACAGATTGCCTGCGGCTGCGACAAAAATTGTGACACATCTCGATGTAGTTGCCGAAAAGCTGGACTTCACTGCACCGAGTTATGCAAAGTTTGCAAAGGAGAAAGCTGCAGCAATGCAGACCAAAATCGAAAAACGATTGACGCAGTAAACGAAATTGATGAAGATGATGAAAATGAAGAAAAAGTAGACGATGATTAAAGAAAACTATTTTAACCTTAGATAAGAATAATATCTATAACATTTATCTATATATACATACAATTCTCACCTCTTAACTTCTTGGTTGGTTCGTTAATTAATAATACATGAACTATGGTATCAAACCTTTGAAAATATTACAATTACTTTAAACAACATATCAGTAAATTACCCTAAATTATTAATTTACTGTATTGTACCGACTGCTTCCCTTTGCACGTCAGATACAAAGATAAGTTACCCGATCAGAGTAAAACAGTTTTTTATTGAGAGTTAATTTCCAACCAGGACCAAATAATATAAAACTGGAAAAATGAAACCAAGCCGGGAATCGAACCCGGACAACTCAATTACTAGTCGAGTGCACTACCAATTATACTACCTGGTTCCTAGCCTTCAATCCACTCTCAACTTACTTATTACTCTTGAAGACGCAACACTACTAACTCTACCTCAAACGTTACTAACACCCATCTATCATACATACAATTCTCACCTCTTAACTTCTTGGTTGGTTCGTTAATTAATAATACATGAACTATGGTATCCAACCAATATTTTTTTATTCGAGCCTACTACAAAAGTATTCAAAAATAATAAAAAAAGGATTTTTGGTGAAAAGCTAGTATGTTATCAATGTTATCATGAACCTCTAATTTAAATAACGTACGAATAACACGAGCGCTTAAGGCATGCACATTTGGTTTAACCAAACTTTCTCCCTTATCTTTGTATCTGACGTGCAAAGGGAAGCAGTCGGTACAATACAGTAAATTAATAATTTAGGGTAATTTACTGATATGTTGTTTAAAGTAATTGTAATATTTTCAAAGGTTTGATACCATAGTTCATGTATTATTAATTAACGAACCAACCAAGAAGTTAAGAGGTGAGAATTGTATGTATGATAGATGGGTGTTAGTAACGTTTGAGGTAGAGTTAGTAGTGTTGCGTCTTCAAGAGTAATAAGTAAGTTGAGAGTGGATTGAAGGCTAGGAACCAGGTAGTATAATTGGTAGTGCACTCGACTAGTAATTGAGTTGTCCGGGTTCGATTCCCGGCTTGGTTTCATTTTTCCAGTTTTATATTATTTGGTCCTGGTTGGAAATTAACTCTCAATAAAAAACTGTTTTACTCTGATCGGGTAACTTATCTTTGTATCTGACGTGCAAAGGGAAGCAGTCGGTACAATACAGTAAATTAATAATTTAGGGTAATTTACTGATATGTTGTTTAAAGTAATTGTAATATTTTCAAAGGTTGGATACCATAGTTCATGTATTATTAATTAACGAACCAACCAAGAAGTTAAGAGGTGAGAATTGTATGTATGATAGATGGGTGTTAGTAACGTTTGAGGTAGAGTTAGTAGTGTTGCGTCTTCAAGAGTAATAAGTAAGTTGAGAGTGGATTGAAGGCTAGGAACCAGGTAGTATAATTGGTAGTGCACTCGACTAGTAATTGAGTTGTCCGGGTTCGATTCCCGGCTTGGTTTCATTTTTCCAGTTTTATATTATTTGGTCCTGGTTAGAAATTAACTCTCAATAAAAAACTGTTTTACTCTGATCGGGTAACTTATCTTTGTATCTGACGTGCAAAGGGAAGCAGTCGGTACAATACAGTAAATTAATAATTTAGGGTAATTTACTGATATGTTGTTTAAAGTAATTGTAATATTTTCAAAGGTTGGATACCATAGTTCATGTATTATTATCTATATATATATAGAAGAGGCCGTTTTTAAACTCACTCATCACGAAATCTCTGGAACTATAAGTCCGATAGACTTGAAATTTGGTAGGGATATTCCTGAGGTGGTGTAGAGGTCAGCTAAGAACGGATTTTACGAAATTCCACCCACAGGGGGGTTGCGGGGGCGTTACTAAAAAAAAAATCAAGTTTTCAAACTATAGCTATTATAGGCATAAAACTTGGACAGAATATTTTGTTTTTGCATAATATAAGTTACCAAGAACGGGTTTTACGAAATTCCACCCACAACGGGCAGTGCGGGGGCGTTAAAAATCTAAAAAATTAAAAACTTAAAATCTATCGCTTTTATAGGTTTGAAACTCAGAACAATTGTTATTTTTGTCATTTTTAAGGCAATTAAGCACAAATTTTATGAAATTCTACCCACAAAATGCAGTGCGGGGGCGTTAAAAATGAAAAAAAATTTTAAATTCAAATCTATAGCTCCTGCAGGTGTGAAACGTGGCAAAACTGATATTTCTGTCATTTTCATTTAAACTAATAACGAGTTTCACAAAATTTCACTCCCAAATGGCAGTGCGGGGGAGTAAAATGGAAAAAAATAACGTTTTCAAACTATAGATCTTATAGAGATGAAACTTGGTCAGAATATTCTTACACACATAACATAAATTACTATGAACGAATTTTATAAAATCCCACCCCTCAAAGGCAGTGCGGGGGCGTTAAAAATAAAAAAAAATTTAAATTCAAATCTATAGCTCCTCCAGGTTTGAAACTTGGCAATATTGTTATTTTTATCATTTTCAATTAAACTAAGAACGAATTTTACAAAATTCCACCTTCATAGGGCAGTGTGGGAGCGTAACAAATGATCAAAATTTTTAAAAGACCTCATTGTACTGGGTCATCACGATATCTGTGGAACTATAAGGCCAATCGACTTGAAATTTGGTGAGAATATTTCTTACGACGTGTAGAGGTCAGCTAAGAACGGATTTTACGAAATTTCACCCGGAAGACGGGTTGCGGAGCGTTAAATGAAAAAAAATCACGTTTTTAAACTACAGCTCCTACAGATATGAAACTTGGTCAGAATATTCTTACACACATAATATAAATTACGATGAACGAATTTTACGAAATTCCATCCCCAAATGGCAGTGCGGAGGCGTTAAAAATGATTAAAATTTTTAACTTTCATTCTACAGCTCATACAGGTTTGAAGCAAGACACAATTATTATTTTTGTCATGTTTAGGGCAACTGAAAACTAATTTAAAGAAATTTTTCCACGACGGGGGTTAGCGGCATGTCAATTAAAAAAATTTACATTTTCAAACTGTAGCTCTTATAGAAGTATAAAACTTGGCCAGAATATTTCTTCTGGCATGTTAAAATTTGCCAAAAACGGATTTTATGAAGTTTCATCCACGGCGGGCTGTGCGGGGGCGTTAATTCAAAAAAATACAAAATTTTCGTTAAAACTATAATCCTTTTAGATTTGAAGTTTTACAAGCATAATTTCCGTCATATTCAATTTACTAAAAAATACATTTCACAAAATTCTAATCGCCAAGGACACTGCGGGGGCGTTATAGTATAAGGAACTTAATTGGAATGTCATAATTAGAGTTTCAACAGATTAGAAATTTCGAACTATAGTTTATAACAAATACTAATGGGCTAGATAATAAAAGTCAATATTCTTATCAATTTTTAATGTCACGTAAATCAAAGGATAAGAAGAAGAGATAGAGAAAGCATCCAGAAAGCTCATATAGAAAGTCTCTATAACCTCATCATCTGACTAAACAGCACCTATTTCCAATCTATTTATTTTAATATGGAGAATTATATATTTTTTAGTATTAATTTTCAAAATTCCTGTTTTAACACCTTCGGAGCTGGGCTAAGGTCACGGTGATCGATAGAAATCTTTGTTATCGATCACCAGGACGTTAGACCCAATTCCTACCGAGCAGAGATCCCACGCGCTAGCCAGCGCTGACTAAGCGGTCACCCATCCAAGTACTAACCACAGTGAATGCTACTTAACTTGAGTGACCGCCAAAGTCAGACGCGTGCCACGCGGCTATCTCTGTTGCCTCCTGATTTTTAATTAAAAATACCATAATTGTCGATCCAAGATATTGAACTCTTATCAAAAATATTTATTCTCTCGAGTATGTATATTTAATCTTTAAAACTCGTTGAATGTTGGATTGTATTCTTTTAATGCAGTAAAGATATAATTAAATTGAATTGCATTGTACATGTAGTCTATAATTAAAAAGGGATGAAAATCAATAAACTAAAAATTTAAGTTTTGAGATAAGAAGGATGAGAAGGCCTATGTTTCATTTTATAATATAATCCACCTCTTTGCCAAATTTCATACAGATCTGTTGAGCCGTTCTGGTGTGATTTAGTAATAAACAAACAAAAAAACTCATATTTGCATTTATAATGTCAGTAAGGATGTAAAAGTTAATTGCAACTTTCTCAGAAAAGTCTAGACAGTTGATGAAATAGCTGAATTCACACTATAATGGTTGAACGCCTACGTAATGTTGCTGGATGATCATAAATTTAGGAAAGGACAGAAAATATCTTAGTGTTATCATTTATTCCTTCTGTGCAACTTTGACGGGCTTTATTTTTTATATTAATCTATACATATAAAAATGAATAGCTGTGCGTTAGTCTCGCTAAAACTCAAAAACGACTGGACCGATTTCAACAACTTGAATGTGTACAATAATTAACTCATAACAGTTATTTATTTATTGAATTTTTAGACCCTGAAGCTCTTTTACACAAGTAACATACAAAATAACATAATATAAAAATCCACAAGTGAAATAAAACAATAAGTGAAACATAATGTCGTAAAATTATTATAAAGATCTAGAGTTACGCATGCTAGCATTGCACATACAGTTTCTAGAATACTTTGAGTTACCGTTCTGCAAGGAAACGCAGCATGGAAGCTTCAAAGTGTTCTAGAAACTGGACATAAGACTTCTGTCTCCAAGAAGACATAAAAGGACCAAGAGTAACATTTAATTATGTGATGAAGAAAATAGAATTCAGTAGAATTACACCTAGTTTCTGGAAAACTTTGAGCTTGGTTGCTGCATGGAAACGCAAACAAGCTTCAAAGATCTCTGAAAACTGGACATGAAGATTTCTGCCTCCAAGGAGTCTTCATTCTTCGTAGCATTGTTTCTGACTAACTTGGTTGCTTCAATCTCCCAACTGTAGGAACAATACCAAGATTGAACCAAAATTGTCGACTATTTTTCTTCCAAAGCTTCATGTGTCCTTTGTAAAGAGTGGGTGAATGTTGAAAAGTTTCTGGCCTTACTGAAGTACCTCAACACATCATGCAAACGAAAAACAAATGATGTGTTGAAAATACTTTGAAAAGACCATGAGTAACGTTTTGACGTAGATCTTATCTGTTTCTGTCGTCTAAAGTTCTTGAGGCTGACAGAACAGATCAGTTTCTTTCTTCCGAGCTGCTGGATTAATCTTCGGTTGGTTCGACTTTTCGAGTCATTAATCTTACGTATGGAGCAAAATCGGAAGCCTCTTTTATTACCAATCACCAAAAAAATGACCTGATGTCGTTCATCTAAATTCACTTAGGTATTCATCGAGCTACGGAGTCAAAAAATACGTAACATACAGAATACCCTAAGGGAACTAGAGAAACTTTCTTCTGTTCCAAGGTTGTTCTTGAAATTGATAAATGTTCCTAGCTGATATTAGTTGTAAAGAAACATAAAGCGTGATAGCAACGCATTTTGTCTTCATAACAATTACCATAGACCACCCGAGCCCTGTTAAATATAACGCTACGTGACGTTGACTCAAAGGAAACTAAAAAAATTAAAAATTTTATAACTTAATCTACAACTCATAAAAAAAGCTTTACAAACTAAAAATAATTGATTTCACTATATAATTGTCTCTATTAATAAAAAATAAGTAACATCTTTATCTGAATTACTTATAGTCTGTAATCAACACAATCTCATCTGGTAACTGATTCCATATTCTAATAGCCGTAATTAGAAATGATTTATCATACGTTACTGTCTGAGCATACACTCCTTAAATTTTTGCCTTCAACACCGTTATAACCTGCACTCTCAGTTGCGGCAATTTCTACTTCTTCATGATGCTGCAGCAACCAGTGGGACTCAACAGAGATGCATGGCTAGCTGGATTTTATGCGGGGTTTCGTCTTTCGATGATATCCAACAACGTTTCACCGTTTCGTAAATATAATTACGATTTCACTAACAACTCAGAGTGAGCTTGCAAATGCTAATCAACTAATTAAAAAACTTAAGCTTACCTTAGATTTTAAATAAAACTTTTCACAACACGTTATTTTAATCCTATAATTTTAAAATTAACTTCTTAATACTTTTTGTCAGGCGTATCAGCGCGTCTGCCGTAACTAAGCGACTGGGATTAGAAGTACACCGGTCTAATAATTAAATTATAAACTGACAGTCATAACATGCCACGAAACCACGATATGTATTTTAAAGAACAACACTACCAGATTTTAGCGCTAGTGGCGTAAGGGTTAGATAAATCCGTGAAGGTACGCCTCGACATTCTATGCTCAATGACCAATTCACTTTCAGTAAAGAGCGGCCCACTCGGGCGATAAAATAATCGACACGATTGTTTTTATAACAACAGCCAGTAAACAACGTGACTTTAGAATGTCCTCAGATGTTTATATTGAGATAATATTCAGACAGATATAGAGTCATAATTAAGTAAATTACAATCAGGCTTGCAAATAATGAAAACAAGTCTACGGTCGGGTGATCGTTAACACACAAATAAAAATTTGTCGAAAACAAGAACGGCTGGATTTCAAATTCCTATTTCGAAAGCTTTCTTTGAAAAATCACAACAATCGAGTATTTTTTAGTTCCCTCAGGAACTGCATCGGATTATGCTATTTTCCCGGGATAAAAAGTAGCCTATGTCCTTCCCCGTGATACAGGCTACCTGCATGCCAAATTTCATAAAGATTGGTCAAGGCGTTGAAGCGTGATAAGGTAACAAACAAACAAACAAACAAACACATTTTCACATTTATGATATTATTAAGTAAGGATTCATTGTATTTATACATAATATTAATGCGTCGGTGGCGTAACGGCTGGGGCCGCCGCCTCCTGTCCGGGAGGTCGTGGTTCGAATCCTGCCACGTACCAATGTGATTTCGAATTTAGATTTCATTATGTAGGTACGTTTATCCGACGCTCTTACGTTACGGTGTAGGAAAACATAGTGAGGAAACCTGCAAACGCCTGCGGAGAAACTCGCAGGTTGTGTGTGAAGTCGACCAACCCGCACTGGGCCCGCGTGTTCGACTAAGGCCCGATCGCCTTAATTTAGGGTAGGCTCGAGTTCCTCGGTGGGGACGTATATAAGCTGATATCATCATTAATAATTAGATGTTCAGATATTAATAGAAACTCCTAGTGTACATAATTTATTGAAATTTAATTCTGCTCATAAATATTTGAACACCTCGCCTGCTACGATATATCCGATGGCGACTGTACTTGAACTAACACAAGGTCAACAAATATTAACGACGCATAGCATTTCTACACTCCAGTGGAGTTCGTTCTTTCAAGGGCAGATATGATAGCATCAAATACCTTCACCTTGACCCACCTAAATACCATCATATTCCACCCCATCACAGCCATTTATGTTGTCCGACGCTAAGTAAACGTAAACAACCAATAAAGTTCCCCCCTGGCACACCCCGGACAACACTGCATACAACGGTCGTAAAACGTCATTTCTAAAAACAAATGACGGAGCAAACAAAATCACGGCGAAATCCTATACGTCCGATAATCAAACTATAACTAATCTGTATCAATCTGGGTGACAAGGGGGTGAGGTCGGAATCTAGAGAACGGCAGGGAGTGTCCATACTGTATGTTAGTACTAATATAATAAACTTTGCCCCTGGGGAAAACTGTGATTCAATGCCTAATGCCTATAATAAGTATTTCGCTACCGAGTTAAATATAGCCTTTTTGTTACATTTACACTTGCTGCGGACAACGTAAATCGGCCAGGTAGCCTTGTACGTGCCTGGAATGCGCACCCTATAACGGCGGCACAGACCTCCGTGTCTGCGTGGCTGTATGACTGTGTGCGTGCCCTACATTTCCGCCAGAGCCGCCATCAGTTACTCCCGAATAATGGCAGATAATTCCGCCCATGCCGGGTTCATGCTGAGCTAGATGGGTGTCGGTAAAATTTATCGCGTCAGAAGCGAGTTTCGTCAACTTGAAATATAAGATGCGGGGCTGCGGCTTCGCTGAGAGAATGATTATCTTATCGATCTACGTAGGCGTGCCGTTTGTCGGTTTTATGTCGTTTCTCCATGTAAAACGAAATGAGATTTAGGGGATGCTGCCTGCTGTTGTCGAGATTAATCTACGAATCTACTTCCTTATTGCCAATACCGAATTGGTTCGTCATATGTGTTTGAAGATTCTCGTGTTTTTTTACAAGCAAAATTAACTTGCAATGTATGTATGTTTGTTCGGGTGGAATTTTGACCCACTTCTCGGTTTCCGATTGAGCTGTAATTTTTTAATGCATATGTGTATCGCGTGACAATGCAATATTAAAAGCTTGTTCCTAAAAATTTTTAGGCTTAGCGATTTTTTTATTTTTTTTTTATTTATAACTCGCAATGTATGTATGTTGTTCGGGTGGAATCTTGCAAGTTAATTTTGGACCTACTTCCCGGTTTCCGATTGAACTGAAATTTTGCATACATATGATATCGCGTGACAATGCAATGTTAAAAGCTTGTACCTAAAAGGTTTTAGGTTTTTCGATTTTCCTTATTAATATAATCTCAAACTTGTAGAAGTAGAAGTTGTATGTTGTCTAAGGCGTTCGTTGAAAAACAAATGAGAGCGTTCCTTCACAGATGAGATACTATAGTTACTTGGTACCGTTGATAACGTTATACAAAACAATGGGGTAACAAAATTGGTGTAGGTCCCGTTAACTGGGGGTTCTACTTTTCATACTGAACAACTTTCTCCAAGGAACCCATAGTCAATTGTCAAAAAAATAATTGGACCCTCCATACTAAAATGCACAAAATCGGTCGGTCGATCAGCTGATCGATTTGTATGAAGAGTAAAAAAAAAATACGTTTTCAGCAAAGTCATAGAACAAAAGTTGTTTAGTATGATGAGTAGAAGCCCCAGTTAACGGGACCTACACCAATTTTGTAACTGCTTGTATAAGTAGTCACTTAATCAGCCAGTAAGTCAATGATGAGCTTTAAATGATCTTCATTCACATTACCTATCGCAGATAAGCAACGATTATGGCAGAACCAATTGAAAAGGAAAATTTACAAGAAACCTAAAGGGTTTGGGTAGGTATAAGCTTTTATTTAAAAGGGTTTTATACTCAAAAAGCCAAATTTCCAAATTCAAAAAGGCTACGAATCTATTGAAAATAAAAGAAGATCCTGGTATATTGAACCTACCTCCAAAGTTCATCATCAGATTAACTTCAAAATACCAAAAGGATCTTTTGACACCGGGAATACGTCTTAATGCCAAATTTCAGCTCAATCGGAATCTTGGATGTCGCTCTAAAATCTATCACAAAATAATGTAAACAAACTAACATACATACATACAAACATTGCAAGTTTAATAAAAGCTTTTAAAATAGGCATTAATGATGACATTGTAACACTTTCATTTCTTCCTTTCTACGATTCTACGTTCTACGTGTTCTTAGTGTTCTACGTGCTCTACGTGTTGAAATCTGAACCCAACCCAAGATTATAATGAGATGACACTATGATATTTAACTTAAAACATCAACCTTCAAAAATACAGTCGAAAGCGTAAAAGTTTCCGAAGCTCGTCCCTCACCCTGAACGGTTGGTAATGTCAGGGGTCGCGATCGATGAAGCGTCCGCGGCCGAGCCGCCTACACCTACCCAGCGCCCCCAGTGGAACCCACACTTACTATGCCTACACGTACCGAAATAAAGGACACGACTAGAATACTTGGTACGTATTTAATTACGCGAACAAAAGAAGAAAATTCTTGAAAAACAATTGCGAGGCTTTGCCATTTGTAACTGTCGCATTGTACCAAAAAATCAGGCCAAGTGCCATTCAGACTAGCATTCTGAGGGTTCCGTGCCACCATACTTCTCCACACAACCTCGTAGTATAATGACATTGATACCTGTTCATATTACAAGCAAAAGACATCAAAGCGAGCGACAAAAGTATGCTTTTCTTGTCATTCGGCTCGGACTCTTACTAGGCGCGAGTACAATCACACTAGTCCAATTTTTATTATTTGTTATGTTACTTGAGTAGCAGTGCTATAATCAAACCATGTTTCACGCTTGTATGTATTACCGTTTTTACGATAGAGCTAAAACAAATATATTTCTAAAGACAATGGATAATTTCAATGGATTGTTGTGATTTTTCGCACAGTGATGGTTGAGGGGGTGCAAAATTACATAATTTACTAATTAGCATATCCTGACATAGTTCCAAAGGGATCTGGAGAAAACTCATTTCCACGCTCGTGAAGCAACGGATTGAAATGTTTTTTTTTTGTATAGAATTGGTGAGAGACTGGCAGGTGACATAGACTGCTAATCAGAATAGCCCGATCTGGGAATAGGGACTTATGTCCGCACACCAGTCGCCCTCAAAAACAGTGATAAAAACGATGTCCACGCGCGTGAAGCCGCGGGCAAAAGCTAGTACAATATGAAGGACAGAATCGCAAGACGAAGACAGCCAAGAAGTCAAAGTTTTGAAAACATAATTACCAAAAAATATTTAAAGGAAAAACTTACGTACATACTTACCGATTGCTTTAACGGTGAAGGAAAACATCGTGAGGAAACCTGCACACGCCTGCGAAGAAACTCGAAGGTTGTGTGTGAAGTCGACCAACCCGCACTGGGCCCGCGTGGTCGACTAAGGCCTAATCGCCCTGATTCAGGGTAGGCTTGAGCCCCTCGGTGGGGACGTATATGAGCTGTAATGATGATTTAAAGGAAAATAAACAAAAAAGGATGACTTCGTCACACTAGTACATAGAAGAAGTAAGAAGTACAAGCTTATGTCTGTCCTTCTTAAAGCTATCAGTATCTACCTACGCTGCTTTGGTCGGGATTCAAACACTGTGTGTTCGGAATGGAAGCAAAGGCTTTTACCAACGAGTCATTGTCGTGACGCTTTATTCTAAAAGGTTTTCAAAGTGTAATTGTAAAGTACAATTTACAAATCCGCACTGGAAAGACTTTGTATAAGAAGCAAGGTAAATAAACTTAAACTAACTTTAATTAAGTACTTTTCCGCTTCCTTAGTGCTTTGTTAACCTAACCTACTTTAAGAACTTTATCAATGTAATAAAAGACATTAAAAAACTCTTTCTTAGAATGAAAAGGGTTAAAATACTGTTAAAATTTCTTTTAAAAATTCTGTGAAATTTCTGTTTTTTTTTCGTAGTAAATTATAAACCCTTGGTAGCATTTCATCTGAGTAACCTAGCTTTATATGCTGTTAACATGGATGTTTAGAAGTAAGACTTTGATAAGATAGTAGTTGCGGGTTTAATGCTTTTCGAGGAAACAAACCGAGTAATTTAAACGACCCCGTCGGGAATTGAACCCACGACCTCTTTTTGTAAAAATCTTTTTCCTATTAACTTGTTTTTATCCACAATTGGTAAGCCCTTGACATCATCTCACCTGATAGTAAGTGACGATGATGCCGAAGATGGTTTCGGGCTTAAGAAGATTCCCCAACGCGATAGGGAACAAATGGCTATCTTATCTTCAAGCCGGAACACACCAACGCTGTTATGTTAACATTGATGTTTGGCGGCAAGACTTAGATAAGATGGTGGTAGCTAGCCAGGCGGGCTTAGAAAATGCCCTTCCACCAACCACACCGAATCATACAGAGTTAGAATCCGCGCAGGAATCGAACCTGCGACCTCCCGATGTGAAGCTAATGGACATAACCATTACCCTACGGAGGCGGCTAAATGTCATATAAGAGGTATTTTGGTTATAATTAGCCTAATAATATGAAGTTTTTCTTTACCTTTTATAGAATTCAATCTTTAATCCTATTTTGGTCATTAATTCCGCCAACCGTCTTGGAAGAATAACCTGGTGTCCAAGAATGTAAGTAAGCTTACACACGACACTTTTCCGTTTTCCACGTCTCCCACTCACCTATCGCACCATTTCCCCGTCCGCTTGTATTTGACAGAGCACAATAGTAGGCTATTTAGTCCAAATGTATCCGATCGGTTCGAATGGACCAACGTCACAGATAACTTGCACTGGAGGAGCGAACTCTGGCAAGCTTTTTAAAAATCCGTAGTCTGATATTTTCTCTAGGAAACTGGCTTTTAGTCTCCGTTTTAGTGTTGGAGGAACAAATCAGAGATTCCCCATTCATTATAACAGCTCGTATACGTCCCCACCAAGGGGCTCGGGCTCTGCCCTGAATTGGGACGATGAGTCGACCACCTGGGCCCAGGGTGGGATGGTCGACTTCACGTTGAACCTTCGAGTTTCTTCGCAGGCATGTGCAGGTTTCCTCTTGATGTTCTTCTTCGCCGTAAGAGCGTCAGATAAACTTATATATGAAATCGAAATGACAGGACTTGAACCACGACCTCGGACAGGAGACGGAGGCTATAATGCCACCGACGCTCATTTTCGCATGAAACAGGATGTAACAAAATTGTTGTAGGACCCGCTATCTGGGGGTTTACTCATCATACTGAACAACTTTCCCCAAGGAACTCATAGTCAATTCTCAAAAAAAAATTGGACTATCCTCCACACTAAAATCGACAAAATTGGTTGATCGATTTTGATAAAGAAAAAAATTTTTGTTTTGCGATTTCAGCAAAGTCGTAGCACAAAAGTTGTTCAGTATGATGAGTAGAAACCCCCCGTTAACGGGACCTACACAAATTTTGTTACACCCTGTATATGTTATATTCATCCTTAAACACGTTTAAACCCATACACGTGTACATATAATGTATATATTTAACACCCAGAAATAGAGCAAACCAACCTGTTCGTCACATGAATGTTTATGTTGTAGGATGGGGATCAAACCCACATACCTCGGCAGAAGCTGACCAATGGACAGTCAACAACTATCCCCAAAGAAATAATAGTAAAAAAACAAAAAAAAGACAAATAAATACAAATTTCATATAATTCAATTTTTTGAGGTTACAACTATTTTAGCTTTAAACCATCAGAAATATTCTGATTAACTTGTTTTTACACGACTACCCACAATAAAGGAGTGTTTTGTTTTAAGGTCTTATGTATGTATGCATGTTTCTTTATTCCACGATTTTAGAGTATTCTATAGGTATCGTTAGATTTGTCGTGAAGGACATAAATACATTTTACCCGATTAACCAAAAAAGAGAGATTATGTTTTTAGCACTCGTGTTTTTTAACGGTAGGTAGAGAATAAACTTAATTTTCTAACTTTGGTCAATGTAAATAAACACAACCAATTGCCCTATGGTTAATAAAAAAATCACCGTGCTCAAAATGTAGCGCATAGTTTAGAAAATATCTGGTACTGCGCTTGGTATAACACATCTGTCTGATCCATTATCGTAAACTCTTTGTTGGACGTTCACGTAGTGTCCGTGTATGCCGGATATTCATGCCGGAATTCGGCAAACGATCCTTTTGATGAAAGGATGTACATACTGACTTCCGAGGTATTTATGAAGCATTCAGCATTCATGTCTGGTCACAAGGTACGAGTACCAGGGGCACTAAGGAATTGGGGATGTTATTGCTCAGAGATTTTAAAAAAGGAATCAGAAACTGGTGAATTAATTATGACAACAATTACTTATTGCTTAGTGTGTTACATACCAAAAAGGTACTCTGTTACCAAATTATTTTGCTTACTTTCATTGCTGTAAATCAGTTTTTTTCTTAAAACTAATCAAGATGATGGCAAGGGTTTACCAATTGTGGATTAAAAAAACGTTGGACTACTTCAACATTTTCTGAAAATAAAATAATTTAATATATAAAAACTTGTAACAACACGCTGCGGGGAGAGTCATACGTCATGGCATTTTTACAAGCTCTTATTAAACTTGCAATATTTAAGAGATGTCCGCGTCAAAATTTGAAAGTTAATTTTACCCACTTGACAGTGTATAATTGAGTTCAAATTTGGCATAAGGCCGTATGACAATAGGTCATTTTTATTAACTGACTTCAAAAAAAGGAGGAGGTTTCTCAATTCGACCGTATTTATGTTTTTTTTATGTGTGTTTGCGGATAACTTCGTCGTTTATGAACCGATTTTGATGATTCTTTTTTTGTTGGAAATAAGATATTCCAAGGGAGGTATCATGATAAGGAAACCATGATTTGATGATTACATCCTAGAGGAATCGAGGGGAACCTTAGTTTCCTGTTTGAAGTCGGTTATTTTTTGTTCAAAATTATGATATTTTGAAGTCGATCTGGTGATGAACTTTGGAAGTGTGATAAAGGTCCCAGGATCGTCTGTTCTTTTATTAGATTCCTTAAATTTTCTATTGATGCTCGTATTTTTGAAAATTTTGAAACATGCATTATAGAGTACCAATAATGCACAACCTATGAATGTATAGCCCGATAACTCTTGTCATGGACATGAACATGCATTTTGGAGTACCAATAATGCGAAACCTGTTAATGCACGACCAATGAATGTATAACCCGATAACTCTTGTCATGGACATGAACATGCATTATGGAGTCCCAATAATGCGCTACCCGAAAATTCATTACCTATGAATGTACAGCCCGATAACTCTTGTCATAAAAATGAAAATGCAATATGGAGTACCAATAATGCGCTACCTATTAATGCACGACCTATGAATGTATAGCCCGATTACTCTTGTACTTGAAAATGCATTATGAGAACCAATAATGAGTTACCCGATAATGCACGACCTACGAAATTATAGCCCGATAACTCGACTTGTCATGGAAAATAAACTGCATTATGGAGTTCCATAATGCTCTACCTCCTAATGCACGACCTATGAATGTATAGCCCGATAACTCTTGTCATAGACATGAACATGCATTATGGAGTACCAATAATGCGTGACCCGATAATGCACGACCTATAAAAATGCAGCCCAATAACTTGTGTCATGGACTTTAAGTGAAATGAAAGAGGAAAAGTTTGTATCTAAAAGATTTTAAGTTTCCGATTATTATTACCAAGTCTGTGAAATAAATAACAGCGTTCTTTTTATAACGTAAATATTATGTTATTAGCGACTTTTGCATTGAGTAGGTAAGATAAATAATCTACGTGTACTGCGGACTCGTTGAGGTACTTATACAAGATGACCTTGGTTGAGTACGTTTTTTAGAATAAACATATAATTACGTACCTACTTGTTTTTTTACAAGTTAGTGATCCCAGGCGGGTATGACAACAAAGTATGGTATACTCGTAATTACGCGCGACAACTTTATCTCATACTACTGTTTTTAATAACAAACAGAAATTACAGAAATATGTAATTTAGAAAAAAAAACTTACTGTCTCTTTCATTTCTAATAGGTTCATACTAATAAGTTACTCGTTATTGTACTAGTTATTAGATCTATGTAATGTAATGATCTATTACCATACCACATATGAGATACTAGTTACTTCGTAAACCTTAGCGGGAAGCACATTGAAACTTTAGCGGGAAGGCTTAGTTCAGCTGCTTATGCCGTTAAGAAAATAAGACAGTTAACGCATGTATATACTGCGAGACTAGTGCATTTTAGTTACTTCTATAGTATAATGTCTTATGTCATCTTACTGAGGCTGATATAGAAACTATTTTCATCTTGCAGAAAAGAGCTATCCACGCAATCTATCAGATGCGATCACGTGAGTCATTAAAAAATAAGTTCAAAGAAATCAATATTTTAACTGTTGCTAGTAAATTTATATATGAAAACATTATGTACGTTCGTAAAAATTTAAATTTATTTCCTAAAAACATTGACAGTCATAATTTGAATTCAAGAAATGTAAATAAAATTGATATAGCCTTTTCGAGACTGAGTAAGGTTAAAAAGTCATTTGTGGGGCAGTGTATAAGATTCTACAATAAAATTCCAGAAAATGTAAATAGTTTGTCAGAGAACAAATTCAAGACTCATGTTAAAAAAATGCTTGTGTTCTAGAGGATATTATAAAATAATAGATTATGTAAATGACAAAGACATATATGTTGATTCTATAACAAATACCATTACCTGAGACTGTAATCTGAATCATGACATATGTAATAGACAATAAGTGTATTTTTTTTGACTATTTAAAAGTGTGTGTAAGCACCTATTTAAAATAAATGATTTTGATTTTTTGATTGATTGAAACCATAATAGTACTGTAGTTATACTAATGAAATATAAAAACCCCCCGAAAAAAAACCGCTAACAAGGAGAAAATAATATGTATTGGCCCTTTAAGTTTAATATGAGTAGTTATATTTTGATTATTGATTAAGAGTCGTCGCGTAGAGTGACCGCTAAGTTGTGAAATTATTAGTAATTAGTTGTAGTAAAGTTAAACAGTTGTATTCTATTTTTATTTAATAATCTTAGCGGTCCCCCAACGCGACGACTCTTAGATCCAAATGTAACTACTCTTATATTTAAATAAAAGGGCCATGACATATTATTTTCTACTCTTTAGCGGTTTTTAAGTCGGGGTTTTTTTTAATTTTCAATTTAAGTTTTATTTCATTTCATTGTTTAGTTTCCCTTACAGTGGACAATACAAGTAACTGGCAGAAGCGGCGCCGTCTGATTAAGAAAGCCGACCCCGTGTAGCGAGATATGGCGAGGTAGAAGAAGAAGAAGAAGAATTTAAGTTTTATTTCATGCTTTTTAAACTTTACGTATCCAAACGCGATAGTTTTGCTACTTCCTAAGTTGGTAAGGATTTGGGTATCCTGCAGATAACAGGAGATGCTGCAGCATCAGGTTAAGGTTACCATGTTCTATCTAAAGCCTATTCATTGAGACTATTCCAATGAGCCCAAACACGATACCTCTGCTGTAAGTTGACGAGAAATTGGTATCGTGCAGATTCCAGGAGTATGCTGCAGCAACAGGTCAAGGTTACCTTGTTCTATCTAACGCCTATGCTCGGAGTTTCTCTGCGTGATAGAATCAGAAACGAGGATATCCGTAAGGCACTCCAAAGTAAGCGTCATAGCTCTCAGAATTACTAAACTTAAGTGGCATTGAGCAGGGCACATAGCTCGTAGAACAGACAGCCATTGTGGCAGTAAAATTCTCGAGTGGCGACAGCGCACCGGAAAACTGGTGAAGGTCGCGGGAAGCCACTGGATGCGGATAGCGTAGAACCGGTCGTCGTGGAAAACATTGGGGGAGGCCTATGTCCAGCAGTGGACGCCCTTCGGCTGATATGATGATCTAACACCTATTCGTTGAGACTATTCCAATGAGCCCAAACACGATACCTCTGCTTTAAATTGGCGAGGAGTTGGGTATCCTGCAGATTCCAGGAGATGCTGCAGCAGCGTTTTGCAATATTATTACAGTAACAGGGCATATAATTTTGAATCGATCAGTTAAGTTACCCACATCCCTTTATCACCTAATTAAGAGCTAATGATCTTCAAAAGGCTAAACAGATTTTTATAAATTATAGCTAAGAACCACCTCGATCACGTCAGCTTTCAAACAAAAAAAAACCTCATCAAAATCAGTCTATTCGGTTGAGAACTATGATGCCATAGACAGACACACAGATCAGATATACAAATACACAGATACCTACATAATCTTATAACACTCCTCTTTTATTTTTCGTCGGAGGTTAAAAAGTGAGCGTGAAATCTCTAAAACGATCTGTCAAACGCTTACGAAGGTTTAGTTCGCAGTTGGATTTCTGATTCTCATTAGTAGGCCCGGGTTCAAATCCAGGCCGAGTAATATTTTTCTTGTCGCAGAAATAGTACATTACTGCAGCGGCTAGCAAAAGAGGCATTGATGGACGAGGCACACATACGTAAGTCCATTAATGCCTATTGGCCAAGGCTTGTATAGTACTTTTCTCAAATAATGCACTGAAATTAAAACTAAGTAGTACCTAGGAAGAACTTTTTATTGGAAAATATATTCATTATATATATGAAAATCAATGACGAACAACAAACAACAATTATTATTCACGCGCCAAACTGTTCTTTTGTTTTTTTTTTTCAATAAACAGCTTTCTATTCCACTTCGAAATTTAAATAAAACCTTTGACAAGTTTTACCTCCTTGGTTGCCATGTATCGAGATATAAGTTTACATAGTATTTCTTACCATGAGACCCTTACCACGCGAACCCCATTTACCACTTGTCCAGTTGTTGAAGATTAGATAAGAGGAAATTAAATTCCTCGTGGACCACTTTGACTTTACCTACTAGCGAGTTTGGCTTTACCTACTAGCGAGTTTGGGTTTACCTACTAGCGAGTTTGGCTTTACCTACTAGCGAGTTTGGCTTTACCTACTAGCGAGTATGGCTTTACCACAGAGCACGGAATACGCTCGCTCACGTAGGGGGCGCGAGCGATGTGATTCAGTGCTCTGTAGGCTTTACCGAGTTTGGCTTTACCTACTAGCGAGTTTGGCTTTACCTACTAGCGAGTTTGGCTTTACCTACTAGCGAGTTTGGCTTTACCTACTTGCTAGTATGGCTTTACCTATTAGTGAGTTTTTGCTTTACCTACTAGCGAGTTTGACTTTACCTACTAGCGAGTTTGGCCATGACGAACAAATAAATTATGGCTATAGAAAATTATATAAAAGATTAATGTAGGTACCTACCTCATTTGTGATCAATGGTATATTCTCAAGTTTTAACGCTTTAGTTGTAAAGTGTGTTTTCAAAGAGCTTGGATTTAAATCAAACTAAAAGTGCTAAAAGCTTCTTCAGCTCAAGCTGAACATAGTAGAAAAATAGATTTATTCTCAAAAAAGTATGCATAAATTACATCCATTTACGAATGACTTTACGATCTTAACGTACAGTTTTTATCTCTTATACATTGTAGTTATGAAGTTAGGTAATGTAACTTATGATTTGCTCTAGTGATTAAAGTTTAACATTAGTTCTTAGTAAAAGCACACCCTGGACACTTCATACCACGGGCAGAACTGACATTTCAAAAAAGGAATAACGAAACCAACAAAAGGCGGCGAAATCCTCTTTTGCGGCAGTGCTGTGGGCTCACTGGTTCAGGTACGCGCGGCGGCCTTCGCTGCGGTCCTCGCTCTGAAATAGGCACATCATAGCTGTAATTAGGTTGAAACTTACACGTTTTTAGAATTCCGTAGTCAGCAAGGAACCCTTATAGTTTCACCATGTTCGACAACCAAACTGTAACCAATCTGTATCAATCTGGGTGACGAGGAGGCGAGGTCGCAATCTAGAGAGCGGCAGGGAGTGTCCATACTGTATGTTAGTACTAATATAATATACTTTGGTAAAAGCTAAAGAATTACATAATTTTCGATAAGTCTAAAAACTTGTAGGTAGGTACAAGTTTTTATTAGAAAAGAGTTTTTATGGTCTAAAAGCCAAATGCTCAGTGTGCCAAATCTGAATATAAGTAAACTACCAACATTTCTAAATTCAAAAAAGACGAGCACAGTATTTATTAGTATTCTATTGAAAATAAAAGACGATCCTGGGACCTTGATTCTGCCTCCAAAGTTGATCAGATCAACTTCAAAATACCAAAATGATCTGTGTCACCGGGAATATGACTTCATACCACAACTCAATCGGATTTCTGAAAGTCGCTCTAAAATCATACATACTAAATCATAAAATCAAAATCGTACATACTAAATCATAAAATCAAAATCGTACATACTAAATCATAAAATCAAAATCATACATACTAAATCATAAAATCAAAATCATACATACTAAATCATAAAATCAAAATCATACATACTAAATCATAAAATCAAAATCATACATACTAAATCATAAAATCAAAATCGTACATACAAACATTGTAAGTTAAATAAAAGCATACGTACTAACTTCATGTAATCTTACCAGCTCATATACGTCCCCACCGAGGGGCTCGAGCCTACCGTGAATTAGGGCGATCGGGCCTTAGTCGACCACACAGGCCCAGTGCGGGTTGGTCGACTTCACATACAACCCTCGAGTTTCTTCGCAGGCGTGTTCGGTCTCCTCACGATGTTTTCCTTCACCGTAAGAGCGTCGGATAAACGTACATATGAAATCAAAATTCGAAAACACATTGATACGTGGCAGGATTCGAACCACGGCCTCCCGGACAGGAGGAAGCGGCCGTAACCGTTACGCCACCGAAGCTCGTTTTTAAAATTAAAAACTTCATGTATTAAGTATCGAAAACACGAGTGATTATAGTGGTAATATGGTAATACACAGTCGTTGTACATTTATTTGTTTGTCAGAGTAGGTATCTTCCTATATGTCATTGTTTTTAGGGTTCTGTACCTCAAAAGGAAAAAACGGAACCCTTCTAGGATTTTATTCATCATATCGGCCTAAGTCGATAGACTTCCAATGCTGAACAAAGACTTCCACAACGATCTTCACAAAGACCGATCCTGCGATGCCCGCATCCGTTGGCTTCCCGCGACCCTCACCAGGTCGTCGAAACACCGAGTGGGAGGCCTGCCTTAACTACGTCTTCCAGTGAGCGGTTGCCACTCGATAACTTTACTACCTCAACGGCCATCTGTTTACGAGCTATGTGCCGTACTCACTGCCACTTAAGTTTAGCAATTCCGAGAACTATGTCGGTTACATTTTAGATATCTTTGTTCGGGGTTTTTGTGACTTAACTTTAAAAAAAATATTTCACAAAGGACAAGGCTTTTTCAAACAAGAAAAAAAAATCTACACCTTTGGTATTTCTCTTTATGCAAATAAAGCAGAAGATTCGGTAAATTATTATAAAAGGCTATCTCGTAACGACGTTAAATTTTAATGGTACATGAAAAGTTCATGTTAGGCACATTTAGATAAAATTAACGTTTGTATAAGCACTTCCATTTTACGTTAAAGCCACATTACCTAAGTTAACTTAACATAAAGAGACCTATGTACAGGAATATACCACCTTTACTTAGCAAGTCAGAGCCAACCGATTCAATTAAAAATTAAAAACACGACTACATAATAATGAAAACGCTAAACACGTTAAAAAACCGACTTCCATCGCAACAATTTAGTACATTTTTGCATTGTTATTTTTGGTTTTTGTTAATTTTCTCAAAAAGTACTAAACCGATTATGATAAAATTTGTATGGGACCACACGGGAAGCACTAGCTTTCAAATTAAAGAAGAATCATAAAAATCGGTTCACCCAGTCAAAAGTTCTGAGGTAACACATAAAAAAACATACAGTCGAATTGAGAACCTCCTCCTTTTTGGAAGTCGCTTGAAAACATTTCCCCTCTTTTTTTGAAAGTCGGATAAAATGTATCTTGTTACTCGCTGGATCAAGCGATCCTAACGACATTTCGCACTTCAAAATCCATCAAGCTGTTTAGGTTACAGACTCGGTCAAATAAAATACATATACATACCTACATAAACCTAAAAAAAGTAAGTGTGTGGTTTTATGAAACCACGGTAAAAGTGAAACTTTACAGAGGACGAAACGATCATGACTGCTCTCACTACGGTACAGAGGACAAAACGATCATACCGTCAGACGAAAGCGACCGTCCCGCGACATGCAACACACAGACGAAAAAAATTGAGACCACGATGTAATAAAAGTTTCACTTTAATTAAAAAGAAACCTTCCTTTTTGGGAAGTAGGGTAAAAATAGATACAAGTAGTGTATCGGATATGGGAAAAATGCCGATGGAGGTGGGTAAGGTTAGTAAAAGATTACTCAGAATTTATTCGAATCCAAAAGTAAGGACTTAACTAAACTCGACGAGACTTTCTGTGAGTGCGCATCAAAAGATTAGAAGAAAACAACTAGAAAATTCTTATAAAAAATTTAACCATTTATTGTGTTGGATGGCGATCGTTCTATGCTGAATCATAATGGTTGATAAATAGTGAATTTTATGGTATCTGAGAGCTTACAAATCTGTGACTAGTTCGCAAATTTTGTAGCTTTTTAGAGAATGAACGAAAATACACATCAAATGTCACAAAGGAAGTCTATACACTCTATAAAAACTTAATGAAGATAATGTCTAATTACACATATAAAGTTTCAGAAAGAAAGACATCCTTTTACAACTCGAGATAATAAATAATAACATAAAAACATTGGCAGTTTTCACTAGCAAACAAAGAAGAAACCTAAATTACTCTATAATTATATCTATGACCTATTTCTTCTTAAGTAAAACATTAATTACGAAACAGTAGCTCTATGCATATCTTTATACACGATCCTGAACTATATAAACTTATCTACGGTATTAATGTC
The DNA here is from genome assembly GCA_947284805.1 of Coleophora flavipennella. Classification (NCBI taxonomy): domain Eukaryota; kingdom Metazoa; phylum Arthropoda; class Insecta; order Lepidoptera; family Coleophoridae; genus Coleophora; species Coleophora flavipennella. The sequence continues at coordinate 6,348,614 of OX369285.1, read as the reverse complement.
GCATATTTTAAATTTGCATAACTTTTATGTATTTTTTTTTACATTTTCATTTCCTAAGACCCTTAAAATTAACCCTTACCTCTAAATTAGAAAGAAAAAGACTATTTTACTTATATTATTTGACCACGAGGTGGTGTCATGCAATTGCCAGAAACCAATAGCAGTACCGTACTTCCGTCGGAATTTCCCTACTCTCAAAATAATACTTTGTCCTGTTAGATAACGACTGCAACATACATATTATTAATATAAAAAGCACACGGAGAAAAAAATATAGTCAGAATAACTATTCAAAGTTATAGTTAAATTAGTTAAATGACGTATCGTTGATGTAGGCTCGAGTAGGCTTTATCATTACAAAATACAAAAGCTTTAGCTCAACCTTTTTTTTTAAAATAAAGACAAAAATAATATAAAACTCATGGCATTTAAAAAAACAGAAACAAAACGATTTACAAAAAGTATTGTATCATATAACACTTGACAGCCCTACCAGCACATCACACACCAGAAACTATGCACTCGCGACTTAGCTTGCTCAATAGCAAGTAAGTGGTTGTAGCATCGTCTTGAATTCATCCAGGGAAGCAGCAGTTGAAACAGCAGGTGGCACAAAGTTCCAGAAACCCGGAATCGGCGATAACAGCGTATAGTCCGGTTGTTCTCAGATCATTGCAGAGTCGGATCGATAATAGCTTCCAGGTTCTTGAGAATACTAACTTACTCAATATCTTTACCAGCTAACGACAGCACTGGCTTCTCACTGCTATCTATGAGGATAGTACGTTTAGACAAACACCAAAAAAAATGTTAGACACGAAATTCATGATGTGTGAACGGAAGATTAACACTTATTTTTTTTTTTTTTCTTCTCCTCCTCGATAAATTTATTTATTCCGCAGTCTCTGCACCACCTCCAAAATGGGCTGAAATCGTATACTCTGCCACAATTGATACATGTTTTTTTTTGGGACTCCATTTGACCGGAATGGTTGCAACAATATGAATCATTTCGACCCTCCGTCTCCGTTTAAATAGCAATGCTTATCAAAACTAGGGCTACCACTTTCTCATAACATTTTTTTTTGTTTAAAGTTTATTTACTTAAATAAACGATACATATTTTTATTACTTAAGCTAAGTAAACAAATAAGAAAACCTTATAATCTCTTTTTTAGTTATTTTAATCACAGCCCTGATTAAACAAAATCATTAAAAAGGATTAAAAATGATTTGATTTGTAATCATTTTGAATAATTTTTAATCGTTCAAATCATTTCTAATTCTTATGAGCGTTTAACATGTGATTTACATTCAAATCCTTTTATTATATCAGGGAGGCTGTAGTTATTAGCACTTGAATCCAGTCTATCTCTGTTGTGCTATGTGAAGGAAAAAAAATGTTCCTTATATAAAAAATGGTCCTTTCTCTCGCTTAACTTTTCTTTCTCCATTGGCCCGACTGACCTAGGGTCCTTTTTACTTTTAAATTGCATATTTTTAAGAACATTTTTCAAACAACTATCAAATGTCCACGTAAGCTATTTATATCTTGTTATTGTATTATAGGTACATCGCATTTAATAAGTGTGGTTTTCCTTAATAAATGCGATGTACCTATGCTGACCACTCTTATCTAAAAAGTTTTATGTTTACATATTTTTAGTTCGGGAATTCACATGACTAATATAATGTGTGTGTTACAGTCGTTATCTGACAGAAAAACATCCTGTTTTGAGAGTAGGGAAAATCCCAAAGTTCTGTCATCCACGGATTGTAAGTACATTCACCATCAACCAACTGATCTATCTCAACCAGTTCACGTATTTTGGGTACCAAGAAGCTAGAAGCTAAGAAGCTAGTGGGTGTTTGATAGACATAAAATTAGCATATGATTTGACTAGGTTAGGGATCATCTATTTTGAATGGAAATTATTTATTTAAAAAAATGGTCAGATTTCAGACAAGTTTCGTCATCAAATAAATCCTATGTTACAAGAATCACGTTGTAACTTCAATACGTATAGTTTGAAAGTTTTATCTTGTTTTCATTATTACAGTTTGGCAAAAAAGAGTTTGAGATGATAACAGATGGAACTAATTGATTTTTTAATGGCAACACTCGTTTTCTGTCAATGGATTTGTCATTGCTGCGAAGTGGATGTCGTTTTTTATAAATTTCATTGAATTTCCCAATTATTTTCGCTAAACTGACTACTTATGAATGAATAACACTACCATAGGTGTGAAAGAAGCGCCCATATTTTCTCGAAACTCTTTTTTCCAGGCTGTACTTATATTTAACTGGCTTATAGAAAACACATGGTACGTATTCAGCTCCTGAGGCCTTTTATCGTAAGTCTACACGTTGTAATCATTCCATTTCGTGCTTACACGAGTTCTGAGTAATTGGAATTCTCAACGTGTAGGTAGGAAGGCAAGTATATCAGCCTAAATTGATTATTTTCACACCGGCACCGCCCCAAATTGATTCAGGGACTTTTTGAAATGCTGCTTGAACTAAGGTGTTGTTTTTTTAGGGTTCCATAGGGTAAAAACAAGACGCTATTACTAAGACTCCGCTGTCCGTCTGTCACCGGGCTGTATTTCAAATTTTCACAGATGATTTATTGTATTACTGTTGCCGCTGTAACAAAAAATACTAAAAATTGGAAAAAAAAAATTCGAGCGAGACCCACAGTACTCGCATATGATGTGTAACATGTGACAAAATACTTTAGGTTAGTTAGATTTGATGACGATATTGTACCTGGGTGGCGGATCTGACAGTAACGAAAAAAAAAACAATCGAGACCTACAGTACTCGCATATGATGCGTAACAAATCACTGTTACACATTTCCGTCCCATTTCACGAAATCACTCCCACTAATTGCAGGAAAGCGAGAGCAAAGCTCATTCGTCAGATCGAATAGCGCGCGCTTTCGCGACTTCCTGTTACACATTTCCGTCCCATGTTACACATTTCCATCCCATTTCACGAAATCACTCCCACAAATTGCAGGAAAGCGAGAGCAAAGATGTTACACATCAAAAGTGAAATACTCCATACAAAAAATGTTTTTTTTTGATACGTGAAGAAACGAACGCCATCTAGTATGATGGTACGGAACCCTTTGTGCGCGGTTCTGACTCGCACTTTACCGGTTTATTTTAATATCAAAAAACGCCTTTACTTTCACGTATAGGTTACTCGTTATCAAATAATATGAGGAATTTTCTCACACTTCATGGAAATAGCAAATAGCAAATCAAGAAGCTCCGTACATTTTTTTTTGCTTTATCTTAAAAACTAATTTATTTATTTATTTATTTATTTATTTATTTAAAATACAACAAGAGCTAATACATTACAACATAAAACTTGGTGTGATCTATTTATTTATTAACACTTACCACGTACTGTGTCTATAGTGAAACCTTATAAAAACTTGCCAAGCGTGCGTCATACTCGCTTTAAGCATCCTGAACTAAATGAAACAAAATCATTTTTTATGAAGGGTAATAACAGGATAGTTGCCCCGATTGTAATTAGGTACTCTAGTTTCGCGGATGAATCGCATGCTATTTTATTAATCTATCGAAAGACTCTTCAAGTACCACTAAGTTGACCATGTCTCATGTCTCTTTGCTATTGATTCGACCAAAGTTTTTGCGGGATAGATGTCCTGTTTCACGGCGGTACATCTATCCTAAACGTAGTAATTTACATGGATTAGGTAACTATCCTCTAAGTGAGATAGATGTCCCAAAAAATATAGAGGTTCGTAAAAATCACTAATATTCCAGAAATATTTTAAAAATAATGTTTTTTACTCTTCATTTCTTAGGTAAAAAAAAATACCGGCCAGTTTTATAAATAAAATATTTTGTTTTTTGTATTAAGGGATATACAGTGATTTCAAAAAGTGTGGCAACTATCCGGTTTTTACCCTAAGTATACAACAAAAATATAATATTTTGTGGTGATGGAACCCTCGCTCGGTGCGCGAGCCGGATTCGCACTTGGCAGAGTTTAAAAAAAAATTGTGTATGGGTTCAATAAGAAGAAAAAATATAAAACAGTTTGCATCGGGAGAGAGAATATGAAATTAACTGGAGCTGGTGGTGACTAGGCCAACGTCGTCGACAGTTGCAAGTAGGTTAACAAGCAACCGTTCTCTCTAATTAGGAACGGTCGAGATTTCTACCACAGTCTAAAAAATTCATTCAGTCATCTAACGGAGACGTCTAGACAGGGCCATCATGCGGGGCGGAGGGGCACTATGGAGGAGTTCGAGCCTCAAGTTAAGCCACCGTGCTCTCTAATTAGGAACGGTTGAGAGTTCGACTATAGTCTAAAGAATCCATATACAGTCATCCTGGAGACAACTAGATAGGTCATTCCTGCAGGGGCCGAGGGGCGAGACAGGGAAGGTCGAGCCCTAAGTTCCATAGTCAAATCTCGGGATATTTGATACATTCAGGCAGTGTAAGAAGCAACTGCCCAGTGTCTAGAAGAGTCCGATTTCACACAAATCAATCAGAGATGTTGGGTCACTGTATGGATTCTTACACTGTGGTTCTACTGCCACTATCATCATCATCATGATTCACGCAGTGTAAGGAGCAATTGCCGAGTGTCTAGTAGTGAGTTGTCTTTCACGCAAACATCAAAAGTGTTGGATCACTGTATGGATTCTTACACTGTGTTTTTACTGCCACTGTCATCATCATCATGATTCAGTCAGTGTAAGGAACAACTGCTCAGTATGTAGTAGTGAGTCGACTTTCACACTACTATCAAAGGAATTGGACCACTATATGGATTCTTACACTGCGGTTCTACTGCCACTGTCATCATCATCATGATTGAGGCATTGTAAGGAGCAATTACCCAGTGTCTAGTAGTAAGTCGGTTTTCACGCAAATATCAAAAGCGTTGGACCACTGTATGGATTCTTACACTGTGGTTCTACTGCCATTGTCATCATCATCATTATTCAGGCAGAGTAAGGAGCAACTACCCAGTGTCTATTAGTAAGTCGGCTTTCACGTAAATATCAAAGGCGTTGGTCTACTGTATGGATTCTTACACTGTGGTTCTACTGCCACAGTAAACTTATACATATAGGTAGGTAGGTAATAGGTATATATAATTAAGGCTAATAGCGTCGGCGGCGTAACGGCTAGGGCCACTACATCCTGTCCGGGAGGTCGTGGTTCAAATCCTGATACGTACCAATGTGTTTTCGAATTTGCATTTCATATGTAAGTATACGTTTATTTGACGCTCTTACGGTGAGGAAAACATCGTGAGGAAACCTGCAAATGCTTGCGAAGAAACTCGAAGGTTGTGGGTGAAGTTGACCAACCCGCACTGGGCCCGCATGGTCGACTAACGACCGTTCGCCCTAATTCACGGTAAGCTTGAGCCCTTCAGTGGGGACGTATGTAATATGATGAGGTATACAATTAATATTGTGTGGTGATGTAAATGTAGGAATAGGTATCTATTACCCTCAGATCAAATTAAATTTCAGATAGAATATGGCGAACTGTCAAGTTGAAGCCACTTTTTAAAACATGACGTGTACCGGTGTGTCTTCTTTCGTCTTAGCAAATACTGTCGAGTATTTTTGGAGTGGTTGTGGTGTCTATGTGTGCGTGTACAGTGTGCGTGCGTACAGGCTTGGAGTGGTTTTAATTGACTACACATTAATTTAAGTGATGTTCGATCTAAACTTTTATATGATATGAGCTATTAACTACCTATCTTCAAACGTTTACAGAGGCAGTAGAACCACAGTGTAAGGAACAACAGGAGTACACACTCCTGTTTAGATAGTCTCTAAAGTTTTAGCTTGTAGAGTTCTGTCTGAAACTGAATACTACAGTCTAGAAACGGCAAATGGTAAAATGAATGATTACAATGATTGATGACTGACCCGTTGGTCCAGTGTCAGGGTCGATCCCCACCCAGGGCCATATGTGACGAAGAGGTTTGTTTGCTATGTGTCTGTATGTTACACCCGGTTGGTCGTGCTTTTTTGTGACACCCTCGGTTGCGTGCTGGGGTCTGTAAAAGCCCGATACGAATTATAAATTAATATTGCAGCTTTACAGCATCGATTCATTTTTGTAGATCAAACACGTAACAAGTTTGTTACCTTAGCCCTAACAACGGGCTCAAAGACACACATCTGGAAACCATTGAATAGGGGCGAGACATAGAACCAATCATTAAGCAAAAAAAGCTAAAGCAACCTTTCGCGAGTGAAGCAAAAAATGAAGTGTTTCGTGAAGTTGTATTATGCATTTGTGTGCGTTTGTGTGTAAGTTATGCAATCATCGTCACCGGTCGTCGTGGAGATCCTTGGGGGAGGCCTATGTCCAGCAGTGGACTTCCTTCGGCTGATATGAATGAATATGCAATCATTCTTATGTGCAAATTACAAACGTGAAGAATAGGGAAGAAAAACTCTGTCTATTTGTGTAATTATTGCGGAATTCCTAGGAATACTAAGTGTATATTTAATATAACTAGAACAATTACCTCTTACTAAGGGCATTACAGAACAAAAAAAATATATACCTACCTAACTCAAATCTTTAAAAAAAGTGATTCCTGTGCAACTTTTTGGAGGTTAGAAGCCACATTCAATAAACATATCCTCAATTCAGTAGATACTTACCCTATAACAAAGGGAAGATGTTAACAACGGAACAAAGAACCAGTGACGGGACATCGATTGCGAAAAAAAAATCTCAACTAAATGACCGACCAGTGACCACTCTACGGGAAATAAACTTATCGCACGGCTTGTAACCAATACAACGATTGACAACGGAAAAACAGCCCACTGTCCCTTTTTTTCGATGGGAACATCATCATAAAAAGACCACGTCGACAAAATCAGTTTGAATTCAAAGCAACATCTGTAAAAACGGTGAAACGATGACACGCAGCGACGAATTTAGGAATAATAGCTCAACGTAACAAAAATCAATACTAGAAGATAGTAAAGAAGAGAAAAAAAAAGAGTTACGGCACGCATGAAGACGCATTGATAAGCAGTATTATTCCTCCCCTGTATCTATGACACACAAAGTATAATATCTATCTTCCTAATATGCTGACTCGTTGCTAGTATACTTGTCGGCTTAAGATCCAGTCACTCCCATCCTAACTGCGACCACCCTACACTCCTGATCGCATCTACGTGGCCACTGGTGTCTCGGGTAGATTTCCGTTGCATAATGGCAGACAGCGATACACGCGACAGCGGGAATCTGAGGTAGCAGACCGCATTTACTCAGGAGTACCGTCGCATGCCAGGTGCAGCTACGGGGGACACGCTTACAACAACGGGTGCTTTAGCCTCTACTGTTCTCCTTCTTTTATCAATTCCCTTGCAGAAGAACTTCTGGTCAGTGCGCCACCGGAACAGAACGGAACGGACCTTATGTATATAATGGGTATGTATGCATTAGGCGCAGGGCTGTGAGTCTCACATAACCAGTACAGCCGGCTGTTCTTGGTATGCGTAAATGCATTCTCCTCCTCCCCTCCTCCGCAGTCCGAGAGGAAAAAAAAGTGACTAAATATTTTTATTTTATTATTATTTATAATTATTTATTTATTTGTATTTTTTTAGTAGCATAATAAAGTTTTAAATAAAACCCATAGTGTGGTTTTAAATCACTTTATTGATGGGAAATAATTTTGGACAAATACTATTTTATTTGCACTTATTGATAGTTAAGTATGTTTTAGGAAGCTACCCTGAGGTACAAGTTTGTAACTTGAATATGGGACAAAATATAGCAGTTTTCGTAGACGTCGGGCTTTTAAAGAACCCACGCGACCAACCGAGGGTTAGGGTCTAGGGTTAAGGAGGCTCGAGTTTTCATACACAAGTAGTTCTGCTTAATTTAAAAAACTACATGTCGGATTGAATCCAAACTTTGGAATTATATTGAGTAGACACTTATCGATGTTTGTAATTAGTTTTCGATGTACTAATATAAAACGGGGAAAAATAAGAGAAGTTTCAAACTATCAGTACAAAACTAATTTTAACCTTCGTTTAGTTATGTTTCAATTTACTACGATGAAAAGTAATTACAAACATCGATATGAATCTACTCAATATATTCGCAAAGTGTGGATTCAATCCGGCATTTAGTTTTTGTATCAAAGTGGAACTACGTTTGTATGGAAACTCGAACCTTAAATATCTATATGTCTAAGTATGTAAAAAAATATTTAAGTATGTGTATCAGTCTCTGGTTCTCATAGTATAGGCAATCCTAGTTTAGGTATGTTAGTACTAATATAAATACTTTGGTTTGGGGCTAGATGGGTGTGTGGGATTTGTCCCTGTCCCTGAGTGTTATTATTATAATGCTAGTCATGAAACTGAAAAACTTTACATAGGAGCCCATACAAACGGAGCTAAAAAAATAAGGACCCCATACGAAAATAATTGTGAATCGATATTTTTATTACGATAGTCAAGACTATACTCGAAGTTTTTACACGAATATGTATGTCGCAGTGATGTAGAAAAAATAGTGATATATTTTTTTATCACCACTGGGAATGTAAATTAACGTTATACCGGGGTATAGATAGATGTTACGTTAGTTAAGGTCACTTTTTTACCGCAAGAAAGCCCTCACTAGCATAGTTATATAGATATATTACCTAATTTAGTTAACTTGGATACGGACTGCGCAGGACCTGTAGTTGTGGTATGTGGAAATCACTGGGGAGGCATTGGACGTCTTGTGGCTGATATAGTGGGAGTTAGGTAAAATAAAAAAGAGTGTGTGGTTTTATGAAACCATGGTAAAAGTGAAACTTTTTTTCACATTATAGACATTTACAGAGCACGAAACGATCATGGCTGCTCTCGTCTTGGAGCTACGGTACAGAGGACGAAACGATTATGTAATAAAAGTTTCACTCCTCTTGGAGCTACGGTACAGAGGATGAAACGATCATGGCTGCTCTGACGAAAAAGTTTGAGACGATGTAATAATCTCTTTGCCGTCACGCAACACACAGAAGAAAAAGCTTAAGACGATGTAATAAAAGTTTCACTTTAAAACACATTTTAAGGGGAGCTTACTTATGAAACTGACTTTTGTTCAACAAATTGTACTGCGACCAAAGTATATTATACTAGTACTAACATACAGTATGGACACTCGCTGCCGCTCTGTAGATTCCGACCTCACCCCCTCGTCATCCAGATTGATACAGATTGGTTATAGTTTGTTTCTTGAACGTATAGGATTTCGCCGTGATTTTGTTTGCTCCGTTATTTGTTTTTAGAAATGTCATTTTACGACCGTAGTATGCTCGCGACTTACTTTAAGTATACGCTCTTACGCGTACTTACGCTCAGTACTTTCTCGCGAAGCCATCGCCATCTAGCTTAGCGTAGTAGGGCACAGTCGTGGTGAACTAATTAGGAACGATGTCACTAAAAAAGCAAAATTCTTTATCACCTTCAAAAAATTAGGAAATTCTCAAGTCGTCGGAACCTCTAATTTTTTTAGAATGTCATTAAGGTTAAGGTACAACGTTCATAAAGAACAGCTAGAATTATTATTTATTTATAAATAAATAAATAAATAAATATTCTCAGACAAATCACACAGGTCATCTGGCCCCAAAGTAGGATTCATTTGATAAAAAGAAAGTTACTAAAAATTATGATAATATTAGAACATCAAAAACTTTACACGTTTATCCGCGCACTAGTTAATGTCGTTGCTGACACAATCCTCTTGCTAAATTAAATTAAGCTTAAGCTAAAAAATACATTGCTTAAGAGGAACAAAATTAATGTAAACTCCTGGAAGATCATTAATCCTAATTTCTTTCCATGAGTTTCCTTCAACAAACACTGCTCCAGTTCCCTGATTTCGTAACTTTTCGTTGTAAACAAATAAATCTTATTCTATTCTCTTTGCGCCGTAATGGATATTATTGCGTCATCATCATCATATCAGCCACAAATCGTCCACTGCTGGACAAAGGCCTCCCCCAAGGATTTCCACGACGACCGGTCCTGCGCTGCCCGCATCCATCGGCTTCCCGCGACCTTCACCAGGTCATCGGTCCACCGCGTGGGAGGCCTGCCTACGCTACGTTTTCCGGTGCGCGGTCGCCACTCGAGAACTTTACTGCCCCATCGGCCATCTGTTCTACGAGCTATGTGCCCTGCCCACTGCCACTTCAGTTTAGCGATTCTGTGAGCTATGTCGGTTACTTTAGTTCTCCTGCGGATCTCCTCGTTTCTGATTCGATCACGCAGAGAAACTCCGAGCATAGCACGCTCCATTGCCCTTTGGGTGACCTTGAGCCTTCTTATGAGGCCCATAGTAAGCGACCATGTCTCAGTTCCGTAAGTCATCACTGGCAACACACACTGGTCAAAGACCTTAGTCTTGAGACACTGCGGTATTTGGGACGTGAAGATATTGCGAAGCTTCCCGAACGCTGCCCAGCCGAGTTGGATTCGTCGATTGATCTCTTTCTTGAAGTTGGACCTACCTAACTGGACTGTTTGTCCCAGGTATACATATTCGTCAACAACTTCCAGTGTAGAGTCTCCAACCTTTAGAGGAGTGGGTGCGACACGGACATTTAACATTATTTTCGTCTTGTCCATGTTCATTTTAAGACCCACTTGTTGAGAGACCTTACTGAGGCCATCGAGCATTGTGCTTAGGTCTTCCATAGTCTCAGCCATGACCACGATATCATCAGCGAATCGGAGGTGGGATATGTACTCGCCGTTGATATTGATGCCGAGTCCACCCCAGTCCAGAAGCTTAAAAACATCTTCCAGGGCGGCGGTGAACAGTTTCGGAGATATAACGTCTCCCTGTCTCACCCCTCGCTGCAACTGGATAGGTTTCGAGTTCTGGTCTTGGAGGCGAACCGACATGGTGGCGTTTTCATACAGACACTTCAACACCTCGATGTATCGATGGTCAATTTGGCACCGCTGGAGAGACTGTAGCACAGCCCAGGTTTCGACTGAATCAAAGGCCTTCTCATAGTCCACAAACGCCAAGCATAGTGGCTGATTGTACTCTTCGGTCTTCTGTATAATCTGCCGCAGCGTATGTATGTGGTCTATGGTACTAAAGCCTTTTCGGAAACCGGCTTGTTCGGGAGGCTGGAAGTCGTCAAACCTGCGTGCGAGACGATTCGTAATGACTCTCGAAAACAGCTTGTAGACATGGCTCAGAAGTGAGATGGGTCTGTAGTTCTTCAGCAGGGTGTTGTCGCCCTTTTTGAAGAAAAGCACGACCACACTTCTGTGCCATGCCTTAGGCGTTTGTCCCTCGAGTATAACGGAATTAAATAACTTCTGAAGAGCTTTTAGTACCGGTGATCCACCTGCTTTCAGAAGTTCAGCCGTAATTCCATCATCACCCGGTGCCTTGTTGTTCTTGAGCTGTTTGAGAGCCATTCTAATCTCGTACAGGCTGACGTCCGGGATATCTTCGGTATAGTGTCGGGTTAGTCTGGCTCTTGGGTCTTCAGCCAGATCACTGACAGGCAAACGTGTGGTCGTGTACAATTGTCCATAGAACTTCTCAACTTCTTCCAGCAACTCAGTCTTAGACGATATGGTTCTGCCGTCCTCAGTCTTCAGCTTGGTCAGTTGGCTTTGTCCAACAGACAGATCTCTCGTGAACACTTTTGAGCCTTTATTGTGCTCAATCGCCTCTTTAATACAATTTGTATTATATTGGCGTAAATCGCGAGTTAGGGACTTAGAGATCTGCCTGTTTAGTTGCCGATACTGAGTAGCGTCTTCAGAGGACTGCAAAACCAGTCTGCGTCTTTGTTCCATGAGGTTGCTGGTGAAGTCGGAGATTTTTTTGGTTCTGTTTGAACGGCGAGTTTTAAAAAACTTAGACCCGACCGTTTGAACAATTTCCACGAACCTGTCATTATAATCGTCCACATTCTCGCAGTCTTCTAGGCATTCGAAACGATTGTGCAGCTCGAGCTGAAAGCTCTCGGGGTTTTGGAGCTGGATGGGCGCTGGTCGGAGCGTAGACTTCATCAGTCGACATCTTTCTAGCTTGGTCTTTAGATTCAATGTGCCTCTGACCATCCGGTGATCACTTCCTGTTTTGACTGAATTGATCACGGAGACATCATTGAATATTTGCCTCCTTGTCGACAAGATGAAGTCTATCTCGTTTTTTGTTACGCCATTGGGATGCAACCATGTCCACTTCCGCTGTTTTGACTTTTTAAAGAAGGAGTTCATCATAAAGAGGCTCTCCTTCTCCATAAAGTCGGCCAGCATCTGGCCACGTGCATTTCTTACTCCATATCCAAAATGCCCCACTCTCAGCTCACCATCGCTTCGTTTGCCCAGTTTCGCGTTAAAGTCCCCCATAACAACGGTATAATGGGTCCTGGTGCTATGTAAGGCTGTAGAGATGTCCTCGTACATACTCTCTACCTCGTCGTCGGAGTGTTCCGTAGTCGGCGCGTATACCTGTATGACCTTCATCGAATACCGTTTGGTGATTCTGAGTATAAGGTATGCTACCCTTGTCGAAACGCTCACGATTTGGACCACATTGTTAATGAGGGACTTGTGGACGAGAAACCCGACACCACCTTGGGACTGTTGGTCGCCCTCCCGGAAATAGAGCAGGTTTCCGGATTTAAGGATCATGGTGTCCTCTCCCTCTCTTCGGACTTCACATAAACCTACGATATCCCACCGTAACCTGCTCAATACTTCTTCGAGTTCTGCAAGTTTCTCGTCAGTCCGCAGTGTGCGCGTGTTGTAGGTTGCCAGGGCCAAAGGTCGTTGGGTTTGGTAGCCTGGCATCTGCCGGGGATTCTTCGCACCCCCTACCCCGCCGTTACCATGACTGCTACCGGAGCCAGGAATAGCGGAGCTGCCGGGGACTAGGGGCCGTTTTCTAGGTGTGAGATTCATTGGGGGGTTTTGCCGTAATCGCCACGCTTGGCAGGCGGGTTGGCGATCGCAGTTTGATTGCAGGTGTGTTGCAATGCACGGAAAGACGCTGCTGCCCATCCTCCGGTTTTAAGTCCCTTAGTCGCCTCTTACGACACCCATTGGAAGAGATGGGATGGTCCTATTCTTAGCCGGGAACCATACGGACCATTATTGCGTAAAGTTGCTTAATTTCAAGTTAAACACTCTTGAACCGACAATCTTCTTTAAAATGATTGTTGTTTACATCTGCGCAGCATTTACTAACATTATTTTATTACTTTTATATAAATACTTTTGAGATTACGACAAAAGTTTTAAATTCGTCTGCTTTTACAATTGAAGGCAGTTATTTCATTAACAAACTCAGATATCACATCTGTTCTTGCGCCACAACAGTCATCATGCGTCACAATAACGTCGCGACATGTGGTTAGTTTAGTTTGAACCGCTAGTCGCTAGATGGCGCCACTGGTACTTTAGAACGCACTTACGTTTGGTATTGTCGTTTTGGGTGTATACTCCGTGTGATCTAAATTTTTTTAAGACCTTACTTCATAGGATCATTTCTATAGTAATCTCTTCAAGCGAATTTCACAATACGTGAGATTTCACTAGCCGCGATGAGGAGTGGTAGCGCGGTGCCCTGAGCGTGAGACTGGCGGAGGCAGTTTGTCTCCAGCCTTCGATGATCGTTCGCTTTCTCATTCGTGAGGAAGAGTGGGGCATTGTCGCTTTCTGAGTGGTTAGTTTTTTAATATCTTTTAATTCACACTTCATCACGGTTACATGTCAAGCTGCATACAGTTATGACAGTACTATGGAGGGCTTTTTCTTTCCCATGATTAGTTACGTAGTAAGTAACCGCCTGCGTGGCGCAATGGTTAGTCCATTCGCTTTAAACCAGGAGGCCGCGGGTTCGATTCCCGGTGGGGTCGAGTTGTCAGAATCGGTTTGGTTAGTGGTAGGGCATTTTCTAAACCCGCCTGGTTAGCTACCACCATATTATCTAAGTCTTAAGACCATCAGTGTTAATAACATTGATGTGTTCCGGCTTGAAGATAAGAGAGCCAGTTCTCCATTGCGTTGGTGAATCTTAGTAATTCCTCTTCCATCGTCGGCGTCATCGTCACTTACCATCAGGTAAGATGATGCCAAGGGCTTACCAATTATGAATAAAAAAAATTGTGTATTGGTGCTCTGTATTATATCTGGTACTAAGTATAAATCTTCAACATAAGCTATCTTTAATAATAATAAAAATGTATTTGTTACTTTTTCACGCCTCAACACCTCAACCAATTTAGGCAAAGTTTGTTGTGCACGTAGCCTGTGTCATGGAGAAGGACATAGGCAATTTTTTAGCTCATGAAAAAAACATAAACCGATACAGTTCCTTAGGGAACTAAAATAAAGACTTTTCTGATTTATTTCTTTAACATCGCAATGGAGCAATTAGATTGCTGTGATTGTTGCAAAGAGATGATTGTGGGAACGGAAAATTAAAGATTCAATCATTCATTACATAGGATTTATTTGATGACGAAACTTGTCTGAAATCTGACCATTTTTTTAAATAAATAATTTCCATTCAAAATAGATGATCCCTAACCTAGTCAAATCATATGCTAATTTTATGTCTATCAAACACCCACTAGCTTCTTAGCTTCTAGCTTCTTGGTACCCAAAATACGTGAACTGGTTGAGATAGATCAGTTGGTTGATGGTGAATGTACTTACAATCCGTGGATGACAGAACTTTGGGATTTTCCCTACTCTCAAAACAGGATGTTTTTCTGTCAGATAACGACTGTAACACACACATTATATTAGTCATGTGAATTCCCGAACTAAAAATATGTAAACATAAAACTTTTTAGATAAGAGTGGTCAGCATAGGTACATCGCATTTATTAAGGAAAACCACACTTAATAAATGCGATGTACCTATAATACAATAACAAGATATAAATAGCTTACGTGGACATTTGATAGTTGTTTGAAAAATGGTCTTAAAAATATGCAATTTAAAAGTAAAAAGGACCCTAGGTCAGTCGGGCCAATGGAGAAAGAAAAGTTAAGCGAGAGAGAGGACCTACTTGGAATCTGAAGATTGTCTGAAAATTTCATCGAAATCGGTCCAGCCGTTTTGGAGTCTATAAGGAACTTTTTTTTTTCCTTCACATAGCACAGAGATAGACTGGATTCAAGTGCTAATAACTACAGCCTCCCTGATATAATAAAAGGATTTGAATGTAAATCACATGTTAAACGCTCATAAGAATTAGAAATGATTTGAACGATTAAAAATTATTCAAAATGATTACAAATCAAATCATTTTTAATCCTTTTTAATGATTTTGTTTAATCAGGGCTGTGATTAAAATAACTAAAAAAGAGATTATAAGGTTTTCTTATTTGTTTACTTAGCTTAAGTAATAAAAATATGTATCGTTTATTTAAGTAAATAAACTTTAAACAAAAAAAAATGTTCTGAGGACAGGTTATAGCGGTGAATACTTATAACCTGTTTTGTCCGTTAAATTTGGAACCATATTAAAATAAATAAACTCATGTGAGTCCAACTATGTAACTTAATTAATTAATTCATTAACTTTAATTATCTTAACGTTAGTTAAAAGACACTATAATATTAAGAAATTATAAAGTCACATGAACAATGCGTTCATAAATCTTATTATTGGTCAACTGACAGCCAAAACCGTGTGCTAACACTGGTCTTATGTACAGTTGGTAATATTACAAATTATACAGTCAGTCATTCAAATCACCTACCCAGATAACCAGGGTTGTCAATTTTGAACTACATAAATATAATCATAAAGTTTAAAAGACACTTACAATTACAAATTTTGAAATTACATGAATACAAACGCAAATTTAAATTTCCAACTAATTAACCAAGAAAGGGTAACAACGGTACTTTTTAAAGATTATTTTAATTTAATTAAATCATGGTAGATCTTATCTATGGTTTCTGTATCTTTCCTTTTATTAATTAAATCTTGATGCCTCTCCATTTACATAGATTCCATAATCAGACGCTTTTTATAATTATGTTCTGTATTTAAAATTTTTAATATTTTAAGATTTTAGCCTGCTTACCCTCGAGTAGGCTTTATCATTACAAAATACAAAAGCTTTAGCTCAACCTTTTTTTTTAAAATAAAGACAAAAATAATATAAAACTCATGGCATTTAAAAAAACAGAAACAAAACGATTTACAAAAAGTATTGTATCATATAACACTTGACAGCCCTACCAGCACATCACACACCAGAAACTATGTACTCGCGACTTAGCTTGCTCAATAGCAAGTAAGTGGTTGTAGCATCGTCTTGAATTCATCCAGGGAAGCAGCAGTTGAAACAGCAGGTGGCACAAAGTTCCAGAAAGCAACTCCAAGGACAAGAAAAGAGCTCTTGTACATTGATGTACCCGGAATCGGCGATAACAGCGTATAGTCCGGTTGTTCTCAGATCATTGCAGAGTCGGATCGATAATAGCTACATAATTTTTAAAAAAAAATGTTCCTTATAGACTCCAAAACGGCTGGACCGATTTCGATGAAATTTTCAGACAATCTTCAGATTCCAAGTAGGTCCTCTCTCTAGCTTATCTTTTCTTTCTCCATTGGCCCGACTGACCTTATCTAAAAAGTTTTATGTTTACATATTTTTAGTTCGGGAATTCCACTATTAATAATACGTACGGTGCAGTCGTTATCTAACAGGACAAAGTATTATTTTGAGAGTAGGGAAATTCCGACGGAAGTACGGTACTGCTATTAGTATCTGGCAATTGCATGACACCACCTCGTGGTCAAATAATATAAGTAAAATAGTCTTTTTCTTTCTAATTTAGAGGTAAGGGTTAATTTTAAGGGTCTTAGGAAATGAAAATGTAAAAAAAACTACATACAAGTTATGCAAATTTAAAATATGCGACTTTAATACCGTAGATAAGTTTATATAGTTCAGGATCGTGTATAAAGATATGCATAGAGCTACTGTTTCGTAATTAATGTTTTATTTAAGAAGAAATAGGTCATAGATATAATTATAGAGTAATTTAGGTTCCTTCTTTGTTTCTGAAACTTTATATGTGTAATTAGACATTATCTTCATTAAGTTTTTATAGAGTGTATAGACTTCCTTTGTGACATTTGATGTGTATTTTCGTTCATTCTCTAAAAAGCTACAAAATTTGCGAACTAGTCACAGATTTGTAAGCTCTCAGATACCATAAAATTCACTATTTATCAACCATTATGATTCAGCATAGAACGATCGCCATCCAACACAATAAATGGTTAAATTTTTTATAAGAATTTTCTAGTTGTTTTCTTCTAATCTTTTGATGCGCACTCACAGAAAATCTCGTCGAGTTTAGTTAAGTCCTTACTTTTGGATCCGAATAAATTCTGAGTTAGACACACCACTACAATTCAACACAAAACAATATTACACGAGTAACAAGAAACACGTAGGTACACAAAGTATGAAATAAAAGAGAAAAATCAAAAACCTACCTAAAGGAGGTAGGTATGCGTTGCGCTGTAGGGTGAAGCCAACCAGGACCCATTTCCGTATGTGTTGCAGCCAGAGCCACAGCGCTGACTTTCGAATGTGCCAAATACCAATGTTGATATCATTGGTTTGTTCCGGCATGAAGATAAGATAGCCAGTTCCCCATTGCGTTGGGGAATCTTGGTAAGCCCGCTTCCATCTTCGGCATCATCGTCTCTTACCATCAGGTGAGATGATGCCAAGGGCTTACCAATTGTGAATAAAAAAAAAGTGCCCTAGGTGAGCTTGCGTAAATAAATACAGACATAGTTCCCGAGGGATCTGGTTGAGTGCCCTCCGCACTCGCCTCCCCTGTCCGGTGAAGTTGTAAAGGCCCCCATGGCCAACAACAATCTTGTCCTTTCAAAAAAAACGAGGGATCTGGGAAATACTTGTTTCCATGCTCGCGCACGTCAGCGGCGCAAAGGATTGACGTGATTTTTTGCATAGAAATAGTAAATAGGGTTAGATTTGACATAGACTGCTAACCACAATAGCCCGATGTAGTTCTTGAGATATCTGGAGAAAAGTCATGTGTTCGCTTCACTCACCCCCAAACACGTCATACAAACGATTTCCACGCGGGCAGAAGCTAGTATATCTATAAAAAAAAAGTTTAAAAAACTAAAAACCGACTTCAAAAAGAAAATACTCAAAAGTATGAAAAAATATTTTATACATACAAATACACGAAATTAACCAACAATAATGAAATGAAAGTTAGGTACGAATCAAATTAGGGCACTACAATTTTGTTTGAGCTACTTACCTATCAAATGTTTTAGATTCGATCGCTTTGCTGGCACCGACGTCAAAAAAAATTGTAGTCACATAGTATAATCTTTAAAGAATTATCCTCTAACTCCTAGCCGTTAAGGAGTTGTACCTTCCATTATCAGCTCTGAAACATGGGATGATAACTACCAGACGCAAATACTTGAACACTTTTAGAAAATACATGAAAAAATTAACAAACGCACTAGTCGCCACTACGATCTTCGAAGGTTCTCTTCGATTTCTCTGGGATATCATTATCAGTTCTTGGTTTCCTTATCATGGTACCACCCTTGGGATATTTACTTTCCAACAAAAAAAGAATCATCAAAATCGGTTCATAAACGAAGCAGTTATGCGCGAACACACATCTCCATCTTCATCTTATCAGCTCATATTAACGCCCCCACCGAGGGACTTGAGCCTATCCTGAATTAGGGCAATCGGGCCTTAATCGACCACACGGGCCCAGTGCGGGTTGGTCGACTTCACACACAACCTTCGAGTTTCTTCGCAGGCGTATATACAGGGTCTTCGGCAGATGGTTGAAAATACGAAAATGGGGGATAGGTGGGGTCGCCTCCCACCTATTTTGAGAATTAAAAAAAATCTAGGACTTGTAATTTTTTTTACAGGATTTTTTTTCCTTTTTTTAGAAATTTTGCCATTTTTATACCTTTGAACACATGTAACTTTTTGTTTTTTAAAGCAGCTAGCAAACAAAGTCTTAACAAAACGTCTGATAATCTGTTAATAACGTTAACGTTTTTTTTTTGTTTTCGTTAATTTCACTTTGCTGTGTTTGTGATTTTGTTAAGTTTTTTTGTTGTTTGTCACTTTTTGTTATTATCAGACGTTTTGTTAAGACTTTGTTGTGGTTTAAAATGGCTCAATTTACCAATGCGGAATATGCGGACATTTTATTGGCATATGGAAGTGCTAACTCCAATATGCCAATAAATGACAAAAGATAGCCATTATGTGTGTGCAAGAATGTAAAAAAACGAACCTGCTCTTTGTAACCGTCCCAACAGTAAGTATTTACATTATTTTCAACTTTGCATTTGATACATTTCACAAAACATGTAACTAGTGGAATTTCGTCAACATGGTCCAATTGAGTAAAAAAAATTAACAACTCCGGTTACAAAAAAGATACCGAAACAAATTACATACCATTCAAAAGCCTAAGCTTTAGAGATGTTTTAAAAAAATCAGAAGCCTTCCAGCCCCATTTTTTATTTTTTAAATGCATCGCAAAGTTGAGTTTTAAATTTTTGTTTAACTTTTTTTTAAGTTCGGGGGCCCACATTTTTGTTTTTAGCAATAACTTGAAACAAACATAATTTTTTTTAGAGCCGACAATCTTATAAAAGTCTATTAAAAAAAAGATTTTGGAGCTAGCTTTAAAAAACAAAAAGTTACATGTGTTCAAAGGTATAAAAATGGCAAAATTTCTAAAAAAGGAAAAAAAATCCTGTAAAAAAAATTGCAAGTCCTAGATTTTTTTTAATTCTCAAAATAGGTGGGAGGCGACCCCACCTATCCCCCATTTTCGTATTTTCAACCATCTGCCGAAGACCCTATACGGTCGAATTGAGAAACCTCCTCCTTGTTTGAAGTCGGTTAAAAATAAAGCTAAAGTTCCTAAACTACAATCAATTTATAACCACAGATCCTAATTATTATTATTTTTTCATGTTTAACATCTTTCCTCGCTCTTTCCTGCAATATGTGGGAGTAATTTCTGTGGGAGTTGGAGTGATTTTGTAAAAAAAGACGGGAGTGTATTTACAGATAATGCGTTTTTTTTCAGTCATGCAGGCTAATGCAACATGGGCATGCCGCCTAATGCGGGCCCAAAATGCGCCCGGCGTGGCTGTCATGATTCATTATTTTTGATGTGTAATATCTTTCCTCTCGCTTTCCTGCAATATGTGGGAGTGATTTCTTTGGAAGTGCTTTCGAGAAAAGGGACGGAAGTGTGTAATAGGAAATGCGTTTTTTCAGTCAGGAAGGCTAAAGAAAGAAAGCTATGCCGCCTAATTTTTCAAAATTACTCCAAAATATTTAAATATTATGTAAGTACAATATAACATTAATAATTATTGAGCTCAATCATTATATTCCAAACCTAATATACTAGGAGGTAACGACAAATTTGGTAACGATAACGGAAATGGATAAACTTAGGTTGAGAGCTTATATGACAACCCTCTGATGTTAAATGGCAGAGAGGTTCAGAAACGAGGCGATTCCTTCTTCTAACGGGCGTTGCTCCATAACGCAACCGAATATTTGGTCAATTTTTGCATTATTGTCATGAGTACAACTAGCACTTTCATTCTGCATCTTACTCAGCCATTTCCCTTATCGTTTTTTTTTGGTCACGATAACTAGTTTTTCATGCGCTATAAGTACATTACGCAACCACTTTACGCAGGCAGACCGACATATTTGTTACGCGGTACTTCTTTCCTTCGATCTCTTTTCATTCCATCTATTTATTTTTTTACGCCCTGATTCAGGGTAGGCTCGAGCCCCTCGGTGGGCACGTATATGAGCTGTTATAATAACAATTTTTTTACGCATGCGCTGACAATTGTTTTCAAAAATCATTCAATATCTTTCACCATTATAATAACTTTCGTTTCTTTCATCATAATAATGTAATATAACTTGTATTTAAACCTGTTATTCTCTATTAAGACCCATCTCGGGTCTTTTACTTCATTATTAAATTCCAATTACCTGTAAGCACGCCGTTTTTTTACAAAGTCGTGCTACATATTTAACATCAGAGGGTTGGCATTTGTCATCTCAACCTAAGTTTATCCATTTCCGTTATCGTTACCAAATTTGTCATGACCTCCTCATCTATAACAATAACAGCGTAAATGAAAATATTTCGATATTACCCAAAAGTAAAAATTATAACAAATTTAATTTACCTATGGCTGTTTTAATGTCAAACCTTTTTTTTCTAGAATTTGCAATTAATTAAATTATGTCGACAATTACTGGAAATGACGTCAGTTTTGCGAGAAGGGAGTGGGGTCATTAGATAAAGACTATAGGATGATTTG
Source organism: Coleophora flavipennella (assembly GCA_947284805.1). Lineage (NCBI taxonomy): Eukaryota > Metazoa > Arthropoda > Insecta > Lepidoptera > Coleophoridae > Coleophora > Coleophora flavipennella. The sequence continues at coordinate 6,327,149 of OX369285.1, read as the reverse complement.
TAGAGGGGTGGGGGGGGGGGGGGGGGGGGTCGAAAACCGCCAAAAATCAATGACGTAATTTATGGACGGCCCCTTATGTTAGTTAGATGTTACACTTCATAATGCGACTATTGTAAGGCTCGCTCGTTTTTTTTAATTACAAACATCCTGTCTTGAAAAACTTTCTACCAAAACGTAATATAGACGCAAAAGCATCTGAGGATAATTTAAGGATCTGTTATTGTCATTTATCATGAAAATTGGAGCGTAATCTAAATAATGACCCCATAAACCACGCGCAGAGCAAGCGCCGCTACCAGATGGAGGTTACTGGGAAAAACAGGAAGCTTTGGGACAATTCATTTATCTTGTGCCCCTGCTATTGTTCGCGAATCGAGCGCCGCGGGAGAAAGCTTTTATCGTGCCGCCATTGATTCGTGGTACCGTGGGGTTGGTGACGATATTCTATAGTCTAAGAAATCTGGTGAAGACCTTCAAAAAATTATTGCGCACTGCCCTTCATCATCATCATCATATCAGCCACAAATCGTCCACTGCTGGACAAAGGCCTCCCCCAAGGATTTCCACGACGACCGGTCCTGCGCTGCCCGCATCCATCGGCTTCCCGCGATCTTCACCAGGTCATCGGTCCACCGCGTGGGAGGCCTACCTACGCTACGTTTTCTGGTGCGTGGTCGCCACTCGATAACTTTACTGCCCCATCGGCCATCTGTTCTACGAGCTATGTGCCCTGCCCACTGCCACTTCAGTTTAGCGATTCTGTGAGCTATGTCCGTTACTTTAGCCCTTAGTTTAAAAAAATATTGGGTTGGATAAAAGTTAGGGCTACTACCGCAAATTTTTAGAGATCATTTGCGCGGCGGTTCCTTTGCGAAAGACAGGGAGGATCCAAATATATATTTTTGTATGATCTCTGAGATTTTATTTAACTTGCAATGTTTGTTTGTATGTTTGTTTAATTAAAATCTTGCGATCGATATTAGAGCGACTTCCAGGGGTCCGATTAAGCTGAAATTTGGAATAAAGCCAAATTCCCGGTGACAATAGATCCTTTTGATATTTTGAAGTTGATCTGATGATGAACTTTGGCGGTAGAGTCAAGGTCCAAGAATCGTCTTTTATTAGGGTTCCATAAAACAAAAAAAACGGCACTCTTATAGGATCACTCGTGCGTCTGTCTGTCACTGGACCAAATCAGGTGAAATTTGTAAGGATGGTGTAATCTTAAGACCCAAATACAGATGTGCAAGGTTAATTTTTTTTTAAATAATGGTCATTTTCGGGGGAAATTTTAGGAAATAAAAAAAAAAGATTTGCAAACCGTGCTGTGTCATACACATATATCATATGAAAAGGCTCGTTATAAAAATCTCAAATGTATTTTTGTTAGTTTTGTAAAATAATAAGTTTTGATTTATTTAATCATGAAAGAAGACGAAAATTTACTATTCCCCTTGATCTTTGAAGCTTCTGAGCCTAAAATTTTGAAAAAAATACAAAATATAGTTCATTGCTTGCAGATTACAGGAAAACCTATAAGAATTCTATCGATCGAAAATAAAGTGGTAAACTCAATATAATACGAGTACGTTCACTTACGGAAAATAGTTCACTAAAACACCACTAGATAGCGCTAGTAGTGTTTTTATGTTGCTCGCGTTTGTGTCTTTTGTTTGTCATGTGAATAGGTATCATTGTCATAGTTGTGTGGAGAGGTGTGGTGCTACGGAACCCTCATACCGCGAGTCTAACTCGCACTTGGCGGGTTTTTTTTTCAGTAGGATCGTAGCAAATACAATACTGTGCTCACCTTTTTTGAAATTGGAACAAAACAAAAAAAAATTCTATCTGCTATAGTTTAGCTGTACGAAGCCTTTGGAAGTACAAGTTTTTGGTAACACATTTTTTTTTTAAATTACCGCCGGGATAGCGAGGATGACGTTTATTTATTTATTTACTTATTTTTATTTATAGTACACCAAAAACAATTAACATTTCTCGAATTTACGTCTAAAATTTGTTAGTTTTCCTTTATGTAAAGGTTAAGCGAAGAGATCGCTGATAAGCGATAAGACCGCCAATCTGTTTGACTGTCCTTTGTCTATTTCTACTGTATTCTATGTATATAGTGCAATAAAGTGTAATCAATTAATCACTTTATTCGATCAAAAATATTGACGTCATAGAGAAAAAATATATCTTGCAATAAGCTTAATTTTATATTAGTCTACTGCTACATAGTAGACCCCTCCTCCCCAAGGCTCGCTACTTATACCAAAAAAGAGTTCAACGAGTACGAAAGCACGACAGAGTGTGACGTTTTAATCCTTTCTAATATTATAAATGTAAAAAGGTGTTTGTTTGTTTGTTACCTTCTCACGCTTCAAAACCTTACCAATCTTAATGAAATTCTGCATGGAGGTAGCCTGTGTCACGGGGAAGGACATGAGCTACTTTTTATTCCGCGAAAATAGCATAGTCCAATGCAGTGCCTAAGAAAACTGGAAAAATGCTTTTTTTTGGTTAATTTCTTTGAAATCACAACGGAACAATCCCTCTCGTATATCTACCAGATACGCTAAAACTAGTACCAGGTTTATGATATAGCGTCCCCACTTTCCTACCCCTACGGAACAATGGATTGTTGTGATTTTTTGCAGAGAGATGGTTAAGGGGGTGGGAAATGACATAATTTACTAATTAGCATATCCTGACATAGTTCCCTAGGGATCTGGGGAAAACTTATTTCTACCTAGTACTCTTTATTATACTGTGTTTCTACGCTCGCGCACATCGGCGTCGTAACGGAGCAACGGATTGAATTGATTTAATGTATAGAGTTACCGGGAAGTGACATTGACTGCTAATCAGAATAGTCCGATTGGAGATAGGGATCTGAAGAAAACTCATGCCTACTCAAGTACGCAGTCAACAAACAATGTCAACCCGGGCGAAGCCGCGGGCAACAGCTAATTAAATAATATATTTTAGTACATTCTATTTATATTTCATCAAAAATAATATAGTGCCTTCACTTAAATTTTGACTATACTGTGCAGTTATTTGCTGTGTAATTTCGACCCACTTATTTTAGACCCACTGTCTGTAAACAAACTAATCGTCCATTAGATAATGAAACCCGGTCGTAGCAAAGTATATGAAAACAGAAAATTTGGATTGGAATTGGCCTAACTATCTACATACAATATACAAGCTAACGAATGAAATTGCGTTATAAGAACTCGTAGTTAAGACGAATGTTTACTACCACGTATAATTATAGCTAATTAAATAATATAGTTTTTAACCGCCTCCGTGGCGTAATGGTTAGTCCATTCGCTTCACACCAGGCGGTTGCGGGTTCGATTCCCGGTGGGGTCAACTTGTAAGACTCAGTTTGGTTAGTGGTAGGGCATTTTCTGAGCCCGCTTGACTAGCTACCACCATCTTATCTAAGTCTTGCCGCCAAACATCAGTGTTAAAAACATTGATGTGTTCAGCATGAATATAAGATAGCCAGTTCTCCATTGCGATGGGGTTTACCAATTGTGACTATAAAAAATATATATATTTGTGCCTAAAGGATCTTGATAACATTAATATCTAGTTAGGATCTTCAAGGCGAGAATGAATAGGCATTATTTGAGTTTGCGTATACCATCCTCGACTTCATCGTCACTTACCATCAGGTGAGATATAGTCAAACGCACTCAAATTTTTAATTAAAAAAAATCAATGATCTCTATCGATCATATCACTCTGACCTACGATAAGAAAATTGTCCTCAGACCCAGGGCCATTATTACCTACATTCTAGACTTCCAAATAAAAAAAAATTAAAAACAATGTCCGATGAATATTCTCTATTTTGATTACCTTCAAGAAATTGATAAAATAATGCGAAAATTCCTCTTAACTAGCCTTCGCGGAATAACGAAATATTCAGAAGACCAATTTTTTACGTTATCGTACAAAAGGGTAAGGCAAAAAAGGCTTACTCCCAGGCTCAGGAAAGGTCAAACAGTCTTTCTTAGACAAGAGAGTATACTCCTATGAGTATCTTTACTGTAGATTTAACTTTTTCGTAGATAATTTAATATTTCCGTAATCGGTGCTCAGTATGGATCTTCAACTTAAGTCTAAGAAAGCGAAGGATCTTAAACCACATCATTATCATCATATCAGCCGAAAAACGTCCACTGCTGGACAAAGGCCTCCCCCAAGGATTTCCACGACGAGCGGTCCTGTGCTGCCCGCATCCATCGGCTTCCCGCGATATTCACCAAGTCGTCGATCCACCGCATGCGAGGCCTGCCAACGCTACGTTTTCCTGTGCCGGACGCTACTTGAGAACTTTACTACCCAACGGCCATCTGTTAATAAGCCACAATCACTAAATAACCAATCTAATTGAAAATTAAGAACGCGACTAAAAACTTTAATCTCTCTTTTTTTGGCAATCGGATAAAATGTATCCTATGTCAAGTCGAAGCCAACGTTAACGACATCTCGTACTCCAATATCCACCTAGCCCTTGAGGCTACAGGCTCATCCAAAGAAACATACATTCATACATACATATACCTGACAAACATTACCCTCCTTGTCAGGCTCATACAAAGAAACATGCATTCATACATACTCCTTGTCAGACTCATACAAAGAAACATACATTCATACATACATATACCTGATATTACCCTCCCTGTCAGACTCATCCAAAGAAACATACATTCATACATACATATACCTGACAAACATTACCCTCCTTGTCAGGCTCATACAAAGAAACATGCATTCATACATACTCCTTGTCAGACTCATACAAAGAAACGTACATTCATACATACATATACCTGACATTACCCTCCCTGTCAGACTCATCCAAAGAAACATACATTCATACATACATATACCTGACATTACCCTCCCTGTCAGACTCATCCAAAGAAACATACATTCATACATACATATACCTGACAGACATTACCCCCCTTGTCAGGCTCATACAAAGAAACATGCATTCATACATACTCCTTGTCAGACTCATACAAAGAAACATACATTCATACATACATGTACCCTACAAACATTACACTCCTTGTTTGGACAGTCGGGTGAAAGTTTTTGCTTACTAAATGGAAAAAATAGGATAATTAGCTTACTTTAAAAATTTTAAAAACCAACTAATATTAACTTCGTAACCTTTAAATTGTTTTTCTTGTTATTTTTTTTTCATCTGACTTCCTCTGATCCGTTTAATAATAGGTGCCTTACCTAATTTCGCTCGATATAACTCAGTTATCGGAAAGAGGCAACCTTCCTCCCCAAGGAAAGGTGTCACGAAATTCAATAAAGAGTGGTCGTAAGTGGATTTCCTGCAAATCATATTTTATTGCAGCGAAGGCTTTTATTGAAAGCCCTGGACCTCTTATTACTTCTCTTTTTCAATCGACTTCCAAAAAGTAGGAGGTTCTCAATTCGACTGTATGTTGTTGTTTTTTTTTGTATGTTTGTTACGCGATATCTTCGCAGATTGTGAACCGATTTTCTTGATTCTTTTATTTATTCTATAGGTTGTGCTCCCTAGTTGGTTACATATAAATATTATCAAAATCAGTATAGTACTTTATTAGACAATTAACAAAAACAAAAAATAGTAATGCAAAATTGTACTAATTTGTCGCGATGGAAGTCGGTTTTTAAACGTGTTTAGCGTTTTCTTTATTTATCTGTTTAAATACCCATCTACAGATAACATGAATCTCGTGACTGTATTACTTAAGGGTCCCCAGGAGGCTCAAGTTTCCATACAAACGTAGTTCCGCTTTAATACAAAAACTACATGCCGGATTGAATCCAAACTTTGCGAATATATTGAGTAGACACACATCGATGTTTGTAATTAGTTTTTACTGTATGACATTAAAACATAACTAAACGAAGGCTTAAATTAGTTTTGTACTGAAAATTTGAAACTGCTCTTATTTTTTTCCGTTTTATATTAGTACATCGAAAACTAATTACAAACATCGTTATGTGTCTACTCAATATATTCGCAAAGTTTGGATTCAATACAGCATGTACTTTGTGTATTAAATCGGAACTACTTTTGTATGGAAACTTGAGCCGCCTATGGAGACCCTAATTAATCACATCGACATAACTTTTTATTACAGTCAGTCTCGTAAACCTGATTTTCTTATTAATATTATTTCTTAATAATAATATATATTATTTCTCGTATTTGGGCCGTATGGTTCCCGGCTAATCTCTTCCAATAAGTGTCGTAAGAGACGACTAAAGGACTTAAAACCGGAGGATGGGCAGCAGCGTCTTTCCGTGCATTGCAACACACCTGCAATCAAACTGCGATCGCAACCCGCCTGCCAAGCGTGCCGATTACGGCAAAACCCCCCTATGAAATCCACACCTAGAAAACGGCCCCTAGTCCCCGGAGGCCCCGCTATTCCTGGCTCCGGTAGCAGTCATGGTAACGGCGGAGTAGGAGGTGCGAAGAATCCCCGGCAGATGCCAGGCTACCAAACCCAACGACTTTTGGCCCTGGCAACTTACAACATGCGTACACTGCGGACTAACGAGAAACTTACAGAACTCGAAGAAGTATTGAGCAGGTTACGGTGGGATATCGTAGGTTTATGTGAAGTCCGAAGAGAGGGAGAGGACACCATGATTCTTAAATCCGGAAACCTGCTCTATTTCCGGCAGGGCGACCAACAGTCCCAGGGTGGTGTCGGGTTCATCGTCCACAAGTCCCTGATTAACAATGTGGTCCAAATCGTGAGCGTTTCGACAAGGGTAGCATACCTTATACTCAGAATCACCAAACGATATTCGATGAAGGTCATACAGGTATACGCGCCGACTACGAAACACTCCGATGACGAGGTAGAGACTATGTATGAGGACATCTCCACAGCCTTACATAGCACCAGGACCCATTATACCGTTTTTATGGAGGACTTTAACGCGAAACTGGGCAAACGAAGCGATGGTGAGCTGAGAGTGGGGCAATTTGGTTATGGAGTAAGAAATGCACGTGGCCAGATGCTGGCCGACTTTATGGAGAAGGAGAGCCTCTTTATGATGAACTCCTTCTTCAAAAAGTCAAAACAGCGGAAGTGGATATGGTTGCATCCCAATGGCGTAACGAAGAACAAGATAGACTTCATCTTGTCGACAAGGAGGCGAATATTCAATGATGTCTCCGTGATCAATTCAGTCAAACAGGAAGCGATCACCGGATGGTCAGAGGCACATTGAATCTAAAGACCAAGCTAAAAAGATGTCGACTGATGAAGTCTACGCTTCGACCAGCGCCCATCCAGCTCCAAAAACCCAAGAGCTTTCAGCTCGAGTTGCACAATCGTTTCGAATGCCTAGGAGACTGCGAGAATGTGGACGATTATAATGACAGGTTCGTGGAAATTGTCCAAACGATCGGGTCTAAAATTTTTAAAACTCGCCGTTCAAACAGAACCAAAAAAATCTCTGACTTCACCAGCAACCTCATGGAAGAAAGACGCAGATTGGTTTTGCAGTCCTCTGAAAACGCTTCTCAGTATCGGTAACTAAACAGGCAGATCTCTAAGTCCCTGACTCGCGATTTACGCCAATATAATACAAATTGTATTAAAGAGGCGATTGAGAACAACAAAGGCTCAAAAGTGTTCGCGAGAGATCTGTCTGTTGGACAAAGCCAACTGACCAAGCTGAAGACTGAGGATGGCAGGACCATATCGTCTAAGACTGAGTTGCTGGAAGAAGTTGAGAAGTTCTATGGACAATTGTACAAGACCACACGTTTGCCTGTCAGCGATCTGGCTGAAGACCCAAGAGCCAGACTAACCCGACAATACCGAAGATATCCCGGACGTCAGCCTGTACGAGATTAGAATGGCTCTCAAACAGCTCAAGAACAACAAGGCACCGGGTGATGATGGAATTACGGCTGAACTTCTGAAAGCAGGTGGATCACCGGTACTAAAAGCTCTTCAGAAGTTATTCAATTCCGTTATACTCGAGGGACAAACGCCTAAGGCATGGCACAGAAGTGTGGTCGTGCTTTTCTTCAAAAAGGGTGACAACACCCTGCTGAAGAACTACAGACCCATCTCACTTCTGAGCCATGTCTACAAGCTGTTTTCGAGAGTCATTACGAATCGTCCCGCACGCAGGTTTGACGACTTCCAGCCTCCTGAACAAGCCGGTTTCCGAAAAGGCTTTAGTACCATAGACCACATACATACGCTGCGGCAGATTATACAGAAGACCGAAGAGTACAATCAGCCACTATGCTTAACGTTTGTGGACTATGAGAAGGCCTTTGATTTAGTCGAAACCTGGGCTGTGGTACAGTCTCTCCAGCGGTGCCAAATTGACCATCGATACATCGAGGTGTTGAAGTGTCTGTATGAAAACGCCACCATGTTTGTTCGCCTCCAGGATCAGAACTCGAAAACTATCCAGCAGCGAGGGGTGAGACAGGGAGACGTTATATCTCCAAAACTGTTCACCGCCGCCCTGGAAGATGTTTTTTAGCTTCTGGACTGGGGTGGACTCGGCATCAATATCAACGGCGAGTACATATCCCACCTCCGATTTGCTGACGATATCGTGGTCATGGCTGAGACTATGAAAGACCTTGAGCTACCTTGAAAGTTTCAGCCAGAGAGCTTATCGGGAAGTGCTCAGAATAAAAAAAATGAGTTGTAAGATTCCTTCCGAAACGACAGACAGACAAACAAGAAAGTTTAGAAATACGTTGTCATCGAATTGGGAGCTACCCCAAAAGTTTCAGCCAGATAGCTAATCGGGAAGTGCTCGAAATTCGAGTAGCAGGATTCCAAGCGGAACCCCAGTCAGACAGACAGACAGACAAAAAACAAGAAAGTGACGTAATAAAAAAATGTTAATAATAATTATTAAAACCGGACAAATGTGAGTCGTACTCGCACCAAGGAGTCCGAAATTAATTTAAAAATAACTTTCGAAAAACCTAAAAACTTTTAGAAACAAGCCTACAACCTACAAGCTTTTAATATTGTATTGTCACACGATATACATATGCATGCAAAATTTCAGCTCGATCGGAAACCGGGAAGTTGGCCAAATTAACTTGACACAGACACCGGAACATGTGAAACCAAATAAAAGCTTGTAAAACGCATTTTTATGTCGCTCGCGTTGATGTCTTTTGTTTGTAATATGAATATGTATCATTGTCATAGCGGAGAGATGTGGTACCTAGTATAAAACCCCCGGAGCGCGAGTTCGATTCCCATTTGGCCTGTTTTTTCGTTTATTCTGTAAAGTTTAAAAAAGTAAATAATCAGTTTCATTAGTAGGAAAAATCCGTTAAAAAATGCGAGTTCGATTCGTACTTGGCCGGTTTTTTTCTTCTTCAGTATAGTTTAAAAAAAGTTAATATTCAGTTTCATTAGTAGGAAAAATCCGGCAAAGTGCGAGTCAGAACCGCATACAAAGGGTTCCGTACCATCATACTAGATGGCACTAGTTTCTTTCCGTTTCAAAAAAGAACATGTTTTTTTGTATGGAGACCCCCTATTTTTTCACTTTTTATTTTTTTTTGTATTTTTTGTAATAGCGGCGTCATCTGTTAAAATTTTAACTATCTACCTATTACGGTTCATGAAATACAGCTTGGTGATAGACGAACAGACAGACGGACAGCGGAGTCTTAGTAATAGGCTCCCGTTTTACCCTTTGGGTACGGAACCCTAAAACCAGCTCGAAAGTGTGTTCTATTTTAAATAGAAAACCGTACCCAAACCAAAAAAAACGGTTGTCTGTAAAGTCGGTTTACTGACGATAGTTGAACGTGACAACGTCATAAGAAAAAAGCCTTAAACGGAACGCCTCACGGAACGCCTCAGAGCGAGGTAACGACGCATTTTTCGGAACGCCTCAGAGCGAGGTAACGACGCATGGTAACGACGCATTTTTTCGTGCGTGCAGCCGGCTCCATCGAATTATAAGACGTTATCACGTCAAAATGTGTAAAAGGACGTGATAAAAGTAAAATAACAAGGAGAAGTTCACGACTGAGCATAAAAACCCCAAAAGATTATGCTCAACTTTGGTTGATAGACGACATCAGAACAAAGCCCGCCACAAATTCTAAGAATATAAAAGCTTTCAACAATACCGAACAGGATATCTCTTATCCTTTACTTTGCTGTTAAAGTAAGTGGAATTGTCCGCGTTAGCTCCCGAAGTTTCCAGGTTGCTCTGGCAGCAACGGCTTTATTTAAGTTCTTGTTGGCATAGTGCCAGGCATTGGGCCTACTGCCTCAGTGACACCCACAACAGTGACACCCTCTATCTGTGTCGGTAAATTATGTGTTACTATTCATATGACAGTAGATCGTCAGTGGCGCAACGGCAAGGGCCGCTACCTCCTATCCGGGAAGTCGTGGTTCGAGTCCTGCCACGTACCAATTTGTTTTAGAATTTCGATCTCATATGTACGTTTATCCAACGCTCTTACGGTGAAGGAAAATATCGTGAGGAAACCTGCACCGTGGTCGACTATGACCCGAGCGCCCTAATTCAGGGTACGTTCGAGCCCCTCGGTGGGGACGTATATATGAGCTGATTTGATGATTAATATGACAGTGGACGTCCTTTGGCTGATATTATGATGATGATGATTCATATGATAACATCACTGTCCGATGGTAGTATTACTTTAAACCTGATGTTATTAGAACATTAGATAAAATAATAGTTATTTATGATTCTTCTACTTCTTCGGTCCCTCACTGATAGGGATCGCAACCATATACAGTTTCTCTCCATAGACTGCGATCATATGATGTGTGGACCACAAGATACATGCTGCCGCCAACTGCATCCTTCACCGTGTCTGACCATATTGTAGGTGTCCTACCCCGAGCACGTCTGCCTTCCATTTGGCCCAAGATAATTGGCTTCTCCAAACAATGCTTTGAAGACCACATAATGTGTCCGAAGAGACTATGGGCACGCTTTAGGGCCTAAAGCGTGCCCTTAGTCTCTGCCTAAAGTTTAGGCATATAGTGGGGAGCCGCGTGGTGATGTTCAGTTTTTTATGAATTATGATACAAGGGTGGTAAACAGGTAAATAAGTAATAAAGTGATATAAATAAGGTTGTCGGTCAATGAAATAATCGCACCTTGATTGTTAGTAAACGACTATTCGGTCACATTGACCGACACTTCCGACACAGAATCTTTCTCAGTATTAGGATGATCAAAATATAACATGGGGTCAATGTTATCGCTAGGTCCACTAAAATCCATTACGACAATCCATTGATAGATCTTTTTAGAACTTTTATGTCCACTTTTGTCAATGATCCATGATTTTTGCCAACGTGGATTTTCCAGAACTAATATGGTCCTCCAATAGCTGGGTCCTGAAAAACTACCTTAGAGCATTTTGTATTTACATCAATCACGTAACACAAGTAAACAAACAGTATGAAAAGCTTTTCTATTACCGCCGATGGAATGCTTCTACTGTACAAACAATTCTTAACAAAGACTGTATTGGAGAGGCGTTCCTTTTTCATAGATCGACAACATAACACTTGGGTATGTGCCAAATGTGTGTATGTGTGTAGGAAAATCGATCCTCAGACTGTAGGTACTCAGAGCCTGTGACGGATTTCAAATATGCCTTCATCATATCGGCTTGTTTACGTCCCCACCGAGCTCGAGCCTACCCTGGATTAAGGCGATCGGGCCTTACTCGACCACGCGGGCCCAGTGCGGGTTAGTCGACTTAACACACAACCATTGAATATCTTCGCAGGCGTGTAAACCTGCACACGTCAAATAAAATGTTAAATGAGCTACGCGGGCCCAGTCCGGGTTGGTCGACTTAACACACAGCCATTGAATTTCTTCGCAGGCGTGTGCAGGTTCCCTCTCGATGTTTCTTTTTCTTTTCCATATAAGAGCATCGGATAAACTTACATGAGAAAACACAATGGTACGTGGCAGGATTGGTACTACGACCTCCCGGACAGGAGGTGGCGGCCCTAGCCGTTACGCCACATAGCTCAGTGTGACTTGCGTGGTTGGGTCGATCACGGTTATCTAACCGGAAGCACGGTTTTGATCTGAATGGGTTTGACTGTTACTGGCATTTTTCTCGACCACTTCCGTGCATCGCAAGGCATGTTAATCCGGTTGTTATCACTAGATAGCAGTCGCTAAGTAGTGTCCCATGCCTTACTAGTTTGTTTTTTTTATTAATAATTTGAGTGCGTTTGACTATATCTTACCTGATGGTAAGTGACGGTGTAATGGTACACGCAAACTCAAATAATGTCTAGTCACTCTCGCCTTGAAGATCCCCAAATTATAGGAGTCGGGAAACACAGACGCAGGCAAGGAGTTCCATCTCCATCGCTGTCCGCTTAATAAATGAAGATGCGTAACGCTTCGTGCGTATAGGCTGAATATCAACAACAAAAGGGTGGAACCTCCCCCTGCGTCTCGTTGACCGAAGGAAATCTTCTAACGGTGGGATTCGCCACTAGCTCTACAAATTTACCAACCCGTACTTGGCCCCCGTATGTGGCGTAGGCCTTACCTTCCCAAATAGGAAGAGACCCCTGCCCCAGCAGTGGGGACGTTAATGGGTTGTTAATTAACCATATGTACCACTTTTACAATTCTGCGCTGGCAACTCATGCAAGCCTCGATAGTATCAATTGGGGCAGTAATCACAACCTACATCATCATCATATCAGCCGAAAGACGTCCACTGCTGGACAAAGGCCTTCCCAATGATATCCACAACCACCGGTCCTGCGCTGCCCGCATCTAGCGGCTTCCCGCGACCTTTACCAGGTCGTGGATCAACCGCGTGGGAGGCTTGCCTATGATTTACGCTAAGTCTAGCGATGCGCGGTCCACAATCTACAAACACGGCTCATTTAAATGAAATTCTGAAAAGTACCGCCTTTAATAATTAACTGAGCATTTCCTAATTAAACACATTTGCTGTCCCAACGGCATAGAAGCGGAAAAGTCCATTAAGCCGTAGCGAAAATGTTATGGGCCCAGTTTAAAGTGTTTTCCTCAGAATATAAATAGGGGCAAGAGAAGCGTGCTTGAATTGTTTTATACCCTTAGAAGATTTTCTATCCATCCATTTGCCACAGACAATCTCAGTGTCATTTGAAACCGAATTGCAGGAAATTTGGTACAACAAAATATTAATGTAGATCTCAATTTTAAATAATATTTTAACTGGATACCTTCTATACACTGATCAAAACATGGTTTTTTAAAAAGATATTAAAAATTACTTAAGACATGTGCACAGAGCGTATAAAAACTTTCAAAATAGGTAATTGCTATATTTACGAGTACATTCTCAGTTCTTATAAACATGGGTTCTACTAATTTTATACAATCTGTGCCATAATATAAAAACACAATTTTCATTTTCCGCGCGTTTTTACAAAAAAACACTTAAAACTAATTAGGTAATTAAGTAATTTAGCACTTTCTGAGAGCGTAAATTTAGCACTTGCTCATCTCGAGATTTTCTACCCTGCATGTCCTGAGTATTTTCTTATAGTTTTTCAAAAAATCATGTTTTGTATGAAAAGTCAAAAAATATCCCTAGGCACAAAGTTGATAAGATAAGAGAAATATCCTTTATTGCACACCGAATTTACAAAAATGATAAACTTATTAATTAGCAAAATATACAATGATATGCAAAGGCGGACTTATCGCTTTAATCGATTTCTTCCAACCAACCTTTGTTGAGTGGAGGAGACGAGAAAGTATAACGATAGCGGGTGGGTGCATGTGCGACTAAAAATGCATTCCTTCCCCACCACTCAACTAAGCCGTACTACTGGAAGAGTCGTGGGTATTTTTTTAATATTTTTTAATATGTTTATTTTACAAATACCTACGGTACTACCGGATCAGTAGAGCAGAAGGGAAAAAAATACCCACGACTCTACCAGTACTACGGCTTAGTTGAGTGGTGGGGAAGGAATGCTAAAAATGTGTTGATGTGTGTACACGTAAAGAGGAAATAAAACATTAGCGGTAGACCCATAATCTAAAGTGGATCCGGCTCTGGCTGTGAGCTTTGTAGGCACTGAAATCTAATTGAACCGACCGCGGGAAACTTTGTACGAAAAATTCAAAACAAATTTGGGTTCCCGACTGTTGATGTAAACTTTGTTATCGTTTTTTTTTACAAAAAAGGTTTTATAAGTTGGTTTCTAACTTAAAGGACATCGAGGTTAATGGATACTGCTGGAGATAAATTATAATGCAAAATAATAGCTTTGTTAACTTGGTAAAAGAGATAATTTTATTGGAGTTAGGAGAAAAGGCATTATTTAAAGTGGGCCTTGAGAAGTTTAGATAGCACTATGCCACCATGGAGTGTTTCGTGTGACCGTTAAGAGTAATAAATAAGCCTTGTTTTAATTCAGGATATTTATTTTTTCGGATTCCGTACCCAAAAGGTGGCAACAAAACCCTATTACTAAGCCTACGCCATCCGTTTGTCTGTCCATCTGACCTGAAAGCTGTAGGTTTTGAACTAGCTGAAATTTTCACAAAATATGTAGTTACCACGCAGGACTTACTTACAAATGAAAAAAGTAAAAAATAGAGGCGTCCCCCATACAAGATATGTATTTTTTTTGGTGTTTTCTCTATCGTAAAAACTTAAATAAATACAATCGTCAAAATTGGTATGATTATGCAGCAAACCTATAGTAAAACAAAAAATTATAAAATACTAGCCGTTTCCCGCGGCTTCACCCGCGTGCACAACGTTTATATGACTTTTCGAGGGTGCGCCGTGCGCGAGCCGCAAGCGGCTCGCGCGCGTGGAAAAATGTAGCCTATGTCCTTTCTCAGGGTCTAAAGATTGTCTGTGCCAAATTTCATCAAAATCGGTTGAGAGGTTTAAGCGGGAAAGCGTAACAGACAGACAGAGTTACTTTCGCATTTATAATATTAGTAGGGACTAGCCAAGTTTTAGTCCTCTTTACGCTAAAGATTACGAACTGAATAAAAAAAATACATTTTTCTGCCATTCTCATTATCACATCAGCTCATATATACGTCCCCACCGACGGGCGCGAGCCTTTCCTGAATCGGGCCACGCGGGCCCAGTGTGGGTTGGTCAACTTCACACACAAACTTCGAGTTTCTTCTCAGATTTTTTCCTCTTGAAGTTTTCCTTCACCGTAAGAGTCATATGAAATCGAAATTCGAAAACACATTGGTACGTGGCAGGACTGGAACTGCCTTTCTAGTTTATTTCTTTTCATTGAAATGAATAGGTTTCATTAATGTACAAGTGTAGAGAAGTTTGTATGGTACGGAACCTATACGAAACCCTTAGTGTGTGAGTTCGACTCGCACTTAGTTGGTTTTTTCATAGGCGCCTGTATTACAGCGCAGAAGCATATTTCAACCAACGCTTGGTAGCTATAAACTTTCTTATTATGTTGATTTCAGCATAACAAGCCTTTGTAGGCATAAATGAAGAAAACAAGCGAGCCTTACAGTAGTCGCATATGATGTGCCACATCTGACTTAAGTAAAAAACCTAGCGGCCTTACGGCCTCCGGCCTCGCGTTAGGCGGCATGGTCACGTTTCTTTAGCCTTCATGACTAAAAAAACCTAACCTAACCACTCCGTTTTACTGTTTTCCTGGTATGTAACCGACACGTATACTTACTTACAGTGTTGCGAGTTTAATGGTTTTTTCCCCATCTCAAAAGTTTCCAACGCACCTAATGAAGTTTTTACTTCAATTAAGGCACGGCCATGTTTAGGCGGCATGGCCATGTTTCCTTAGCCTCCGTGACTGAAAAAAATAAAGACACGGACATGTTTAGGCGGCATGGCCATATTTCCTTAGCCTTTGCGATAAAAAAATAATTCTGTAACACACTTCCGTCCCTCTTCACGAAATCAGTCCCATAGAGTGCAGGGAAGCGAGAGGAAAGATGTTACACGTGAATAAAAAAATAAAAGGAACAAAACGAAGAGTCGGGTAATACCTTATCATTTTGTACTGCCGTCGTTAACAACCCATAACGTCCCCACTGCTGGGGCACGCGTATCTTCTCACGCTCGGGAAGCTTAGCCCAAAGTATATACATATATTAGTACTAACATGGACACTCCCTGCCGCTTTCTAGATTGCGACCTCACCCCCTCGTCACACAGATTGATACAGATTGGTTACAGTTTGGTTGTCGAACGTACAGAATTTCGCCGCTATTTTGTTTGTTCCGTCATTCCTTTTTGGAGTTTACTCCTTAAGAATCGATTTTCATATAAGGCGCCCGGTATGAAAAAAATATGACGAGTATAATATCTAGTGATCGCGTTACGTTTTTCGCGCGCAACCTATTGTGCGCACCTTTCACTTCCAGTAAAACAGTCAGGATTGGCTGAATCTAAGATGACGTCACAACACAGTAAGCAGATCTGTCATTGTTGCAGTCTTACGATTTTTGATCTGTTTAAATAAGATTTTAAAATATTATCGTGAAAATTTGTGATATTTTACAATCTCCATCGTATAATTTGGTATTCCACACCATCATGGATGTAAATTTTGTGAAAGCAGATAGCATAAACTTGCCCATAGTGGACGCAATCATGGTTGGAATTTTCTTCAAAAATAGCCCCGATTTTTATTTTGCAGAGCTGAGAAATGTAAAAACAGCAATGTAAGTTCTATAAAATAATATAACACTACCTACGTAAGTAACCTTAATCCTACGAAGGTGAAATAATAGTCTTTCTTTCAGTAGTAGTTTTTTAGGTTATAAAGAATAAATTTTGTTTACAGTAAGTAATTAGTTTGCGTTTTCAGGGCTGCACGAGAATCTTATGTTGACGATGCTATTGGGTACGTGCAACTACGTCGTAGATCAGGACTTTGTACACTCAATTGCAAGATCTGCCCCGAGCACAAAGTGAGGGCTAGTTCATACAAAGTCACTACGGTCTATACGAGACTAAAGTTGAAATCGTCAGTTGCCAGTGCTTGGACTGTGCAGCTTCAGCTGGTGGTTGTAAGAATGCAGTGGTATTTTTAATGTGAATCCATCTTCGCAGTGAAGAAACTTCCTGCACCGAGGTTGAATGTTACTGGAAAAAACCCATCCTCTCGAGAGTAGGGACTACTATGAAATACGTCACTGTAGATCAAATTTGCAAAAAAACAGCTCCACATCTTGAAACCAGCACAGACCTTTTCACGAGTTTCTTCAAGATGCAAAAATAATAAAAAATATGAATTGTGAACTGTTCAAGTATCAGAACGACTTTAAACACAGTGATGTTCGACAGTTTTCACTTCATCATTACCTTATTCAAGCGAGTGATGATATAAAGAATGATGTCTACAAATTACTAGAAACATCACAAGAGAAACTTAAGAAAAATGCTCTTGATTTAATTGAAAAGTCAACTCGAAACCAATGTAAGAGCCCTTTATGGTATAACCTAAGATATGCTCGTATAACCGCATCCAAAGCATATGAGGTTAGTCGCTGCCAAATACCAGATGGATCATTAGTAGCTGCATGCAGTCATGGGAGCTAAAGCACCTGACACATCAGCTATGAAAAGAGGCCGGAAATTGGAATCATCAGTTATAAAAACTGTGCAGAGTAAACTTAAAACCAAAGTCAAGCCCTGTTTTGTGCCTGTTTAGACAATCGTACTTAAGTAGTAAACTCCAGTCGTGCGTCGGAGCTGACACACCCCCTTTTTTTGAAATGTCATTTCTGGCCCGTTGTATGAAATGTCCAGGGTTTGGTTAGACCATACTCCGTACACAGAGGCCAAGTCGGTGTTGGTGGAGGTTGTAGGGCCAGTGGCGAACCCCACAGTCAGAAGTATGTCAAGCCGTCTACAGAGGATCTTATACTACGTAACGGCTGCCACCTAGAGATAGCAACCGGTACCAACGGCTTAAGGCGCCTTGCGAATCACGGCAACGATCGAGAAAATTAAACTCACAGTCAAACCTATCTAGGTTATGACGAGCTTCAGGTCAGTTAACCTGCGTAATCAACCCAATTACGCACATCACAGTGAGCTAAGACCGCTTCATATTGTACATCAACATATCAGCTCATATACGTCCCCACCGAGGGGCTCGAGCCTACTCTGAATTAAGACGATCGGGCCTTAGTCGACCACGCGGGCCCAATGCGGGTTTGTCGACTTCACACACGACCTGCGAGTTTCTTCGCAGGCGTGTGCAGGTTTCCTCACGATTTTTTCCTTCACCGTAAGAGCCGTATACTGTACATACTTTATTTTATTAATGTAAGGTAGAATCAGATGAGTCCTTAATAATTTTCTTTTTAAATTCTGTCCTTAAAAAGTTCAATAAAAATCCCTACATCGCCGTCAAATTTTTTAGGTAAGTACAAGTTGCGGCGTATAAGTTGAACACAAACGGCGGTCGTTTGCGCGGGTGTAGCGCTGGATACGTGAGGAGCTGCCTTCCCTTGGTGCGCGTGACCCCCGCGTCCCGCACTTCAATTGAGACCCGAAAATAAGACACTGCTAGCTGTTCAACATAGATGCCGCGATCTGTACCTATATGAAGTTTTATGAATATTCAGATCAGGAAAATCCCTGATTCTAGTTTTTGAATCTGATTCTTTATGATAATCTTTTGAAGGTTTTAGGATTAATATAAAAGAACTCATTTAAATCAAGTCTGTAATACCTTTTTCTTCACTTCTCTGTGCTCAGTACTTCCGAATTTATACTGTATTTTTTTCCATACTTTCAGGCATTGGTGTATGGAATTGTAATGATAATTAAATATCTACTTACTCGTATATATCCCCAACGACATACATTACACGCACGAATTATTTAACGAATAAAACAGTTGGCTCTGGTCCAAATGTGTCTGGCGATGGCGTAGGCTTCGCGGCATTCCTAAATTTGTCAACGTACGACTCAGCCTCCATAGTCTATAAAGTTATTCTAAGTAACTGAGATCTCTATTATTTAACCAAACTGTAACTATCATGCCACATAACCTTCAAAATTTGAACTTCGTCAAACATCTACGTTTACCGTTTTTTTCTAATTTTTGTTTAATGATTAACAATCATCAAAGCTGGTTGATGAAGATCTATGCATATGCGGTAGTTCCTAAAAATTATGAACACCGTCAAAACCCTTTTTCTGAAAATACTCAAAGCTACGTCCGTTCTTCTGTAAAATAAATAAGTACAGCCACGCTGGGCATAGTTTCTCGAGAAGCACTCATCATGTTAGGCATTCACACATCAACAATAAACATTACGCTTACTTTGTAGCAAAGCATAGAGGTATACCAACCTTGATGAATTAGTTATAAATAATTTAATTTGTATAAGAGCTAACTTATTAAGATTTTACCTGGAATAATAAAAATAATAGCCATTTTTGAGAAAAAAGATATTAATTGATTTTTTAGTATGGTGGTAAGCCTAATTAATCAAGCTGGGCGAAATTTGAAAAAAGGCTAGTGATAAAAAAATAACAGAGTACTCTTTCCCAAATTTTACCCAAATCCGTCTAGTAGTTTGAGCACTAAGGCGTCGGGCGGACGCACAGATACACAGACTCACATACATGCTTAGACATTTTTTTTAAATTTTTTGGGCTGTAAGACAATCCATTCCCATCAGAATCTCAACTTCTTTTTTTTCTATCACAATACCTCCTTCACTCCTTTGTCGTTCGCTAACACTCACTCTTTAATAGCTCGGAAAAAAAGAAGAGACAGGATGATACTGTGGAATGTCTTAATGTGAAAAATATACACACTGTACACTTTATTATAGTATCTCTACGTATTAACATTACAAAATTGTTTTGGTGTACTATAAGTGTAAATAAATAAATATATAAATAAATATACTTGTTTTGTCTGGTTCAATATTACGAAGTGTGAATTTATTGTACTTTTGAAAATATTCAACGTGCTAAAAGTACATGTCGAGTCACTTAGTATAAAAAAGAACATTTTCACGTGCCCTATTTTTATACAGCGTTCATTACCAAAAATTATACTTGAAAAGTCTTTGTCCTAGGTTTTAATATTAATCTCTGCAGGTTTATTATAACATAATTTTTGAGAGGGTTCTTATAAAAATTAATATTAGGTTTTTATATTTGATTAACTTTTGCGAAGAGTTTTCAACTTATAATTTTAGACTGATGCTGACATTACAAAAGCTCATGCAACCCTCTGGCGAAAGAAATTATAAGTGAAAATCCCGATTAGACAAATATGATATTTCTAATATGTGCCTAGCTACTTAACACGTTTGATTCTAAGTAGGTATGTATCGTAAGTTTTTACATAGGAAATGATAGATAGAATGAACAGGTATAAAAACTACATGCATAGTCGCATTCTGTGTAGTTCAGCAGTTCAGCTCATATACGTCCCCACCGAGGGGCTCGAGCCTACCAAGAATTAGGGCGATCAGGCCTTAGTCGACCACGCGGGCCCAGTGCGGGTTGGTCGACTTCACACACAACCTGCGAGTTTCTTCGCAGGCGTGTGCAGTTTTCCTCACGATGTTTTCCTTCACCGTTAAAGCAATCAGTAAGTATGTACGTAAGTTTTGAAAAACTCATTGGTACATTGGGCGTCCAGATTTGAACCCGGTACCTCTGGTTAGAAGGACCGAGTCGTTACCGGTTGAGCCACCGATGCTTTTTTAACACATTCTGTAACACGATCCAACTTCATAAAGATTTTCTGATAAAAAGCACGCTGTATTTTCTTGAAACGCACCTCCATCCATCAAAATGAAATGCCTTTGATCTAGCTACTTTCTCGAACGTATATTTAGTAAATAGGTACATGTGTGCATATCATTTCTATTACGCCTGTCAACTTTACTAAACTTTTTGAAGAAGGCAAAAAGGTATGCTCACATGATCAATGCGCCTTACATGTCCCTCGCCTATCTATAAAGCTGCCCTTTTCCATGTATAGAGGCCAGCACATCAAGCTAGTCACTTGAGTGAGTCACGTACAGAGGCCAGCACATCAAGCTAGACACTTTGTACCACTCTTGTGCCGTATGCGTATGGATTAGAATCGCACTAGGAGTGTCTAGATTGATGTGCTGGCCTCTATACATGGAAAAGGGCAGCTTTATAGATAGGCGAGGGACATGTCAACTTTACTAAACTTTTTGAAGAAGGCAAAAAAGTATGCTCACGTACAGAGGCCAGCACATCAAGCTAGACACTTTGTACCACTCTTGTGCCGTATGCGTACGGATTAGAATCGCACTAGGAGTGTCTAGATTGATGTGCTGGCCTCTATACATGGAAAAGGGCAGCTTTATAAGATAGGCGAGGGACATGTAAGCCGCATTGATCATCTAATAAACTTAAGGTATCGCCAAACTGCCAAACTACGGACAGCAACCGCATCCAAGATGTATCAACTTCCGCTGAACTTTCTCTGACGTAATGTTTTATTTACACACTTACTCGTAAAAAGTCCTTTGGTCCGCATGTTCAGATGGCACAATAAGACGTTACATTCCCTAAATAAATAAGGAATTCATTTAAAAATCATTATGTTTGCGCAGCGAGTAGGGTAAGTAGGTCTCATGTGCCGTAAGAGGAAAACGAGTAAATGTAGCTTTAAAAAATACTGTCATTTTAATTCCTTTGTTGACTTTCAACCGACTTTCAAAGAGGAGGAGGTTCTCAATTCGACTGCGCATGTTTTTTTTGTTTATTTGTTACGCGATATCTTCGCAGATTAAGAACCGATTTTCATGAATCTTTTATATATATTTTATTCTATAGGATATGCTGCCAGGTTGGTCCCATTAAACAAAATCGGTGTAGTACTCTTTTAGAAAATTAACGAAATCCAAAAATAGTAATGCAACATTGTTCCAAGTGGTTGCGATGGAAGTCGGTTTTTAGGGTTCCGTACCCAAAGGGTAAAAACGGGACCTTATTACTAAGACTCCGCTGTTTGTCCGTCTGTTACCAGGTTGTATTTCATGAACCGTGAAAGCTAGATAGTTGAAATTTTCACAGATGATGTATTTTTATTGCCACTGTAACAACAAATACTAAAAATGACAAAAAGTGAGTCTCCATACAAAAAACGTGTTTTTTTCAACGTAAAGAAACTAGCGCCATCTAGTACGGAACCCTTTGTGCGTTACCGGTTTTATGTATTTTACCGTGCTTAGCGTTTCCAATTATGACTGAAGCTTACAGTTCTTTCATTTCAAAAATATCCGTTATTTATTGCCTGTTCCACCTAAATTGGTATGTAAAGTAGACATGAAATAAAATGTGATAGTCCAAATTTGGTAGGTAGGTAAAATCTTGTGTCGGGGGAATATCCACTAATAAAGTCAATTTCCTTGGTTGTCCAAGCTAAAACCTGATACCTAACTGTGGTACACCTGAAATTGCTTAAATATCAGGGCCGTACTCATACGAAGGGTTTTGCCTTATATTTCTGAACTATCTTATTATATTAAACATAAACAAAATCCTCATTTAATAATTATACCAAGTTTTTATTAGTTACTTGGCATAGTAGCAAAAAGAAACAGAATCCACGTTTTATTAATTATTAATTTTGTAAATTCATGCCTGAGTGAATTTTATCCTCACAAGAAGGCTTTATGATTCTAATGAAAAATTACAACTTAAAAATATGTAAAAGTCAAAATTGTCCGTGATGTTTATGATGAAAATTTGAAATCACAATAATAAGTAGTTTAAAAACTGATTTAAAAAAATTCGTATATCTGCTTTTCCAAGACTAAGTTAACTTCAATTAACCCAAATTTGATGTATTTTTTGTTTTTGTTGTTAGGGACGGGCTGGTTTCCGCAACCAGGCGACCACTGTGCCCTTTTTGCGTGATTGGCCGGCATCACTGCCAGCCCAGCTCATCCAAGAAACACAGTAGCCCCCGTAGGTTGCCGACGACTTCCTGTAGCTAAATTTGATGTATTCACTCCCTCATCCGTTTTTTCCCTCTAAGTGTCCCTTCGTCGCAGTTCTTGTCATTCTACTGAAAAACGGTTACAGCCAGGAGGAGTAATATTAAGAGAACACTTAATGTACTTTAAAGTACCTAAATAACGACACTTACTTTATACCAATAAAAAAAAACAGTTTTTAAAATACGGCTGGCGATATGTCATGAAAAGGTTATGTCGATTTTAGACTTTTTTAATTAAACTTTAAAATAAGAGTTAAATGATTGTCGTAGGTACAAGAACTGGTTTTACAGCTGCAGCTCTAAAGGTAATGGTTCTACTGCACGTACTGTATTTATAAAAATGCTTCAGTATACAGTCTTTTAAAAATTTGGAAAGGAATCGTTAATATGGCTTCTACTAGTCTCACTGAACAAATTTTCCAAGAAACTTAAGTACTTGAGGAAAATTCCAAAAAAGAAAATTCGAATACCCGTCTTCATCATCATCATATCAGCTAAAAGACGTCCACTGCTGGACAAAGGCCTGCCCCAAGGATTTCCACAACGACCCGTCCTGTACTTCTCGCATCCAAAATTGAATACCCAGACAGAACATTAAATTGGTCAAATAAGTGATCTATACGTACCAGCCATATCGTATAACACGCCGTATTACAATTAAAAAACGTCACTGTTTTGTAATAATAATTCGGCTACCTAACGTTTAACCAAATTGTGGTGGCGATACGTTCTACAAAGTGGCGTTCAACGTTTAGCTTTATTGTCAGCAAGAAGCAATGTAGGGTCAACGAAATAACTAGTATCTCATCTGTGGTAGGGTGATATTACGAAACGACGCGTAGCTTCGTAAATCGTGAACTACTGAGTAAAACAATAAAAAAATAGAGTCGGACGCACGGATGGACACACGGTTAGTTTGTGTTAGGTCAGCATTTCTCGTTGTACTTCGCGAGGCTCCGTCCGACTCGGTTTTTTTCGACTGAATCAACAGCTTTCTTATAGTCCACAAACGCCAAGCATAATGGCTGATTTTACTCTTCAGTCTTCTGTGTAATCTGCCGCAGCGTATGTATGTGGTCTATGGTACTAAAGCCTTTTCGGAAATCAGCTTGTTCGGGAGGCTGGAAGTCTTCAAACCTTCGTGCGAGACGATTAGTAATGACTCACGAAACATATAAACATGGCTCAGAAGTGGGATAGGTAGGTCTGTAGTTCTTCAGCAGTGTTTTGTCACCCCTTTTTCAAGAAAAGTACGACCACACTTCGCAGTTTTTTACTCAGTAGTTTCAAAGCGGCGCATTGACTATACGCCCGTTTGTAAGTTACTTAGCCGCTTTGAGGAACGCGAAGTGCTCATACATTGCGGCGTACTTTATTACAGCCGAATTGAAATCCGGCTGAACGTAGGGTAGCCGCATTACAAAACAGCAACGTTTTTCAATCCGGCGCGCTGTTTTGTTAAACGGTTAATTCTACAATATTTCTGCGACATCTATATTGTCCGTATTAGTGAATTGAGTTGAGTGCGGCCCTGTTACTAGCCATTCCACCGTCGTATAATGACAGGGATGGATGTAATTAATTTTGCCCAAAGGGCGCGATTAGGGCCTTTATTTCAGGAACACAATTTGTTTGTATTCCGCACGTGATTTTACAATAAGTAGCCAATTTGAATGTACATTCTAGATGAGGTACGTTAAATAGAAGAATTATTCAACAGAATAGCCATATCAACGATAAAATGGTCTATGTATAAACTTTTGGGCCGACTCCCTTATTTCCATATAAACTTATTATATTATGTGGTGTATATGTTGCGGTGATGTTGTCAAAGCCGTCAGTTAATTCTCGTTTCGATGTCCTTAATAAAAAATTTGCCCATTTAGTACGATAAAAATATGTGACTACAAAAAAGTTCAACAACGAAACTCCGGGTTTTAAAAACATACATACATACATACATTTTGTTGAGATTGAGGTTGCCTTTGGAATTTAAGAACCTAGTCGACAGATTGTTGCTTGGAGTCTCCTAGGCCATCTATATCCCGTGGCACAACCTATTGTTACTACTGGTAGTACCAAAGGTCATTTTTCTCTTCGTGACATTACAAGTACCGCAGTATTACTATCGTAACTGTCAGATCTGGCACCCAGGTGGGGGTTCTTCGAGAGTATTATCATCAAGTCTAACGAACCTCTTACCGCTCGCTTCGCTCGCTCAACTCATTCTCAGCTCAGTCATTTGTGAAGAATCAAGAAATAAACAATAGTTAGTTAATAACGTCAAAATAAAATCCTTGATATAGACCAGATTATGTCATTGGAACATGAAAACAATATTATGACACGAAAAGTTATACATAAAAATCATAGAGTGCATTTAACAAGAGTAGGCCAGTTCCCACGGACAGCACCCGGTCACGAGTATAACGGCTCCCTTATTTGAGGGAAAGGAACGCCCCGGCTCCCGATGCGCCACCATCCTCACGAACATTTATTTACATTTTGTGTGAAAACTGATTTTCAACCGACTTCCTGGAGGAGTTTCTTAATTCGACTGTTTGTTTTTTTGTATGTTTGTTACAGGATAATTTTGCAGGTTGTGAACCGATTTTCATGATTATTTTTTAGGGTTCCGTACCGAAAGGGTAATAACGGGACCTTACTACTAAGGCCGCTATAACAACAAATACAAAAATAATGGAAAATGTTAAAAATAAGGGGGATTCCGTACAATTTTTTTTGATACTTGAAGAAACTAGCGCCATCTAGTATGATGGTACGGATCCCTATGTGTGCGGTTCTGACTCGCACTTGGCCGTTTTTTTATTCGATCTATTTATGTTGCTTAGTTAGTCCTATATAAATTTATCAAAATCGGTATGATACTTTTTTAGAAAATTAACAAAAACGATAAATAATAATGCGAAATTGTACTAAGTTGTTGCAATGGTAGTCGGTTTTTAACGTGTTTAGCATTTAAAATTTTCTTAGGAATGTCACCTATCCAGATAGACTTGGAATGAAAACATTATCTAAACACAAAATTTCATCTTATTTTATGTTAGAAAATATATAATACAAAAATTGCTCACTTAAAGTAATAAGATATATCGAAGCTGAAGCGGATTCAGCAACGGGGTGTATAATGTTCTTATTTCAAGCAACATTGCAAATTAAAATAAGTCTGCTGGGTTCTAGTGATTCATCGGCGGGCTTCATACATTAGCATACATTGTTATGCACCAAACGGCGCGGTGGGCTGGTGGAGCGGCCAGATTGCATTTATTTGCATAATTCTGTTTAGAACACGTTAACTTGTTACGGTAACAATGTGGACCAAATTGTGGAGAACTGTGCCATTTGTGTGCCGCAAGTCGTACTACTCACTTAATAGAAAGAAGGTGAGGCTTAAACAAAGGTATCAAGGTACATATTTCAGTGTCTGGTTTAAAATACCAAAGGTTGGCGATAGGTGGGTGATCGTGCTAACCTTATATATTCTACTAGCTGTTTCCCGCGGCTTCACCCGCGTGGACAACGTTTCTATAACTGTTCGAGGGTGCGCAGTGCGCGAGCGTGGGAGCTCAGGTAGCCTATGTCCTTTCTCAGGGTCTAAAGATTGTCTGTGCCAAATTTCATCAAAATCGGTTGAGAGGTTTAAGCGGGAAAGCGTAACAGACAGACAGAGTTACTTTCGCATTTATAATAAATGCTGCCCAGGATAGAGATATAATATAGCTCACTTAGGCTGTGGTGTAAAACTGTTGGGTTGCCCGTCGTCCACGACTTTCTCTGTCTCTCTTCTATTAGGTAGGTACCTGTTTTACGATATTCATTAGTACGTTACGTTACTGCAGCAACCAGAAAAAGAGGCATTGATAGATGGACGAACGTGTAAATGTGGGCTGAGACGAAGCCGAGGCACATAAACGTGATTCCATCACTGCCTAGTTGTGGCCAAGGCTTGTAATTATTTTTCTCAAATAATACGTGAAAATTAAAACTATAAGTAAGTACTACCTAGGCAGATCAATGACGAACAACGAAAAACAATATTTTTTCACGTGCCACTGGTCATTTGTTTTTTTTTTTCAATAAACAGCTTTCTATTTGCAAGCCAGTTCGAAATTTCAATAAAACCTTTGATAAGCTACCTCCTTGGTTGCTATGTTTAGGAGTAAAATATCGTTCCATTGCTTACAGATAAGAGTTTACATAATAATTTTTTTGGCCTCTAAAACACGACAGATATGGATTTTTATACAACTGCTCGCACGTATTTGGCCGGTACAGCAATTATTTCAATTTATCTCGAAGAAGGTTGTCAAAATAATGCTTAAATTTCCAAGCATGTTTAATAAAAAGTTATTTATGTTGCCTATATTACAACTACTCACTTTTATTTTATTCCCGATCCATCGTCACACTAGTGTGACAACTGTTAATTTATTTCTTCGTCACATCTTTAGTGATGCTATACCACATTTTTGTAAATTTTCTCAGCTAGATTACATACCGAACTAAGCAGTTTGTTGCAAAAATTATTTGCTTCTAATAAATAATAAATCTGATAATAGTTAAGTTTACTCTTATTTCCTACCTACAAAAGATACCAAACCATTAATATCATCATTACCAGCGTATTTTCTTGTATTCAGTCTAAATTATAATGGTACTTATGTAGTCAGGATACGCTTACAATTTTTCATTTTTGTCATTAATAATTCATAAGGCAGACTGTCCCAAACTTTCTTGAAAGAAAATATTTAGAAAAACAATTTACTTACCTCAATTTCTCCTTGTCAGTATAATTAATTACTTGTATATGAGAGTGCGTACGAGAGATTTTGTAATTAGAGACAGCACAGTTCTGCTACGGAAAATCTCACATAGTCTTACATATTATTCAAAATAATATTATATTGATTTGTCCTCCAAAAAACAAATATCCTACCACGAAAAACATACTTGCTATTATCCTGAAACCGATACTCTATCCATTGAAAAAGGAACTACTATACAAGCCAGATTATCCTGTCAGTCATAAAACTACAAAATATCAGTTACTAGAACCTAACTAGTGAGTATCAGCAATAAAATCAAGCAAGGGTAATAAAAGCCGCTGATTCGCTGAATACAGCGGATGAAGCGCCAGCGGCGCAGCAGGGTAAGCGCGGCACATCCGCACATCCGGGCGGGTCAAGGTCACGGCCCGCGATCGATAGAGCCGACTTGCCCGCCCGCTGCTTGTGCCGCTCTTACCCCGCTGTACCGTACCACGGAACCGCGCTCTATTCGTAGCGCATTCAGCGCTTTTTTAGTTGGCTTTCTGTTCTTATTTTAGTCCGCGTCTTTTTTTATTAAATTCTTCTCTGGGTGGGAGTTGGCGTACTTTATTTTTGCTGTTTTATCTTGTTAGCTATTTTGTTGGTGAATTTTAATTAGGATTGTTTGTTCAAGGTATTTACTTACAACTTTAAACTTTTCAGCATACCAGACCTTTATCCATCAAAGCAGACAATGATAAATAAAACTAGGCTTTGGCATGCACATTAGAAGCAAAACAATTAGGTAACAAAACAATGATATAATTATACATGATATGACGGAAGCTTAATTTTATCGTAACATAGGTACTGTCTGTATCGGCAGATTTAATGGCTTCGTTCCAAACCAGCGAGATAAAAAATCTAAATGGTTCGTTGTACATAACTACCTCCTCTTTACATATCTGGAAGGTAGGTATGTAGAAGTTCTCATGAAACCGCATAGCAACATTACTGAAACAATTTCAGGATTTTCGAGGCTTTGTGGATTTAAATAATAGGAGAGAAATATAAATAAATCCTGTGTGGGGTGTCGGCAAACAGCCGACAGAAAATTTGTAAAATTAATTTTGCATTCGCGGATTTGCGGCATGGCTCAAAGGTCGGAATTAATTTATTTAAAAATGTAACATTTTAGGTAAAGGTTTTTCCTCAAGTATGCTTGGAAATTTGAGCATTATTTTGACAACCTTCTTCGAGATAAATCGAAGTTGCTGTACTGGCCAAAAACATGCGAGCAGCGTCCGGCAAAAGTTGTATGAAAATCCAAATCTATCGTGTTTTAGCGGCCAAATAAATTACTATGTATAATCATATCTGTCGTGTAATTTAAAAATGGAACGATCTTTTACTCCGAAACATGGCAACTAAGGAAGTAACTTATCAAAGGTTTTATTTTTAATTTTGAACTAGCTTGCAAATAGAAAGTTGTTTATTTAAAGAAATACAAATAAACACTTTAGCGCGTGAAATATTATTGTTGTTCGTTGTTCGTCATTGATTTTAAAAAGTAATTGTATTTTCAAATAAAAAGTTCTGCCTAGGTACTACTTACTTTTCATTTCTGAGCAATATTTGAGAAAAGTTCTATACAACCCTTGGCCAAAACTAGGCATTGATGGACTTACTCGTAGTATGTGTTTATTTTTACACGTTCGTCCATCAATGCCTCTTTTGCTGGCCGCTGCAGTAATGTACTAATGTTAGAGAATAATTAATTTAAATCAGCACTAAATATGTACTTATCTTCATAGAAGTAATGTTAGCCATCGTATTTTTGTTCTGTTACTTACCTACCTTGGTCTATTTTTTTTACGGGCTATGATTGTACCTTAAACCAAATAAGGTTTTAATAATAACGTTTAATAATATTTGAGGTTATTTAAGTCAATCGAATAGCGTCATTTTGGTGTCAGAATACCTGTTAGGATTTATAAAGTTAAAAACTTCTGGCTAGTTGCATCATATGTCAAACGCCTGAACTTTTGTATATTAAAATTTTACGGCCATGGTCAAGGAACAACCTTTGCATACTGTGCGAAGCATGTGCTTCCATCGGCGTCCGGCGACCGAATGTCCTTACAGGCGGCCGGCTACGGGGTGGAAGGGGAATGTTTACCCTCCCACTCTCACCCGATAGTGCCAGCTGAGCAGCGAGCACGCTATATTTAGGTTGCGCTGTAAATATTCGCTCCAAGTACGGAAAGCGCCCCCATCCCCTGCCTGCCACCGCTCAGCTGGGGGCGGAGGCTCCTATCTATACACCTAGTACCCAGCTCCAACTACACAACTCCAGCTACACAAGCAAACGGGAAAAGTTGAAAGTTCACCAACAGCACACGAGTTCGCGCCGTTAGGAAACGCTTTCTTTATTTAAATTCTATTGCCAACTTGTTCGCTATTGTACGTGGTCCGCACTGAATAAGAAATGCCGTTACTAATTTTTCAACGTGCTACTATTGCGGGAGCTGGCTCAGTAACAACTCGCAAAAAGTAGGGTTTATTTGCAGATGCATGTAGGTAATAGCTGGGAGCCTTTGGAAGCATTTGGGAAAAACGATACTTTAAAAATATAATTAACTTACAGTGACGAAACACAAGCGCTTTTTTATAAAATTGCAAGGGATTACTTTGGCGTGATGGGCAGTTTGCGTGCCGAGTAACATGAGAGTCGTCATCATTTATGAACAAAATGAGTCTTTTATTTTCGCTAGAAAACACTGTTTGCTACTGAAATGATATTGGATGATAATGAAATGTAAACACAGGCTTGTTACAAAATTCTAGTGTAATACGTTTAATACTACAATTGAACGAAGTAAGGAAAAATAGCATCATAACATAAAACTTTATATGTCTCGCTTTCTAATAAAACATTATTATTTTTATTTATTTACTAGCTTTTGCCCGCGGCTTCTCCAGCGTGGACATCGTTTTTATGACTGTCTTTGAGAGTGAGTGGTGCGCGAGCCAAAAGCGGCTTGCAAGCGTGGACATGAGTTTTCTCCAGATCCCTCAGGAACTATATCAGGCTATTCTGATTAGCAGTCTATATAATACTTCCCATTCCCCCAACCCAATCTATACAAAAAATCACCTCATTCCGTTGCTCCGTTGTAACGCCGACTTGCGCGAGCGTGGAAATGTGTTTTCCTAGATCCCTCGGGATCTATGTCAGGATATGCTAATTTGTACATTATGTCATTTCCTACCCCCCCTCTACCAACTTAGTGCAAAAAATCACAACAATCCATTGTTCCGTTGTGATGTTACAGAATTTTGACAGTTCATTCAGGAATTGCATTTGACAGTATTTTTACGGGATAAAAAGTAGCCTATGTCCTTCCCTGTAATACAGGCTACTTTCATACCAAATTTCATCAATATTGGTCAACATGTAGAAGCGTGAAAAGGTAACAAACAAACTTACAAACACATTTTCAAATTTATAATAAAAGTAACGGTCCACAATTGGTAAGCCCTTGACATCATCTCACCTGATGGTAAGTGACGATGATGCCGAAGATGGAAGCGGGCTATACAGTTTTTCAGGAAAGGAATTCCTGGCTTTCTCTAAATATTGCTAACTCGTTTCCTCCAATAGTTTTTCAAATGGTTCGTTCGTTTGCAACGTGGATCCAGATTTTTCGTCGTCGTATATGATTTCGGCCTTCGGGTAATCGAAATCGGAGTCGGATTCAACATTGTACTTCACGTGCTTGGGGTCGAAGAACTTGACGATAGTGAATACTGGCGCTGTGCCGCCGAAAGCGATGCGTTCGCCGTAGCTCGCGATTGCCAAAGTCGTGCCAGGTGTTGGGTAGGAGCAGGTAATGTACCTGCAAGTGGCAAGATCGATTATTGCAAGAAGTATACAAGGCGTAAGAGACAGGTTCCGAAATAATTTTAAACAAAAAAAAATCGACTTCAAACGCACTACGATTTCTCTAAGATGCCATCATCCGATCCTGGTTTCCTTACCACGGTTGGTACTAGGGTTATCTCCTTTCCAACAAAAAATATATATCAAAATCGGTTCATAAACAACGAAGTTACCGTTACTTCGTTACTTTCACTCGAACTGAAAAATGGCGGGATATTTTTTAAATTTTTCATAAAATTTCGAACGTTCAAGTTTTTATTTTTTATAACCAGCCAGGTAAAAATAATACAGGAAAAGAGATTTGATTACTAATTTATTCTTAAAAATACGAAAAAACTTTTTTACTCCAACCTATCAATACTAAGAATAGTTTAGTAACAGTAATCTCCTTAGCTCTTGCGTGGCAAGTATGCCAAAAAGGATTTCTCAACACCTAAAAGCTCATTTTTATATAGGAATAGCTTGCCTTGAATGATAGGACCTTACTATCGTGTTTCGCTACGACGCCATGCAGACGCGTTTTCCTCCAACGTATTAATACTATGAATAGAAGAGTAAACTCTAGTAAGAATAGTGTAGTAATAGTAATCTCCTTCGCTCTTGTGAGGCAAGTATGCCAAAAAGGATTTTGCAAAATCTAAAAGCTCAATAGCAGGACCTTACTTTCGTGTTTCGCTACGACGTCATGTAGACGCGTAGACTTTCCCGCGGCTACGGCGTAGACTTCGTAGGTACAGTCAATATAAGAGATACGCACGGTATGGCATCATCATCATCATCAGCTAATTGATCTTCAAACTTTAAGAACACAAACTTAAAAGTTTAAAGCAACTAATTTAACGACTACTGCCATCGAATACATCCCTCCTATGTTTGCCCAATGTACCTAGGATTTTTTTTTTAAAATCCAAAATTGATAAGCCCTTGACATCATGTCAACTGATGAGCGACGATGATGCCGACGACTGAAGCGGGCTTACCAAGATACCCCAACGCATTGGGGAATTGGCTATCTTATTTACAAGCCGAAACACATAAACGCTGTTAACATTGATGCTTGGGCAGTAAGACTTATATACTCGTAAGATGGTGGTAGCTAGTCAGGCGGGCTTTGAAAATGCCCTTCTACTAAACAAACCGAGTCATACAAAGTAAGACTCCGCCGGGAATCGAACCCGCAACCTCCTGATGTAAAGCTAATGTACGTTAGCATTACGCCACGGAGGCGGTAAGGCAATGGTACAGTGGATTGGTTTATTACTAACTATTTTTAAAGAGTAGAAGTGCAGAGCTATAAAAATGAACTCTTGAAGTCAGTTTGTAATGAGCTAACTTTCAGTTAAATACCTGTTATGAAGGTTGATCACTTCCACACATTGTGTGCCGCTACCTCCGATGATTCCGTATTTCCCTTTACGGTTGTGCTAAAATAATAATAACGGATACAATCAAAAACTGTCAAACTAAATCTATCTACTCCGAAGCTCTTCTAAGTTAAGTTCAAGATGGAGAACAATTAATTGTAACAGTAACAAGCAGAAAACATTTAACTTTTAATTAAAATTCTATAATTATCACGAAACTGTGAACTGTAATTACTTAGGGTAATAACTTGCTAATGGAACTTTGAAATAATAATTTGTTTTACAGCAATTAAGCCTCTCCTACAAAATGAATAAAATAAAATTATGATACCTACTCAAACTTCGTAAACAATTGAGCAAGACAAAGAAAATATACTTGAACTAAAAAAACAATTAATTAGCACTAAATCTTAGCAAAAATTAAAGTACCCGAAGTTAATATTTAACTTGAATTTGCATGTTTGTATCAGGAATGTACAGGAATGTCAGTGAGTGTCCTAGAGGTGGTCCCAAATGAAATGAAATAGTCTTGTCAGATGGATCTCTAATTGCACACTAATTAAAAAAATAATAAAAATATGCTAAGTCCTCGTGCGTCAATGCACTCTAAACTGGGTCACGGGGCAAAGTACACTGTAGAAGTTCGACTGCTTCCAAATCTTAGCAAAATTATTTAAAAATAAATTACATGTACGTATGTAAATCATACAAGGAATATTAAATACTTTTTTAAGGTATGCTTGCAGGATAGCCTCTATATCAAACAGCTGTAATAATCTATCTTCTAGGATAATTTACTTAAACATTTTTTTCGGGTAACCGACCAAAATGTTGGCAGCCCCTGTAATGGAAGGAAAACAGGCTCCAGAAACGTCAGATGGTATGTTTCTGATAGAGCAAATCGCTGCTACAACAATAACAAACCGAGGCCGACGTTTATGCTGCAGGTATTGTGTTTTCCTTCCAAATTACTGCACAGGTGTGTTTTAATAGAATATCTCACTATTTCATCTTTGTGATCTTTACTATGTATTCAATGTTTCGTTTATAGGATAGAATGGGGATGACGAATGCTAGTCATCTGAGTTACTTTTTATCATCTGTTAGAAACGACATTTTGTTCTAAAAATGTTTAAAATACCTAGGCGTGACGTCATAGTTTAGCAGCGTCATTTATGTATACTAATTTTGTGATTTTGGTGAATTAAAAATCGAAGACTTGATGAAAAACAAAACGAGTAAGGTTTTCCGAAGTTTAAGTAGGAGGGCAATTTAGTGATCAAAAGTTCATAATTTATTTCTGATGCTGTCGTCATCCCTATTATTTGTGTGGTGTATATCTGCTACCCTCCTAAGCTTGGAAAGACACCCGTGCCCCAGCAGTGGGGACGAGAGTTTTTAATAATATCTGATTTGAGAACATAGTTTTTCCTGTTTCGATCTATTGTCTAACCATATTCATCATCGTCATAATATCCGCTCATATACGTTCCCACCGAGGGGCTCGAGCCTACTCTGAATTAGGGCGATCGGACCTTAGTCGACCCCGCGTTTAAATTTTTTCAGTATACATTTTTACTATGGGACATTGTGCCTAAAGTAAACCAAAAAATCCAAAAAAAGACATAAATAAAAAAAATATATAATAAGTGGAATCCACTGAAATCATCCCCGTAGTCCTATCCGTGAACGGTCTAGTTTCAGCCGACCTTGAACGTCACCTAAGGCGGCTGGAACTCCGAGGCAGACCAATATTGCAGAAATGCAGAAAGCAGTCCTCCTAGACAATGCCCGGATAGTCCGACGCTTTCTCTCCCCGTCGCACTGAGCTCCAGCCGACTGTGCTTCCGCTGGAGGTGCTCCTGCCACTTTGCCTTGTGCCAAGTGAGCAAAGAGGCTCTAGTTTTATATACATAACAATAAATAATATAATATAAATAATAATATGAATCTTATCTTATCTTAACGGATTTGATTTGATTTATTTATTTTAGAGGCCGTATGGCTCCGGCTTAGAATAGGGCCATCCCATATATTCCAGTGGGTGTCGTAAGAGACCACTAAAGTACTAGTAAACCGAAAGATGGACAGCAGCGACCTTTCCGCGTACTGTGCCACCACATCGCCAAGCGTGGCGATTACTATTAAAACCCACAACTCTGGGATTCCCTCTGTTCAGCAGTCTCTCGGCTGATGTGATGTGATGATTATTTATTTTTATACCAAATAAAGGTGACTTTGTAACTTATTAAATTGAATTTATTCCTGGATTCATCATCGATTACAAAACTTTACTGCGGATTTGTTTCTTCAGTGAGGTTGATAGAGCTATGTAGGTTTTTTTAATTTTACTATTGGACTATTCAATTGCCAAAAAAAATCCTTAGCCCTCTAAGCTACATATTTTAGGAAAATTAAGGCTGCTAGGCCGTTATCTACATACAAGGACTAATTCGATCGACGACGTTAGGACTGGCTAACATTTAGATGTACGGTGGAGTTGGAGTTGTGTACCCTAATAATAAAATCGTATTAGAATTTGTGAATGTGCGTCTGTACATGCTAATCTCCATAACGGCTAAAGTAACTAGGATGTGGTTTTCAATTACGCGTAAGTTTGGGCTACCGTTCAGTGTTTGTTTTATTTAAATCGGTTGACAATTAAAAAAAACACACTTTTCAAGAAAACCCAACCTCCGCAAAGACTAAGTTGCGGGCGGCTGCTAGTACATTTTAAAAATACGAATATAGTAACTCACATCGGACGATCTCCAATAGCGGCAGGCGTAAATATACTCCCCATCGACGTCGAATCTTCGATTTTGTGCCCTGATGATGCTTATTCGCTTTCTGGCAGTTAGGTCCCACAAGGAGAGCGCCTCAGTGGGTTGCCAGCTACCGGAGATGACGTGATCTCTCTAGAACGATAACAACGAGTTTGGATAAAATAAAGTATTGTGTAATTGTTTTTTTTTACTTCAAAACAAGAAGTAAGTTCTCTTTTCGTCGGAGACTTTTTTTATATATGTTCCCCGATTACTCGAACACGCCTAAACTGATTTAGATATATTTTTTGAAAGGGTATAATACTTTCCAGATGAGCCCATTGACACCAAGTCAGGATCTGTTTATGGAATCACAGGGAAATCGAGGGCAACAATAAAATTTTATAGGCACGTACTTTGTGTTTCATTTATTTCCTAAAGCTATTCAAGTATTTATGTCTGGTAGTCACCATCTCATGTTGATTAGCTGGTGATGGAAGGTACAACTCCTTGACGGTTAGAAGTTGGAGGATAATTCGTTAAATATTATAAGTACGTATAGACTGATACTTGTATTCCCATAAGTTAATCAGGTGAACAAATTATATTTGATAGGTAAGTAAGTATGCTTTTCTCAAGTGCTGGTACCGACCTAAAAAAAAACTGTAGGCCCCTAATTTGTTTCGTACCTAATTTTGATATTGTTATTGTTGAGTGATTTCGTAAATTTATAAATAAAAATATTATATCATAATTTTGAGTGATTTCTTTGTAAGTTGATTTTTAGTTTTTTAAACTTTTATTTTTGTAGGTCCATATAGCTCATAGAGCGTACGTCCGTTGGAGCAGTACAGTCCTCGATTGGTGACCGTGCCCCAGAAGAAGTAGCATATGCATGCCTTCCACTCGGTGGACCAATGATCTAGTGAAAGTAGCGGGAACCCATTGGGTGTGGGCAATGCATAACCTGCCGGAAATCCTCGGGGAGGCCTTTGTTCAGCAGTGGACGTCTTACGGCTGATATGATGATCCAGGCTCTCTGTGATGGTCACAATCTTCAGCGTTGAGGGTGCGATCATTAAATTGAATAAATTATAGGTCACTAGATTGAACTTGTCACAAGTGCGTTGATTGCCGATCTCTTTGGTTTTGTATATCCAAAGGGTGACCAATGTGACCCTATTAGTAAGCCTCCGCTGTCCGTCCGTCAGTCTGTATGTCTGTCGCTCGTGTTGATGTCTTTTTATAGTTGTGTGGAGATTTGTGGTGGTACGGAATCCTCGGAATACGAGTCTAACTCAAACTTGGCCAGTTTTTCTATTGTGATGTTAATAAGTATACTGCCATATTAATGAGAGCGTTTAAGCACTTAAGTATGAGCTTAAAGACACTACATTTTTCAAGCGACTTCCAAAAAGGAGGAGGTTCTCAATTCGTCTGTATGTTTTTTTTTCTGTTTGTTACCTCAGAACTTTTGACTGGGTGAACCGATTTTTATAATTCTTTTTTTGACGTGATAACGTCTTATAATTCGATGGAGCCGGCTGCACGCACGAAAAAATGCGTCGTTACCATGCGTCGTTACCTCGCTCTGAGGCGTTCCGTCGTTACCTCGCTCTAAAGCGTTCCGTGAGGCGTTCCGTTTTCGATATTATGAAACCATTCCATCAGTATTTTCTTATGACGTTGTCACGTTCAACTATCGTCAGTAAACCGACTTTACAGACAACCGTTTTTTTATTTGAAAGCTAGTACTTCCCGTGTGGTTCCATATAAATTTTATCAAAATCGGTGTAGTACTTTAGTAGAAAATTAACAAAAACCAAAAGTAATAACGCAAAAATGTACTAATTTGTTGCGATGGAAGTCGGTTTTTTAACGAGTTTAGCGTTTTTATTTGCTGCGAAGGTAAGTACCGTACATAGGTATAGTAAATTGCAGAGAATGGTTCTTAACCTCACACGTCCTAAAATTAGCGAGTAGAAAGTGAAAACTCCCTACCACAAACATACGAACGACAGCATCACAACTTTTAATTAAATTACGTACGCCACACACGGAGAGAGACAAACGCTTTAAAAACTAAAGCAACAAGAAGTGCTACAAACTAAAAATAATCTTCAAAGGCTACCGCGTGAACAAAGTAGCTGCAAACTTCATAACGATGCGGCTGACTTAGTGTTGCGAAAGACTCGAGTTTCCTACCACTCTTTTCAATGGTTAAGTAAGAAATTTACTAAATAGGCAATAAGGAATTTACTTGATCTGAGATCAGTGTAAAAAGCTTAGTGTCAAGGGAGGCCTTATTCAATCCCGGTCTAACATCTATTTGAATACTTATTTCCAAAACATGTTTTTCAGCAAAAAGCCTTATTAGTTAAATATAAAATGCAGGAAAAAGCGTTCAACGATAAAAATTTATAAGGGTTTTGTACTAAAAAAGAACTGGGCCCTATTACTAAACCTTCATTGTCCTTCCATCTGTCAAAAACCAGCCGTGCTTTGAGGGTTCTGTACCATCACACGTCTTCACATAACTAACTCTAAATGGCTATATCTTTTGACTCGTAATAGGTAGCTATGATATTTTTTTACAATGTATATTGTTATAATAGCGGATTTGCTAACAATGAATAAAAATATAAGGGTTCCCCTTTTTACCACTTGTCTGTCAATTTCCGGGACCCGGAAAAAAAACGAAATCTCTGTCTGTTCACCTACCGGGAGCCGGAAAAATTACGGTGGCGGCGGGCGGGTCAAATTAATGCCTAAAAATACGCCAAAGGTTGTTAGGCACGATTAAGAATGAATATTGACATGTATGGGAATGAAGTAGACTACCTCTGTGACTAATCCTTTGCCACACTGACAGTATAAAAATATTCAGAGAAACTTTGCTCAAAATTAGTTGTCGTACTTCAAGTCGCAAGTGTGTCATTTGTTTTGTTGTGTTGTTTGTTATGTGATAATTGGTTTTAATTGTATTATAAACATACTTAAGTATAAATAACAGTAATAGTAAAGTTCACTTATAGTTTTATTTTTATTTTTAACCAAGAAATGTAGTTAATTTTTAGGAACCCCGTAGTAAATATCAATATTGTCAAATACCATAAGTTAAAAGTAGAAACAATGGAAAGAAATAAGTAAAACACTCTCAATTAGAATAACATTTTAAATGGAAACACACAATAATTCATTTAGATTCACAGAAAGTCCATTAAACGCGCCCAGAACCCTGTCTGTCGAATTTCGGCTGACGGTAGAATTCTGTCTGTTGAAATTCCGGCTCTTTCCGGTAATTCCGGTAATAGCACTGACACTGTAAGACATGAGTGTATCTTATTTAAAAGTATCGAGGTTTAACCAATGTGCAATTCATTCATTCATTCTTTATCGTAATGGTTAGTCCATTCACTTCACACCAGTAGGTCGCGGGTTCGATTCCCGGCGCGGTCAACTTTGTAAGACTCGGTTTGGTTGGTGGTAGGGCATTTTCATAGCCCATCACCATCTTATCTAAATCTTGCCGTCAAACATCAGTGTTCACAGCTTTGATGTGTTCCGGCTTAAAGATAAGATAGCCAGATCCCCATTGCGTTGGGGAACCTTGGTGAGCCCGCTTCCATCTTTGGCATCATCATCACTTACCATCAGGTAAAAAGATGCCAAGGCCTTACTAATTGAGAATAAAAAAATATGTTGAGCCTTTTTGAGAAAGATGCGACCAAACTACAACACTAGGCTGGCCCTGTCTTACTTCATAAACAAAAAGAGAAGTATACTTCAAAGGATGGACTTTAATTAAAAGTGGCTCGATTATTTTTGAGCAGAACAAAAGGGGAGGTGTAATTATTAGGTATACGTGGTGGCAATAAAATGAAGAACAACGCTTAAATAAAAGCAATAAAAGGGGTTGTTTTGTCAAAAGTAACTATTGGGTTCGGGCGTTTGTTTTATTACTCTAGGTACTGCGTTATCTAAATCAGCTAAGCCCGCTATAATGTTAATTTGTTTAAAAAATAATGTGAAATCAGCGTGCTGTGCTCGGAATTTATCTGCGTGATCTAATCAGAAACGAGGAGATCCGCAGGAGAACCAAAGTACCCGACATAGCTCACAGAATCGCTAAACTGAAGTGGCAGTAGGCAGGGCACATAGCTAGTAGAACAGATGGCCGTTGGGGCAGTTAAGTTCTCGAGTGGCGACCGCGCACGAAAACGTAGCGTAGGCAGGCCTCCCACGCGGTGCACCGACGACCTGGTGAAGATCGCAGGAAGCCGATGGATGCGGGCAGCGCAAGACCGGTCGTTGTGGAAAGTGGAAATCCTTCGGCTGATATGATTGAAATAGATTTTTCAGTGCTAATAAAGAGAAGTTTAGTAACTTACATTCATGTCAATGCTGTCATGGCAAATGTTAACCCCTTCAAAGGTCATCATGCAGCCGACGGGGCATCTTATATCCCACACCTATAACAAATTTATTGATATAATAAACTCTACATCCACATATCTTTATACATACCTAGACATCTATATGCTAAAATAGGGTTGTTTACTGCATCAAAAATAATTATTTAAATAAGTTTACTAAAATGTCTTCCTGCTGAAAATTTTGCTCGCTTTGTTTTTTTTTAATTCACAATTGGTAAGCTCTTGAAATTATCTCACTTGATGGTAAATTTGATGCAGAAGATGGAAGTGAGCTTACCAAGATTCCCTAACGCAATGGGGAACTGGCTATCTTATCTTCAAGCCGTTGATGCTTGGAGCCTTAGATGGTAGCTAGCCAGGCGGGATTAGAAAATACACCAAGTAAGTAAGACACATACAAAGTAAGACTCCGGCGGGAATCTAATCCGCGATCTCCTTTTGTGAAGCTAATGGACTTAACCATTACGCCACGGAGGTGGTTTGTTCCCATCACGTCTTAAATTTTTTACCCCACTACTCAAAAAGGCAGGTAATATTTTTGGAGTGCATGTTTCGAGGGTAAGTTTTTTTTGGCTGACAATGAGACTGTAGCCTTAACGGCTTGATGAATTTTAGTGTGCTAGGTGTCGTTGGACCCGACTTGATCCTGAAAGTTACATAGTTATAAATTTTACCTGAATATCCAAAAAAGAGGAACAATGTTTTTATAGAGTCAGGTTTTACAACGACTGCTCACTAAAAAGCAGTGTATTTTTTTCAGTTTTAATGTACATATTTATGTATGTTTATTTATTCCACGATATCGTCTAAATAATTGGTTTTGTTGGTTTTGTTGGATAATTGGTTTTAGAGCTGGAGGTATTTGTCTTGATCCCGTGAGTGACATAGGATACATTTTACCCAAATTTCCAAAAAACAGGGGTAATGTATTATTACAATTATTTGCAGCCGCGTTATTACAAAAAAAAAATAAGATCAATTTTTTATTTAATTGGTTAGGTTAGTAATAAATAATTATAAACAGACTAATTTATTACCTCAATGATTCTGAAAAACTACGACTTCACGCCCTGTTATTTCAAACATTTTAAGAACAAGAAATTGTTTTTGAAAAATGATATGATTTTTTTTTATTAAAAACTTTTTTGTAACTCAAGGGACTAGTAACCGAATACCTTTTTAAGGGCGATCGATTCATCCATTACGGGGAACTAACTAGCTATCTTATTCACCGTCCCCAAATGTTGTTAACATGAAATTTGGCGGTATGGACCACGATAATAACGGGTGATAGTTAGCCAGGTAGGCTTAGAAAATGTTCATCCCACTACAAGGCTGGGTCTTATAACGTTGTACAGTAATTTATGCTTGTAACTCTCCTCCAAGTACTGAACCTTCGAGCTTTGGAAAAGAAACCATTGAACTAGACAGACACTGCGCACCATAGGCGGTTTTGTAAGAGTTAGAGTGAAGAAACAAACAAAAAGGCATTATCCACTTTTGTATTCGTAAATTAGTGTGCATTCATTTCTAAACATACTTGGACCTTTTAATTTGCGAAAACAAGTGAATGCTTTAAAAGCGCTTTCATAATAATAATGAGTTTTTCTTGTTCGTAGAGCCAAGAGATAAAAGGTAGATTCTTAGGCTATTATTTTCTCAGTTGTTCTGTTAGGGAGAAAATAATTATTATTTAAATCGAAAAATGTAGTTATTACGTTATTTATTTCGCCAAAACATAATCAACAATATAAAATACTCGCTTACTGTCTAACAATTCAAGAAATCATACTTATTTTTAAACGATTTCAAAAAAGGACGAGGTTTCTCAATTCGACCGTATATTAGGTATATATTTTTATGTGTGTTCGCGGATAACTTCTTCGTTTATGAATCGATTTTGATGATTCTTTCTTTGTTGGAAAGGAGATATCCCAAGGGTAGTACCATGATAAGAAAACTAGGATCCGATAATGGCATCTCAGAGAAAACGAGAGGAACCTTAGTTTCCTGTTTGAAGTCGGTTTTTTTTTGTTCAAAATTATTTAGTTTGGTAAGTTGTAATAATAAATCGTTCAAAGCAAAAAGACCGCCTCTGATGATATATTATTATATGTCACAGCCATTATGAAGAATCCGTCGGTTTGCAAAACAGCGCACTGCTTTGCAAAACTGCGAATTTTACGCCGCTTTGTAAACTACATATTG
Organism: Coleophora flavipennella; assembly: GCA_947284805.1. Lineage (NCBI taxonomy): Eukaryota > Metazoa > Arthropoda > Insecta > Lepidoptera > Coleophoridae > Coleophora > Coleophora flavipennella. The sequence goes on along the minus strand of OX369285.1, from coordinate 6,284,598 downwards.
AGTAAAAAACCTCCGAATAAAACCGATTGTTTCTTTATCTGCGAAGCTTTCTGCTACCCTCGCGCGAGACTCTTTGACTTTACAGTCAATAACACCTGACCGAACCTAATATCGCACGCTTTGCTCGCTCATTTACATTTTTTTTACATAGTAGTTTTTACACTAAGCGGCGCCTCAAACAAACCAGCGTACTTTATTTCAGCCGAATTGCAATCCGGTTCATCGTGATGTCGACGCATTACAAAACGCCGCCGTTTTACAATCTAGCGTTATTCAGCGCGCTGTTTTGCAAAACGGCGAATTCTACAATACGGCTTCAACATATATCAACGTTCGGCCTAGTCAATCAATTGAATGTCGCCATTGACTGACTCGGTGGCTCAGTGGTTATGGTTAGTGCTCTTGACTACTGATCCGACGGTTGTGGGTTCGATCCCCACCCAGGGCAAAACATTTTGTGATGAGCAGATTTGTTTGCTCTGTGTCTGGGTGATAAATATCTATATAATATCTATATATGTATGTATTTAAATCAGTCTCTGGTTCCCATGCAGGAATCCTACTTTGGGGCCAGATGACCATGTGTGATTTGTTCCAGAATATTTATTTTATTTATTCAATCAACTTTTAATCAAATGGCAGATTTAACCAGATAGCTGCGACATAATACAATATACAAGTCTTGTACATATCATCATATTTCTTATTTTGTTATTTTCTCATAAAGATACCTTTACTTACTCATAAAGTAGTATATTCTAGCTGTAATAAAGGCTCTCATTTAGTTGCCAGCAGAACCTTTGACACAGGTCTACGAATGAACACAGCAGATGCCATTAGCCTCAATACTAATACCAATTAGGATTTTCCTTAAATACCTATTATGTCTTGAGATAATCCGTACTAAAATGTCAAAGGTAATTATAGTTCTAAGGCGTAATAATATAATAGATGGTTTTCGTGGTTGCTTTGGAATAAGCTTATCTTACGTTTTAATAAAACTAGTAGGTACCCACTTATTCAGTTTGATAAGTAGGTACCTACCTGTTTTTGACGACTTTTATCATCTCTGGCTGGTTTTTTTTTTACTATCTGTACAACAACGTCTGTCAAAATTTTAGAAATATTTATTTTGGAGTTTTGTTTTGAGGGCTACTGGAAGGAAAACAAGTGCACTTCCATCACGACAATGCCCGCTCACTCGTCGTTAATCGCCACGGCAAACTAATCTACAAACTACGGAGGCGAAAAGTATCCTTTGGAAAAGCATATGTACAGTCAGCTTCATATATATCGTAGAGTCAAAAGTGCTCAAAAATATGACACAAAAAAACTGTTTATATTCGCTTTCTTATTCGATGCGGGCAGTGCAGGACCGGTCGTCGTGGAAATCCTTGGGGGAGGCCTTTGTCCAGCAGTGGACGATTTCCGGCTGATATGATGATGATGATGATTCGCTGTCAGAATAACCATATTATTGTTACCTTCCAGAGTAGTCAAATATCTTACCGACTGCGTTTTCAACATGGAAGGAAAGAATTTAAATTTATATGGTGTCAACATATTCATTAATATATTTTCTGTCAAACTGTTCACTGGTAGCACCCATATTATTCATAAATATCTTCGTTTTGAAGGTAAGAAATATTCGAAATTGGGTAAAACCATTATATTGAAGCAGGGTCGAGCTTCATGTCTTGCACGCATTACCTGTTACAAGAAGTGCAGATATTTATCTGTATCTGTTCCGTTACTAAGGTCCCAAATAAAAAGATCCGACCAATATGAATCCACCAATCCAAATCAATTCAATAATACATTAATAAAACATTTAACAAAGTTACTTAGAATATTTATTAAAATAAACCAATTCTAGCATTATTAAACCCTAAATTAAAATAACCTCTTCATAAAACTTTTTTCTTTACTAGAATAAAGCAATTAAATTGATACGACTTAAAAAAAATCCAATCGGGCTTTATCGGTGATTCTGGTATGTAGTCACGAAAAGTCACACAACTATATTCGTCTAACAGCAGAAAAGAAAAATATGAGAAGACTATATGGTTTATTTTCCTTTAAATGCAATAACCTCTTCACTTCTATAATATTTTTTTTCTTTACTAGAATAAAGCAATTTAATAGATAGAGAACGACTAAAAAATCGGCATGCAAATCGAGCTTTCGTATGTAGTCACGAATAGGGCTTTCGAACTCGGACGTTTTATCAACTCCGGAGATATTTACGATGTGGAGCGCTCAACTCCGGAACTCCAGAGTTGGCTCCGGATTTTATGAATTTCATAGAATTAAAAAAAAACGCAAAAATTTCTGTACTGTGCACTCATAAGTGTTGTTTGTACATTCTTTTGTACGTTATGTTATTCAGTAATTGTCGTGTTTTTGACGTTTAAAATGTAACAAAAAATAAACAGTACTTCAGACTGGTCAATCGGTCATTACAAATAATAACAAATAACTTTTTTATAAACATGAACAAATTAGTATTATTATAGTAAAAAATCAAAATATCAGGGAAATTAGTCATTTTTGGAAAGTAGGCCACCTGCTACTGATGGATCTAGTCAACTTAAACTTTACCTTAATAAGTAGAATGCTTCGCGTAACCGCGGTTACGTTTAAACCGGTTTCCGCTAATTGATTTTTTACCGCTAGTTAAATAATGTAACATTTCATATGGGGTGACCTTATTAGTGACATATTAGTCTTCGTAAAATATATCAACAAGGGCCTCATAAATTTCCCATTGGTTTATACGGCCACCAAATGACAACTGATTGTGTTCGTGTGTGTACTGTGCAGTTTCTAATACAAAATATGTAGGATTTTATTGAAAAAATTATTTTTTTTAAAACTGGTTTCAACTCCGGTGTTTCGGTCTAAATCCGGATTTGTAAAATGGTGAAAAACCGTTCTGAACTCCGGAGTTACGAAGCTCCGGAACTCCGGATTGAAAGCCCTAGTCACGAATAGTCACACAACTATATTCGTCTAATAGAAAAAAGAAAAATATGAGAAGTATATTATGGTTTATTTTCATTTAATACGAAGATTTTTATGAAGAATGTGGGTGCTTCCAGTGAACAGTTTGACAGACGATATATGAATGAATATGTTGACACCTTACATAATATTGAAAACGCGTCGGAAGGTAACAATAATAATGTGGTTATTCTGACAGTGAATATAAAAATGATTCTTTGCCTTTACATACTTTTGAGCACTTTTGACGCTACAATTTATATGAAGCTGACTATACCTATATAAGAATCAAGGTTAAAGTTTGTTTTCGTCGCTACCACAACCCACAAATACTACAAGTAAGTAGTTAAGAGCCCTAAAATGTTTCTCTTCGGTCAGCAGCCCACCTTTTCCTATTTTCTCCTTTTACCCAGGTTTGTTTATTTATGTGCTGCACGGTTTGCCTCGTTGCGTCTGCTCCCCAAATCTTATGTTTTTAGGGTTCTGTACAAAAAATAAAGATTCCGGGAGCAGACGCAACGAGGCAAACCGTGCCAGCCACCACGCAAAATGGGCGCACTAGACGCCTGGATGCGGAAACCAGCCCGATCGTACAAGTACAAGTAGGGTTCTGTACCCAAAGGGTTACACAACAGTACCCAATTTCTAAGCTTACGTTGCCTATACGTCCGTCTGTCTGTCAGTTTAAGGGGTGGTATCTTTGTAACTGTTCTTCGTTCTTCGTCGGTTGAAATTTTCAAAGAAAATGTGTTAGACGGATTTAAAGTAACAAAGTTAGCGAGTTCAGGGAACCTGTTTTCAAAAATGTTTTGTTTTGTCAAACTTGGTGTAATTATTAGGCGCTTTGCACACAACGGGGCGGGGCGGACCGGTCCTGAAGTAAGTAAAACAAATAAGTAAAATCAAAAACTCCCGACCAAACATCCAATTGGAACCACTTCACTTTCAGCTATCATTTTATTTTTCGCCATTTTGATTTTTCATTGCACTTAAAATCTGCCACGGGTGTACATAATTTTAGTAAAAGCACCACCCCTCTCTCTTTCCGTTTGGTGGGCAGTTGATCATCAAAATGACTGGCCAAATAGATTCCTATCAAACATGGCTACGTACCCTTTCCGTTAATCTAGATATCAAATAAAAAAACCGCATTGAAATCGGTCCTCCCGTTTAGGAACTGCGACGCCATGACACACAGACAGGCATAAGCTTGAAACTTATTATGTAATCCTCTTTATATGTAGGGAGTTAAAAATAACAAAAACCGGCCAAGTGTGAGTTGTACTTGCGCTAGAAATACCGAATGGAATATAAAAAGAAAAATTTTTGTGTAGCTTTTGCTGATGTCTTTTGATTGAAATGAATAATTATCATTGTTGTAGGTACTCGTTGATGTTTCTAAGGTTCCTTATCCAAAGGTGTGGTAGGACGGAACCCTCGATGCGTGAGTCGGACTTGCACTTGGCCGTTTTTTATGTAACTCATACATATAAAACCCTTAATCCTTACTAATATTACAAATGTGAAAATGTGTTTGTTTGTTTGTTTGTTACCTTTTCACGCTTCAACGCCTTGACCAATCTTTATGAAATTTGGCATGCAGGTAGCCTGTGTCACGGGGAAGGACATAGGCTACTTTTTATCCCGGGAAAATAGCATAATCTGATGCAGTTCCCGAGGAAACTAAAAAATACTCGACTGTTGTGATTTTTTGCACAGAGATGTGGAGTAGGTGGGGAACGACATAATTTACTAATCACCCTTAAATACAGTCATAAAAACGATGTCCACGCGTGCGGGGCCGCGGGAAAAAGCTAGTAATACTATAAATGTGGAAATGTGCTTGCTTGTTACCTTTTCACGCTTCAACGCCTCGACCAATCTTGATGAAATTTGGCATGCAGGTAGCTTGTGTCACTGTACGAATAGACTACTTTTTATCCCGTGAAAATAGCATAGTCTGATGCAGTTCCTGAGGGAACTAAAAAATACTTTTTTTTTGGTTAATTTCTTTAACATCGCAACGGAACAATGATTGTTGTATTTTTTTGCACAGAGATAGTTGAGGAGGTGAGAAATGACATAATTTACTAATTATCATATCCTGACATAGTTCCCGAGGGATCTGAGGAAAACTCATTATCAATCTCTTATCGTCCTTTGCGTGCTCGCATATGAACATTCTGATAAAGTATGGTAGGTATTCTGGTGATCCTAGCACAGACCTCGGTCTTTTTGGATCACTTTTGATTTAAACTATTTATGTAAGTATACTTTTTAACAATATTTTTATTAGCTCGTTAACCTAGACCTAGAAGGATTGTTCCTATTTGTAACATATTGATTTGATACTAATTTTAGTAAGTAAGGTCTATGTCTGTATTACATATTTAATCAAATAATTTGTGAAATAAAAATAGATGCAAAAATAAATACAAATATATTAATAGTACATATTATGCGCAGTAACATAGAAAAAACCGATATATCGGTAGATAACTGTAAGAAAGTCGTTCATACTATGAACGTCATAGCTGTCACTGTATAAATCTAGTAATATATGGTGATATGAAGTACAGATCTTAGTAACCTATATATATATATATATATATATATATATATATATATATATATAAACATACAGTATGGACACTCCCTGCCGCTCTCTGGATTCCAACGTCACCCCCTCGTCTCTCAGGTTGATACAGATTGGTTACTGTTGTATGCAGTATCCAGGGTGTGCCTCAACTAACCTAAAAGCTATTAAACCAGTACGTAAACTACGTAACTAATCCCTATGGGCATAATAATATCACGGATTTTTCTATCCTACTGCGACACATGACAGGCTTTTACCTTACACGTATAGCTCTCTCTCAAACAAAAGATCAATTTCTTTCGAGATTTTTCTGTACGAATACCTTATCAGCCAAAACTTACGTGTCGGTATCAGCTGCAACCAAAACCCGATCATGGAGTTGGTAGCAACAAAAATGCTCGACGGTAGCAACGTGTAACGGTAAGCTGAAAGGGTGGGCGGTTAATGGTTCGCGCACACATAACTTAGACGGAAAACAGTTACACTGGTAACAAAACACCTTTTTGCCCAAGAAATACGGCAGTAAACAACTGTGATGTCAAAATAATGTTAGTTTTGTTGTTTGTGGACAGCGGGTGGGATGGCAGTGAGGACATATTAGTAAAGGCTTTTGTACACGATACTAAAATATTAAAAACCAGGCAAGTGCGAGTCGGACTCGCACACGAAGGGTTCCCCCATCTATAAAAATCACGTTTGTTGTATGGAAGTTCCCCTTAAATATTAATTTTGTTTTAATTTAATTAATTATTTTTATAGTGAAAAATACGACTCAATATTCTGTGAATATTTCAACCATCTACCTGTTGTCGTTATCAATGTCGAGAAAAAAAAACACGTTTGTTGTATTGAAGCCCCCTTTAAATATTTGTTTTATTTTAATTTATTTATTTTTAAAGTCTATATATAACTTAATATTCTGTAAATATTTCAAGCGTCTACCTGTTGCAGTTATTTATATCAAACAAAAAAAAGCGAAAATATCACGTTTATTGTATGGGAGCTCCCTTAAATTTTTATTTAATTCTGTTTTTTTGTATTTGTTGTTATAGCGGCAACAGAAATACATCATCTGTGAAAATTTCAACTGTCTAGCTTTCACGGTTCATGAAAAAAATCCTGGTGACAGACGTACGGACAGACATACAGACAGACAGACGGGCAGCGAAGTCTCAGTAATAGGGTCCCGTTTTTACCCAAAAGGTACGGAACTCTAAAAACGAGCGAAATTTATAGTACTCGCATATTATGTGTAACATCTGACATAAACAAAAACCTACCGGTATGGCCATGTTTCTTTAGGTATCGTGATTGAAAAGAACGGGTGGCATGATCATGTTTCCTTAGCCTTCGTGACTGAAAAAAATTAGGCGGCATGGCCATGTTTACTTAGCCTTCGTGACTGAAATAAGACGCATTTCCTGTTACACATTTCTATCCCTTTTCATGAAATCACTACTACAGATTGCAGGAAAGGTAGAGGAAAGATGTTACACAACAAAAAATAGTTTAGGCTTAGCAAACCAACCTTAACAATGGACGATAGAATTAACGTATAAGGGATTGTTTCTAAATTATGGTTAATTATTCTTGTTTATGGTATAGATAATTTGAGGTGTATTAAAGTCTATATCACCAAAGGTAGGTACTTGGCGGACCACATACATTTTCTTAAGATCACCCTTGATTTACAAATAATAACTGTAGCGTCCTGTAGAGTATCATCACATCAGAAACCAGGATTCCTCAGCCTTTGATGCCCGGAGCCCAAGAGCAGCGCGGCGAAAAGGAGTCACAAAACCAAGTCGCAATATTTACGCAAAGCCTAGGCCAACGCGGTAGCTGCGCGGACGCGCGGAGAGCAGCTTACTCCCCGCACACCTCACCCCCGCTTAAGGTTTCTTCGCTCATAAACTAACTAATTGCAATTTGTTAATCCTAGACATAAGTAGCATAGTTTTTATAAAATAGACTCTTCTATTCCTACTGCGTTCTATCACTACGACTTTTATTATTAACCACCAACCTCTAAAATAACCAACTCTTTACGTCGCAAGGATGGATGGAACATCAAGTTTTATATTAGTACATCGAAAACTAATTACAAACATTGATATGTGTCTACTCAATATATTTGCAAAGTTTGGATTCAATGCGGAATTTAGTTTTTGTATTAAAGCGAAACTATATAAAGCGAGCCTCCCGTGGACCCATAACTCGTAATGTTTTTTTTTATTCACAATTGGTAAGACCTTGGTATCATCACACCGGATGGTAAGTGACGATGATGCCCAAAATGGAAGCGGGCATACCAAGATCCCCGAACGCAATGGGGATCTGGCTATTATCTTCAAGCCGAAACACATCAATGCTGTTAACACTGATGTTTGGCGGCCAGACTTAGATAAGATGGTGGTAGCTAGCCAGGTGGGCTATGAAAATGCCCTACCGCCAACCAAAC